>JBAMIG010000009.1:2415750-2441953 GCA_037177335.1 Kiunga ballochi | reverse complement strand
CTGGCTTCCTCCCACAGTCCAAAGACATGCACCTTGGGGATAGGCTGATTGGTGATTCTAAATTGCCCGTAGGTGTGAGTGTGCATGGTTGTTCGTCTCTGTGTGCTGGTCCTGCGATGGACTGGTGTCCCATCCAGGGTGTACCCCGCCTCTCTGCTGGGATAGGCTCCAGCCCCCCCGTGACCCCGTTAGGATGGATGGATGGATGGAAATGGTACGAGCTCCTAGCGTGGATGGGTTCCTCTGGTACTTCTTCTGACTTCTATCTGGTTCCAAAGTCAGAACCAAGACATATGGTGAGTGAGGCAATTTTACCATTGTTACAGTCCTCGACTGTGGAACAAGACCTTTTTAATATTAATATAGCTTTTAAATTAATTCACATTATCTTGATTTGTATTATTTTATTACATTGTTTTGTTGAGTTAAGATTGATTTATTTATGCTTTACTATTTATTCATTTTAAAAATATTTTTAAGCATTTTTATGAAGTCCTGTATAGGTATTGTATTATTTTTAGCTCATATTTGTTCTTATTAAGGGTATGTAACGAGATTTATTTATCCTCCACGCTGGGGCTGCCTTCATGTCTGGGGTAAGTGGCATGGTTGTTGCCCCCTGCTGGGTGGCACGGGGTCTGACAGGGCAGCCTTACAGCGGCGGGATGGATCCCCGGCCTGCCTTGACCTGGAGGCTGGATGATTGCCATGACGACTGCCTCATTAGACTTGGTACTGGTTCCTAGTGTGGATGGGTTCCAACAATAATATTGTTTCCTCGCATGAACATCAGTACCGAGCCAAATGCTTTTACTTCTCATTTAGTCTTTTTTTAATTATTATTTATTTTTATTTACTAACAAATTACTAGTTTCCGTTAAAGAGACAGAAAACATGTTATTTTTGTGTGTAATTATTTTTTTATTTCATCATGTAAAGCACTTTGTGTTGCCTGTGGAAAGAAAAGGGCTTTATAAATAAATAAAGTTTGAAGTTTGAAAAGGTGTTACAGTCAAAAATCACCCTAAAAATGAACACAAAAGGACTGTTTCATGTCTGAGCTGTGCTTTTTAAACAAAACATTTTGTCAAGTCTTGTTAAAAAGCATAATTGCTTTCCTGTAATTTAGCATGTGAGCTTTCTAGTGTAGATGTGCGTGCTAGAAAGGAAGCGGGGGGTTGTAAGGGTCAAACGAGTGGGTCACTTCCTTCCTTTAGTTCCATCAGGTTTGTAGCTGTGGCAGGAAACAAAAACCCAGGCTTTATAACAGAAAATAGGAAAAGAAAGTGAGAGAAAGAGCGTCTAGACCTGCTATTACAACAAATATGACCAAACAGGGTTAAACAGACAGACATCCTTATTTCAGTGAGCCAAAACATGCAAGCTTAGTCTGACCAGGCGAAGCACAGCTTTAGATGAGCTATCGACACTGTGTCGGCCAGACATGTCTACCTTCTTCCTCTCTGCTATTAGCTGTGTCTGCATCGTTCATGCTGGTGAGTACTCAGATCTGAGCTTTTACTCATGATTTAGGTTCATTCTGTCTGGCTGGACTAAAACCAAACAGATTAAGTTTAAACAGATAAGAAGCCATAAAAAATCCTTATTTTACCTGTTAAAACATGTTGGTATAAGACTTGTTCTTATAAAACAGACAGTTTTACTACAAATGAGATCTACATTGTGTGAACTTTGTTTAAAATATATGTTGTTTATAATATTTTGACTACTCCGTTTTTATTTAATTGCATTTTAACATTAAGATATCTACTTTGGTATTGATTGAATATTTCAGAAAGCTTTTTATACAAACACAATAGAAGTGGAAATAGAAAAACACATTCGGTTCTAAAGATGTGAGTGGAAAAATAAGCAGTGATCTTCAGTAATCACAGCTCACACGTATAAATAAAACATTTTTTATTATTACTACAAGCCACTACATGATTTAGTAAAAACAACAGTGCTGCTGACAGTAGTCATATTATGCAATCAAAATGTCCTTCTGGAATATGTTTGTTCCTTTTTTAACATGGACGATATAATGATTAATAGTTGCACTAACAACACCGTAAAATAGTTATTCATATAACAGTATTATCCTCATTATATTATACAACATAATCAATACAATTACAATGATCATTAATGACAAAGTTATGCACTAATATTAGCAATAACAAGAATAGCAAAAACTATACCAGTAATAACAGAAATACTCTCTATAATTCTTCTTCCTTCAGTATCATTTCTGTGCTGCTCAGTTACCAACTTTGTAAACATTGATTTAAACATTTTATTGTTTTTCACCCCCTGTTTCCTATTTGCATATATTTTACAGTTTAACCAAACGAAGGGAAACACACAGAGCGCATGAAAACTTTTACCTGGTGCTTTTCACCAAGTGCGATTTAAATATATATATATTTATATATATATATAAATCAACTTGTTATGCCTCCAATGGCTGCTGATATATTTGTGCCACCATTTTTACTGCTGTGTCTCTCTGAGTTTTTGTTTGTTTTTGATAGGTGCTAGGGCATCATTTAGGATGCATAGCATTTAAAGGGACAACACATGTACAAGTACAGTACAACACAATATGTATATAAATATTTCTAAGTAGTTTTTACCTTTTCTAATTTTACCACTATGTAATTCTTACACACTGTACATGTAAACTATGTCACAAAGGAATACATACTGTACGTGTTGATAGAAGCATCAGGTTCTCCCCAAATGAAAAATAAAAACAGAAAAAAGAAGTTGGAAATTTTTGCATGTTATACTGATCGCAGAGGTTCATAAAATCGGTTTGTATGTTGCTCAAAGAAAGAGAGAAAAATAACAAGAAAGATAATTTCCTAATGATGTGCTGGTATTTATTAAACTATATGTAAACAAGGATTGTCATCAATCTCTCAAATACAACCCTTATGTTACAGAAAAAGTTACCATTTTACCAACTGAACACATGTACAGTTAATTTTTGGGCTATAATAACATAAATTATATTCTCCTATCAAGGTCTCTGTGCTGGAGAATGTGTGAGGGCTGTTTTGGGAAGACGTGAGACATTTTATGTGTCCGTGGGAAGCAGCTTGTCCCTGTCCTGTGTGGTCCAGCATTGTGAAAGCCCCTGGAAAGGAAACTGGAGATGGGAAAATGGAACAGATCAATCAGAGATCAACAGTGTAAAAGAAAGTAAAAAGCACCGTTTCACCAGCGTGACAATCAGCATCAATGAAACTCGGCTGGAGTTTCAATTTCAGAGTGTCGACAAATCGGACGAAGGTGCATATAGATGCGACGTTAAGTGGGACGAGGATGTCTCTGCAGTGGGACACTGGATGCATGTGAATGTCACAAAAGGTATATAAAAACTATCACGTGTTGATTTAACTTACATCAAGTCTGTTCTCTCAATGCTGTTTATGTGCATTTTTCTTCTGTCCTTCCCGTCCAACAGCCGTCCTCTATCAGAGACAGTTCCTGCACAGGGTTTTGGTCTGTGTTGGTGCTTCCATTTGCTTTCCTGCCATTCTGGGGTTGGCTTGCTGCCTGAGTTCACGTGTCAAGCCTCAGCCACATCCCAGATTACCGGTCACATACACAGCGGTACAGAGAAACCCTCCACAGCCTCCACCTCGATGTCCAGTACCACAGAAACGAAGCATTCCTGCTCATAAAGGTGCTTCTTCTTGTTAATAATCTGTGGTGTTACTGTGGCGTCAGATATGATCTTTTTAGTGAACTGACTGTGTTTGTGTTTAACAGCTCAACCCAAACTCCAGCAAAAGACTGAGGTGGGTGTATGTCCTATTTCATGCCTGGAGCAGGAAATTTCTGTGAAACTATGTTTTTACCAACTTTTATTTCCCTGCACAATATTACAGGTGGTGTATGCAGATATTTCCCAGCAGGCTTTGGAGCAATGTGAGGCCATTAGAAAACCGGAACAGCCTACAGTATACTCATCACTCAGATTTTCATGACTGCAAAAGAAACACAATATGCGGAGGATCAAATACTATATCAAGAGATTTCTTTGTTAATTAAAGATGGGTTGGAAAAATACCTGATGGTTTTAGACTCGTACAAACACATCTTTTAACATTTTAACTGGAGCAAATACCAAGGAGGTGATTCTTCTATCAGCAATTAAAAAAAAATGCAATGTCTTGATTATTATGTAAATGTATTTCTATGTAAATGGTTCTGCAAGACTGTGTTATGAGGAAAACATTCAAGAAAAAAGACAAATGACACAAAAAATACAACTTTTATTTAGAATAAATTTTCAATGGCACATTACATAACCAAATATACATATACATGTTCAGACATCTCTTAAATTAATATATTTCTTTTTAATCATTTACTTTAATTAGCATACTCTGCAGGGACATTTTGTACATGACATCAATGCAAAAGAAATAATCATTTAATAAATTAAGCATATCAACAGAAAAAAAAGGCTGAATGGGTTTGGGGGATACCTGCTACAAGCTACTAGACATCTGAACTTCCTGCATCTGTTCAGAAGATTTCTGTCCCTGCTTTCCTTCATCGAGGTAATCACTGGTCCACAACGTCTGAGGATTTTGTGTAATTGTTAGTACATGCATTTTTCATTCTGGCATATGAGAAAGGTACTTCTGAAGTAGCTTCCTTTGAAATAGCTTAAAGAGAAATAAAAATGAGGCTATTGTAACATGAGCAAACTGAGCCTGTAAGTGCATTAAAATAACAGCACAGTGAGAGTCCACAGACTATCCTCCAAATGCTTCTAGGTTCGGTTGTTTTGGTCACACTGGAAACTTGTCTATATATTTAAAGGGATTCTTTAATTCATCTCTTTTTTGTTGTTTTTCTGGCAAGTGGTGTTAGTGAAGTACTTATGAGCAGTTCGGCTGAGAATATACTTGTTCTGTAGCGAAAAGGCTCACATGCATGTTTACTACATTTTACCAGGCAACACAGAACTCAGGCTGGATATTTGCTAAAATGAAGGAAGTTAGCTCGTATTTTGACATGACGTTAAATGTAAGGCCCCTAAAACAAGCACAAGTTTTCTTAACCTCTTGATCATTTTAATGCTCCCAACCCTTTGACCTTACATTCAGTCAAATTGGTCCCTGCTGCCCTTATTACAGCTTGCAAACAAGTAGTGATCATTAGTGAGGATGTACACAGACAAACAAAAAATACTTAAGGGAGCCATGATAATCAAGCAGTAATTAAAAGCAAGTATGTTTCTGGGATCACAATACCACATGTAGTAGACATCGGAGTGATCTCAGATTGGGGAATTAGGGAGGGATTCTGGTGGAAGAGCTAAGCTAAGGGCTGTTTAAAGGCCAGCTACCAAAGACTGAAGCTTTGCCATCTAAAACAACTTAAAGGTGTAGTTACCATAATAATATACCTTTTTTTTTTAAAAAAAAAAGAAATCTGTAAAAAACTTAGTATTACTAAATTGTGATGCTACCCAAATGCTAGCTGTTGCCACAGCATTATAGTGTAAATAGTTAAGGACCACCTTGTTCCTTCACCGCTGCGTTGAGCAGCTGAGGAGATTCCAGAGAGGAAAAGTCTTCCACCTGACCACTCTGTGGTGTAGCTGCTTATTTCATTTTGTATTGCTGTCCATCTTGCTGGTAGCTGCTTAGATGTTGTCTGTGACTCAATATTTTAAGCCTGCCAGAGGGGCTGTACTTTTACTTTGAACCTCAGAAATTTTATAGCAGTTTGTTACCACAATTTCCAATCACCATTATATAGTTAGTTGCTTAATTTTCTTAATTTAAGAATATATTTTATACAGTATTTACAGAGTCATCTGTTAGCGGACTGCTAGCCTGCTGCTAGGCACTGCTTTAGCAAAGATTCAAAAGCTAGTATTTGTGTTTTCAAGCTTTTTTTAAAAATACATTTTTTTCGTCTCACATTTGTTGTTGTTTGATCATTTGGTGAACTGTGAGACATTACTCATTTGTTGCAAGATATGGTTAAATACATCACGAAATTGCATGCACTGTTAAAGAACATTCAATGATATTCTTTCAGAAAGTAGTAAGAAGTTAAAAAGATCACAAAAGAAAAGGCTAAATGGTGTAAATTTAATTTAAGTGTGTATTTAATCAAATTAAACTGGTTTTACTGGTACTTTGGAAGGTAAAATTGTTAAATCTGAGTAGCTGTTCCCTTTTATATCTATAACAATTAATTAATTTTTCTCCAAACTGACAATATTCTGACTACAGTCTACATGTGAGTGGATAGTTGGATTTCCTTTGCTAATTTTAATTTTCAGTTGAATGCAAGCATAAAAAATAATAGAATATTTTCACTAATGTAAAATGAAACACGTGATTTTTCATAGTGTTGTTTCATGATGTTACATTCCAAATTTTTTTTAATGCATCCAAATTTCTTGTAGTGGATGCCCACTACGGTTGTTGTCTGTTTCTTGTTTGGGGGATTATTGCATTTTCTGAACCAATGCTACAAGCACTATCCGGTGAAATTGCAGTCCAGTTTATCAACCTCTAACCATACAGTTTGTAATTTCTTGCTGGGTTAACCAGGTGTGGAAATTTTCTCTTCATAATTAGAAACAAACTGTGCTCGGGTTGAAGGCCAGTTTGTGTGCAGGAGTGTCTGAAATTAATCATTTCCAATTACTGTCACAGTGCTTTGATGTGAAAATAGCAGATATTTTATGACACAGGAAGAAATTAACACTTCTAACAGCAGAGTTATTGTGAAGGTAAAATTTTCATTCCCTGACATGAATGATCACATGTCCATTGAATTTTTTATCATGATTTAGCTCACCCAGCTTTGATCCAGTGTCATAATTTCAGCTTTTTCAATAATTGCTTAAAGTTTGCTGAAGAAATCAACTAAATCTAAAGTATTACTACTCATAAGTACTTCACATTATCCCACGAAGTGTAATTATAGAAATTCCTTCAAAGTCTTTGGTGATTAACCTCAGTTTGTGCTGTTCTGGGCTAATGCAGAATACCTGAAGGTTAAAGAGGATCAACAGCTTTGTTGTGCACGTGAGAAACTGGCTTTGCAATTTTGGACTTTGAAATTATAACCAATAAGGAAGGAAGTAAATATGAAAAAAATAAAATAAAATTCACATTCAAGTGTTTCTTTTTTTTTTTTTTTTTTTTTGCAAAAGGTGGTTCAAAGATTCACTTTAACCTGAAGCGTCTTTTTTCAAGTCATCTTCTTCATCTCCCACTAAACAACCCTGAAGAGACTTTCCTTTTCACAAGCACCACCAGACAAACACGCTGATACACCTAGATAGCAAGCTTCAATGGGAGGTTCACGGAGGTGAAATGTTTTCACTAAGTGCAACGTCTATTTTCAGCAAATGTGGGTGTTGTATGGCTACCCACAACTGTGCTGTAACCAGATCCTGAAAAATCCTCATCCTCTCACACAGTGAGAGGCACACAGAGACAGAACACACAGATGTAGAAAGGGGCTTTTCATAGATTGTAAGGCGCAGCTTTGGCTAAAATAAGCTAGTGGCAAAATGTGTTGGCTGCTCTCTCCAACTATTCCCACGCGTACTAATTTTTACGAGGGCTTCGAGGTTACCCCTACAGATGCAGAACAATGTGCCAAGAGGAGGCATGTCAACATTATAGAGCTGTGGACACTATGCAGCAGCTAGCAAGATTACAAAAGCATCTCCAAACTCATAACTGTCCTCTAGAAAAGCAATAATTTACACAAATAACAAGTTTGTGTCCCACAGCTGAGAATAAAAGACACCTATTTTTGACTCCTTCAAGGCTTAGTCATTGTGTTCTGTGCATGTTAGTATTTGCGTGTTCCACCTTCTTTTTATAGCCAAAAGAGGAACCTTCAACAAATGTACCATTCAAGGGCACTGGCTATAATGAACAACCTGTCGTCTGTAATTTTTTTCCCCTTTGTACTAAATAGTTAACTAACAGTTCGGCCATAATAAACTTGTGTCTCTAGTAAAGAAATATGTTTAAAAAAAAGCAGAGGCAGAGTCTAGCTCAGCCTACACAGTATTACAGCCAGGCCAAGAACAATCAACAACTATGATGCAGCAAGATTTTAGTCGTTTCAGCAGCTAAGTCAGTTAAAAGAAAGTAAAGATGTCTGCTGTTTCCCTTCATGTTACGCTCACAGTATTTGTCAGTAGGTTTATAGTGTGTATGTGTGAGTGTGTGTGTGTGTGTGTGTGAGGGGGGGTCCTTGTACAAAGCTGGTTGCTGGATTATCCTTTGCTCATGGTTTTAGAAAGTAGCAATGTTGTGATTTCTTTGCAGTTGCCTTTGTCTGGCTTGCCTCTTCATTGTGCAAGTCTGTTTTTCTGCATTTCCACATGACTACTCAGACTGCAAGAGAGAAGTGATATAGAGAAGATACATTTTTACGAAAAGTCAAAACATGCCAAAGAGTTTACTGTCTAAATATGCTGACACAGTTTAACTCAACTGCCAACACAAACAGCAACACTTACAGTTGTGGATGAGTGGCTCATTTTGTCAAAGCGAAACTTCAAGTTTGACCTGGGTGACGTCTTACTTTTCCCGTCTGCACATTACAGGAAACAGAAATGAAGATGAGTGGGCTTCAGTAGGAAATGAACAGCATTTTCTGGGAGGCTTTTCAACTAACAGGGCGTTCTGGATAATCCTTATATTTTAGGTTACCTGTTCCTGTTGGACTGCGGCACATGATGACAGGAGTGCCAGATCCCTGGCTGTCAATGCTGAGAGCAGGGCTGAAGGATGAGGAAGAAGCTATAGATGGATGACTGGCCTGGGGAGTAAAAGGGAACAGAAGAGTAAAAATAATGTGAAAGAGGAGGTGCAGCAGGGCAGAAAATAAGAAGGCATGGTAATTGAGGAAAATCATCTCAGGCACAAGGAGTTTTCTGTCATTAAAGATGAGACCTGCTGTGACTGGAAAGGATTGCACACAGTTTCAACAAAAGCTCATCATGTTAGTTAGTAAGTTAGTTCGTTTATTGTCCCTTATGGGAAATATGTTTTCATAGAACTGTACAGTTATTTAGAACAATAGACATTAGACAGTTTACAAACACATGATGGACAACAACAGTGGCAGAGCAGCAGCAGGTCCTAAGGCTGGATGTTCTTTGTCTTGTTCAGTGCAGTTATGGCTGAGGTGAAGCTGTTTTTGAAACGGGCTCTATTAATTCTCTGAGTTCTATATCTGCGTCCAGATGGTAGTAATGTAAAAATGCTTATGAAGTGGGTGAGTGGGATCCTGTAATAGTGTGTTTGTGATGCGTGTGATGGCTTTAGAGTTTAGCTGAGTGAGGTTAGGGACTTGAAGGCCAATAACCTTAGAGGCAATATTGGTTGTTTTGGTGAGTGTGGTTTGATTTTTGAGTGTCAGAATATTATAAAAACATGTAAATAGATCATAGTTATTTAATTTAATGTTGGTGTAAATCTTTAGAAAATTCTGGAGAAAAGCGCTTATATGAAACAATACCTAAGTTCAAGTAGATTGACTTCATGTAAGAAGAAGAACCGAGAGACTGGATATATTATTTGTCTAAAAGTTCCTAGGAAAACATATTTACTGTAATATTCCTATACTGGTACTCATTAGACATTACAAAGCAGCGGATGTTAAAGAAATATTCCAGACTCAATTTAGAGCAGCATCCATCCATCCATTTTCTATCGCTTTGTCCCTAATGAGCAACATAGCAGCTTAAATATCCACAATAAAACAGAACAATATTTCTGCTTTTATACTGTTTTCTTCTGTTATTTTACCAGGGAACATTGCCACTAAAAAGGTTCACTTCGCTATAAATGCTGACTCACCAAAAGGCTGTGAAGCAACATTCTGCACCCACCCCTCCATTGCTGTGACCACATTTATCCCACAGATCTGTGTTTACATTCATTAAGATGCTTTTTTCAATGTTCAGACAAACCACTTTAGAAATGATCACTTCACTTTGCTGCTGAGTGTATGTGATCCCATAATGAAACTTTAAAAGCAGAAAGGATTGTGACATTACTGCTGCAAGGCTTTCTGTCTTTTTTAAACTTCTCACGGTATTAAAGCAGTTTGTGATGTTAGCAGAGGGCTCCACATGAGACCCATGCACATAAGTATTATTCCCATTTTAACTAACATACGCTCCTTTTGACTATTTGTGCCCACAACCACATATTCTCACTCAACCAATAGTTAAAATGATTTCTGCATCCTTTTGTCTGTCATGTGTTTCATATACAGTATAGTTGCCAGTGCTTCCCAGCTTTATTGGGAGTATATGCATTTTGTACTTACTGTCTCCAGTTCCTCCAGAGCTTCTGTTTCTCCTGTGGTGCTGCTGAAGCTGCTGGTGCTAGATGAAGAGCGAGAGATGTTTGGCCTGCTGCTGCTGCACTCCTTCAGCTTCAGGAAAGGTCTGTTAATAAATAACAGAAATGCACAACGATATGAGAAATTCACATGTGTTTTTCACTAAGATGTGCTCTCCAAACAACTTTTCTTGAATTTGTTTTTGTTATGACTAACAGGCTTTCATGCAGGTCTGCAGGAATGCCAGCTTACCTCTCTTTATTAGGGCAGATCTCAGGTGAGCTGGGATTGGATGATGTCTCTGATCGGACTTCCTGGGAAAGTGGGCAGATGTCTGCTGGCTTTTGGTCGCTGCAGAAAGGAGAGATTACAATGAAAACATAATTGAAGCTGTAGAAGCTTAACAACAACGTACCAGCCATTTTGAAACAGCTTGCACTGACCTGCGTATGTTTTTGTCTGATGGGATTTCTGTGCTGGAGTGTAAGCGAGGAAAGAGACCTGAGCGCCTTTTCACTGGGCTCTTCAGAGGAGACTTAGCTGATAGACCAGGAGGCTGAAGGTTGCAGATTATAGATTTATGATGATTTTACAGGGGTTTAAAGCATTGCAATAAATGAGTTGCACTCTAAAAAAATTTATCATTAGGAATCAATAAAAAGAAAAGATAATAATTAAGATGATGTATCAGCAAAAACTGCCAGCTCCTCTTATTAACTTCTCCTGAAGTCCAAATGCATCGTATTTTTAGATGCCACTGCCAGACATTAGTGGATTTTGATAACAAAAGAAAAATAAAAGATACTTGCTAAACTTTGGTAAAAGCTGATGATGGAAATGGGATTCAGTTGTTTGCTGACTCAAGGTCAACTTCTTAATTGATGTTTTACTCACAGTAAAGGTGCTCTTTGTGCATTCGCCAGTGGTCTGAGGAAGTCCTCCACCACTGAGGCTGGCTGGGACTCCTCCTCCAACTCCAGGGCTCCGGTGACGGTGAGATCCCACCACGGTCTCCATAGAGTGGCTCCTCACACGCATGGCTCTCTGGAGTAAAAGAAAAAGAAATGTATTAGTGGATGATTGCAAATAGAGGCCAGAACAGAAAAAAATATTTGAGAAGCAAATAAGATAAACTAAAATAAACTAAACTAAAAGAAAATAAAATAATAAAAAAACAATGCCCTTTAATGAACTGACAATCCGTCTAGAGTGTATCCCGCCTCTCACCCAAAAGTTGCTGGGAAAGGCTCCAGCTATCCACAATCCTATATTGAAATAAGCGGTACATAGTATGGATGGATGGAAAAAAAACAATGTAAAATAAAATATAATAAAACAAGAAAGATGTCGAAAAGAAAAAAATTAAAAAGGAGAAAGTTTTGTCTCCAAGCTCAAATAAAAAAAAGTGTTTCTTCATAAATGAATTAGAAGATGTTGCTGCAGAAAGCAACCTCCAGAGGGTGCAGTTCTCCAGGGAACAAGAAATATGATGGAGACCATTGCAAGTGACATGGTTTACATTTCTTATCAACATGGTTGAGTTAATTGCTAAAAACAAAAAACAAAACAAAACAAAAAAACAAACAACTAGAGACTATAAAACTAATCTCCATAATTAATATTTAAGCTAATATAATTCTTATTAATATTATTGAATAGGCATGTATTAACATTTATTTCTTGGAAAGCAAAACACAAACATATTTCACATAATAAACTTTATTATTATTGCATGGTAGTCTTCTCTTTTAGTTACAGTAATACAGAAAGGTAATACACAGCAACAGCTAAGACAGCAATGAGAACAGTGCCCCCCAGGACTGACTGCAGAAAGAGCAAAGCAATTGTCCACAGTGCCTGCAAAAATCAAAATTGTCTAATTAATACCATATTTTGTCACCTCGCAAACATATAAAAGGAAATACACATTGAAATGGTCCCATTAACATCAACTAAGTGACAAAAAGAGTGATCAAAGATAGAGGTGTGTGTGTGTGTGTGTGTGTATGTGTGGCGGGGGGGTTACTGCAGGGTTTCAAATTTATGTTGGCACACTGATATAAACACAGACACCTGCACACTGTGGTGTAGTCAGAGCTCTATGCTTTTGTCTGTGTCTCTGAACACACAGCATGATAACAATGGTTTACCACCTCAAGCCATTTTACACACATGACATTTACCTGACCTTGTGATATAATCACAGTGATTAGATAAATGTCACAGAGCTGAGAAAGAAAAATCAGATGAACCTCTGTGTGGGTTTATGTTCACCTTGAATGACTCCAGCAGACCCCCGTGTCCTCCATTCTCCAGCTTGTCCTCCTCCCCCACCTGGCCCAGACCCAAAGCGGCCTGACTCTGCCGGTGCAGCTCGTCGTGGAGGTTGTCTAGCAGCGCAGCTCGTGTGCGCCCCTGCACGTAAGCGTCCACACAAAAGCCATTTAGGAAAGCATCAGGAAAGTGATTATAGGAGGAAACGGAGGAGTGATTGAAGACCTGCTGTGGTGTTTGAGTGTAACGTGTGTCACCTCCAGTTTGGCGAATTTATCAGATTTGTAGCAGGCGTTTTCAGCATTGATCAGCTTTGTCAGCAGGAAGTCGCGAAATTCAGGACCCTGGGAGGAGAAAGAGAGAGAGAGCGAGAGAGAGAGAGAGAGAGAGATGGAGGAAAGGAGATGGGACTTGATAATGAGTTTAGAAGGTAAAGGAGGTCAGTAATAAGGAAAGGTGGCCTTTAAAAACATTTTATAGATTACAGGGTTTGATGTCATGTTTCATCAGAAATATCAGTTCTTTTAATCCCCATCTGCCTTATCCTATCTTTGTTTGTAATTATTTCATGCAAGTTTAGGTTTTAAAGTGTCTTCTAATAATTGCATGTCTACAGTTTTCTCCAATGCAAAGCAACTCACTCCAGCTAAGGTTGATCTATTAGAGCTGCTTAATGAGTATCAATTGTGAAGATGTGACAGGAACATTGCACAATAATACACAACTCTATAAATATTTCATTAATTCAATGAACAATGTCACATTTTGAAGCATTGGCTCGCTGTGAGTGATGCTGACAGTCCAAATGCATCCTCCTTATAGGTGTTAAAGCAAATTCCTCTGAGAAGGAGATGAGCTATCCAAGATCCTTCAGACAAGTGTTTTATACAAGTGATAAATGCCCGATGTAGATAGATTATGATGCATTTGGCAATGAAAATGTGTGAAGTGTTTGCTACCTATTGTAACTATCTAGCAAGCAACACCTTAAATATCTGGTGATATTCTGTCTGTTCAACAAGAGGTTTGTGTCAGGCTTTGCTAGCAGTATAAAAAAGATAGTAATTATTCATTTAAGTATTACCACATTTTAACATAATGACAATTTCACAAGTTTAGTTTCACAGTTATTGCTATGAAAAAATTGTGCAGAACTTGATCAGTTGTTGGATCTATTTAATTTTGAATCACATTTGTTGGAGCAGGGAAGCATGCAGAAGTATGGCTCTCTAGGACTAAATATCAAGCACAGAAAATTATTATGCAAAGAAGCTAGGTCATCACCATGCATGCAGAGGAACATGTACTCAGCTCCACATGTCAGAATATAAACCTGTGGTCAGACTTTTATAGGTAATTGCAGGTATTTACTGTTTAGTGCAGAAACTTGGCCCCTCTTATTCCATCCCCAGCTTAGCTAGCAAATTTGCAAAAACTGCTAGCAGCAAAAGTTAGTGTAGTTAGATCCAACTTATCTCCGTTCCTCACCTTTTTAAAGACGGGTGGGTTTGGAAGAGGTGGCCCAAAAGAAGGTACGTCTTCCCTTGCTGTCACAGATACCTGTTGATATAACAGCAATACACAATTAGGGAGGCGTTTCAAGAAAGATCAGAGTAAGTTAGAAACATGAAACAAATATAGAGGTTATATGATTTATTATTAACATAAGAATTATCTGATCTTATGCAAAGGGAACAACACACAGTAAAGAAATTATACTTTCAACAATGTATAGCTCCCTAGCATACAAGGCTGATGCTTCATGGTAACAAAGATTTGATCTCTACCTTGTAGGTTGTGTACTCTGTGCAAGGGTTCTCAGCCTGCACCAGCACATAAGCATGCAGGAAATTCGAAGCAATCATGTCTGGAACAAACGGTGTGGGCTCTTCCTGGAAGACTGCAGCCACAATATCATTTCCTATGTGCCGTTTCCTTTGGAGCTGAGCAAAAAAAGCGTATAAGTTAGGCATTAGATGTTTCTTGTTTGAAAAGGTCAGAGAACAATTTCATTTTATCCCATTTTTTTTCATCAGATTGAAAAACCAAAAAAGGCTTTGTTTTATTCGTGGGAGGATTTTAGACACTTCACATCAAAAATGTTATTAAAGCAGTATCACAGCTGGTACCTGCTGAACATCACCCTCAGTGAAGGGAAGCTTAGTTGACACATGGAACATAATCTCTCTCTGTCTGAAGACAGTGTAGACAGACTCCGACCCCGTCTGTCCATGAGATACATCCAACCCACCGCGGAAGCTGTGACATTTTAAAGTACATTGTGAACATGCTTTTCCAGTTTTAATTGAAGATTTTATATTCTGTTTTATTAGGTTTTACACTGAATTAGTGAAAGGAATTAATTCTGCCTTATCTTCCATTAACTTCCGAAACAGATAGGGTATGACGGTATATAATCGGCCAACAAGACAAGGAAAAAAAACCTTTTAAAGCTCGAATTACATGTCCAGTGGCACTTTCTTTCCTCAGATCTGTTTTACTAAGCAGTTTATCCCTGTAGCATGCTGAGTCCAAAACAGCAGGACAAAAAGCTCCAAGGCTACAGTAATTAAACCCTGTTTAATTCCACTGCTGTGAACTTTGTGCATATATATTTTCTTTATTCTTGTTCATTTACATGTAAAGAATTTCGCCCCCCCCCCCCCCCTCCCCCGATCTCTTACCCTTTGAAATCCTGAAGTTCAATGTTGTCTCCTAAGACACTGAGAAACTCCTTGAAAGCAGGCGTCTCTTCGCTGTTCCCAAATAGCTCTTCCTCAGATGTCTGAGAGGAAAATAAACAGAGAATTCATGTAAAAAGAAGTGTGATTGGACATGTGTAGTGACCCTAAGCGTAGAATAAGGTCATTTACCTGTCCAAACCTCTGGTAGATGACCCCAAATTTGAAGGTGTTGTTCACCTCATGCTCGTCATAACCCACCATCAAATGAGATCCCTGCATGTAAACAAAAACAGTACTTTTACTGTGATTATTACTCAGCTTTTGCGTCTGCTGTAGCTATTCACAAAAATATATTTTCCTCTTCTTCAAAATGTGTCTAGGGCAGGTTTTTTAGAGCCATGTTGCATAAGGCCAACGTGTGACAAACTGCCATTGCCCCCAGCATAGTGGTCTTGTCTCTTTCCTTTCCTGAGGCACACAAGAGGAGAAATAGATCCATTACCCAGTTTAGGAAGTTACTAAACCCTCACTTCTTTGCTTTAATAATTAGCTGAACAGGAACGATGCTGGGGATGTAGGGAGCTAATGACAAACCAAATGTCAAAAGCTGCACGATAGTTTTCAAGGGATGACTCAGAGGAAATTGAAAACTTAATTAAGTTTAGGGAGTAGTGGGGGATTCTTGCAAAAATAACAACAGGAAGCAACGCATTGGCCGCAGGTTTGACTCGAAATTATTCTGGATGTGCACGACTATGCAACGTAATCTTAAAATGGTAGTGATGCCACTGACTCAGGCCTTCTTCTGACAACAATGTGCCCCTTGTCACTCTGTAGAGGTATAAATATGGTAAAAGATCTCTAACTTGAGTGGACACATTTAGAGGAGGTTAAAAAAGTCGAGGTCAGACTTGGTCCCACTGTGTGGGAGGAGAGGATAAACTCACCCGAGGGTACAGGACTGGGTTAAACTTCAGCCCCGTGGCATCGTCGCACAGAAGCTGAAAGAAAAAGAGTCACAAGATTTGACTGAACTTCCCTCCATCACTTACTGAAAAGAAATTGAGTCCTGTAAAATAACTTTTACACAGTAAGGAGAGTTTAATTTAATCAGATGCATTTAAATATATCCAATAATATGCCTTTGTTTATAAAATTCACAATATTTTGTCTTATATAGACATAGGCTGTAACTGTTGATGGTGAGGTGAGAATCTTACTGCACCAATATTAAGACAGCAAAAGCATTTTTGGTTATATTTGATAATAGTATAGTGACTTCTGTTTAATTTATAGAAGGCAGATTCAACTGTCTAATCTATTAATTAACACTTAATTTGAACACATGTAAGGATTACATAGCCATCTAAAATGCTTGGAAAGCCATGGTGCAAAAAGTCCAAAAAGCCAGTAGGTTCATATTTACTTGCTACATGTGGCACCATGCTATGAAACTAAATGCAACTGTCATCTGATGACATGTAACTCCAGGATACAACACAAAGTTGTGAAGTTCTATTTTTCACTCAGGAGGCTTCAGGGTAATGGCGGCTCCAGAAATATGCATAATAAATTTCATTTTACATGTGTAGTTTAGAAGCATGGAGTATTATGATTAGAAACATATGTAGTATTGCTTTGAGAAAATTACAATATAGCACGACTAAGGAGATGCGTCAAAGATTAAATATAGTCATACATAAAAATTGAAATTATCAGCTAGGAGAGGAAAATAATTACAGTTTTATACATTTTTATAAAATTATTATTATAGTTTGATATTATATTATTAAAAAGTCCCTCTCTTAATTACGTATATACTAAATATGTACAATAAATGTTAAAATATAATGACAGCTGACAATTCTCCTGATGGTATAACTCGACTTGCTTTGATTCAAGTGATTACAAGCCTCTTCTTATATTACCACGTTCAACAGATATATAAGCTCTCTTTTAGCTGATATTAAAAAGGTGTCCATGTATAAAATTAAGCTTTTTACAGCTAAAATTACAGCATGTTTTGATTTTGAACTCTCTTTTCACAAACGATTTTGGGATTTTAAAAGCAGACACCCACCTTTGCAATCTGAGGTACACTCGGCAGCTGGTTGAGGCCGGCTAAAGAAATTCTGTCATGAACCGTTTTGGTCTTTGATCTACAAGTTGAACAAAAAAAAAAAAGAATGGAAGAAAGTTTTTATTTTTACTTGTAAACGTAAAAACACGCAAACATTAAAAACATATCATTTACATCAAATGTTAAAATTGCTGATGACATTAGTGGCATTATCTGTGTCAGCAGCAGGAAGGATTAGCCATCATCTGGCTGCAGCCAAATGGAGAAAAGCTAAACCTGAGTATTATGATGTTGTTTTTCTCTGCTGGTAATGAAAATGTCACCAACTGTGATGATGGCAAGAAAAGCTGGCCTCTGCAGAGTCACAAAATTGAATTAATTAGAGCTCAATATGACAGAATACAAACACCTGCCACATAGGAGCGAAGAAGGGGCGAGGAAGACTAAAAGAGGGGAAGATGGAGGGATTATTAAGCAGTAATTTAATATCTAAGCAACATTTAGAAAATGGACTAAATTCAGTGAATTTTTCTCCATTCATCAATTGTTATTTACTTCACTACAGTCAGGTCAGAAAGGCTGCACCCAGACTTCTCTCTCTCTGCAGCAACAGTCTTCAGCTTCTCTTCGGGGAACCTAACATATCTCAAGGCCAGAACTGATATATAATCCCTCTAGCCTGTTCTGGATCTGCTTCAGGTTTTCTCCCAGTTGGATGTGCCCATAAAATCTCCATTGGGAGGCAACAAGGAAGCTTGAATCAGATGCTCGAACCATCTCAGATAATTCCTTTAGAGTTGGAGAAGCAGCCTCTTCAGTCTCATCACCCTCTCTTAGACTGGGCCCTGCAAGCACTCTTCTAAAAGGAAACACACCTCTATAATTGTATCCTTTAGGCCTCTCGTCAAATATCACAACTAACTGGTAACAGTTGAAACAAAGATGGACCAGAAAATTAAAGGTTTTGGCTTTTTGAGTTATCAAAACTAAACAGTCAACTTGTAAAATGTCCCCATTACTACAGAAAAAAGCAGTCCATCTCTTGCTCCACCCTAACAGCATCCAGAGATACTGGATGCCCTCCTATTGAGACAAAGATCAACCCTGTAAGTTTATTCATCAGTGACATTGCTCTCACTCTTAATAAGCTTTTTTTTTGCTTTAAAATATTTCTTTTAAAATCTTACATCAACAATCGGTTTTCATTAGTACAGTCATTGATACTGTATATATTATATTCATCACTACTTGGGCAGATCCAGAGAAGAAGAAGTAATCAAACTATATAACCTGGCAGGAACATGGTCATTGATTGTGAGGCAATGTGTCAGTGAGTTATAATTATTGACATTGCATGTGTGTCTTTGCACCTGAGCATGATGCGTAGGAACTCCTGCCCTTCAGTTTCCTCGTGTTTCAAAGACATGATGAGGTTGCCTATGCTGCTGCCGGTGCAGTAGTAGTTCATGTGCTCCTGTGGGATTGGAAATAAATGGAAACATTTTAGGTCAAAGAGAGTAACCAGTTCGCTAAATAGTCACAGTGGCATAAGCATGAACATACACACGTACTCACCTTGCCTAGGAAGTGTTTGCGGTATGCTCGCGCTGTGCTGTTACACTCCATGCGGTAGTTATGCGCCCCACCGGGACTCGTGCCCTCTCCTCCATCCTCTTCCTCACAGAAACTGGACTCTGATGAGGAAGGAGTCCCAGCCAGTGCCTCCGGATCCTCAATCCAGTAGCCCCCAAACTGAGGCAGGATGACCTGGGGATATGGACCACCTTTCTCCAGGACCTTTTACATATGGGTTTGGGTCAAATCAGAACGACAAGAAGAAATAGAAAATGTAACAGATATAAAACATCAGGTGAAGTTCAGTGGGACTGCAGCTTTATTTCATATAATTTTAAGAAAGTGTTTCTTAAAAGCAGATTGCTTTAAAATTCTATATCAATCTACAGGAACACTTTTAGCTGAGCATCAAAAGGGTGTAAGTGTGTGTATGAGGAATGACTCACATCTTCTATCCGTGGGTAGGGGATGTAGTCATCCTATAAAACAGAAAATACAAAGTTTTTTTTTCTTTTTGTTTATTAAAAAAAGGCTAATTTTAGCTTTTGAGTTCCTTTGACTTTTACTATAATAGTTAAAAAGTTGCAAAGCACAGTCACAAACACAGGCAGAAACATTAATGCCATTCACTATGTCAAACAGACTATCGGGCTATGATGCAATAGCCTGAAATGCAATGCTATCTGGAACAAAAAAAAAACCCACCAAAGGCGTGTCACAACTTGATGATGTCAGAGCTATTTAGATTCAACAGACCCGCAAGGTTAAGAACTGTTACCTGCCCCCTGGCAATCTGCAGCGGGTCACACAGCTCCAATGTGTGACCTCTAAACACTGCCGAGGCCAGGCGATCGTTTATATTCTGAAGCTGTAGGAGTCAGGATGCAGGCAGGCCAGAGAGGATCAATTAACAGTTGGAGCTCATTCAAATTAAAATCAATCAGATCAAGAGGTTATTGATTTTAAATTTCAAAGAGCCTTGGGAAAATTTGGCAAAACACCCATAGAGAGCTCAGAACGCCTCATAAACAAGGCGACTGAAAGAAGTACAAGCACAAAGGAAAACAGGGAAGCATGATGAAGCTTGATGAAGAGGAGAATGCAGATGGATAGAGGGGATATAACACAAACTAATGAGACCCACAGAGAAGATATAACCAAGCGTGCATCCAGCCACACCTTCCATTTTTTGGTCTCTTCTGCTTTAGGGACCTTGTTAGTATCCGTTTGCAGCGTGAGGATGGAGAAGCACAAGGGTCAGAGAGAAAGTTCTGTGCATTTGTAAAGTTTCTTGTACATCCGTTCTCTTTTTCAGAGCTCACATTCTCTGTTACCAGAAGACAGCAAAGTGAGTCATACATGTGGATACACTTACACACATGCATACACACAAAAACTCTCCCTCTTCAAATCAGACCTCCACACACTGGGTAAGGTTTTGTCTGTTTTTCATCAGGAGTTGAGGCACAGCAACAATCGCATGAAAGCTGCAATGCTGATCTGTCAGAATTTCTGAAAATAATGTATTTGAACCCATAATATAAAGATGTTAAGTATCTAAATCAGGAATCACCAACTCTGGAGCTTGTGTGCCGATGTCCTGCAGGTTTTAAATGTCCCCCTGCTGCAACACATCTGATTACAATGAAATGGTTCTCCAGCAGCTACTTTCTGCACGGTCCGCCTAATGACACATTCATTTGAATGAGGTGTGCTGCAGCATGACTGCAGGATGTAATCCTAGCATAATGTGAAATTAAAGTAAATGTTTTGAAAGCTTGAAAGTGTTTGAAAACTAAAAACATGAAATAAAGTTTTGCAAGTGTGAAAAAATGGCTTGAAACCCTAAAAGCTGACTGTCTGCAAGCACAACTTTGTACAATAGTTTGAGTTTTTCATGTCTGCAACCTGCGTACTACACAGTTTCAGCGTCATGTTCTTAGATAGAAACCTTGTTTTGCACCTTTGCTGTTTTCAATTAGACATTTTCATAGTTTCCAACATGGCACTTTCTTTTGGTTTCATATTATGGCGGGAGGCTATGGAGCTATATTTGTGTTTTTATTTAGCCTTAAACTGAAACTTAAGCTGAGCAACACAGTTCTTACTGGTCCATCCAGTTGTCAGTATGGCTGAGACTGACCAATAGCAGCATGAGCCCGCCTCCTGCACAGTTTTCACTTCAATAGCAAAAAATCTAAAAATTAAAACGAGAGCAAAAACCTAGGTTTTGAGAGCAAGAAGAATCAAATTTAGGTAGATAAGTAATTATATTCAAAGTAAAATTTTAACCTTCACAGCAAAGAAAATATATATTTGTGAGTAAAACATGTTTTTAAAATAATTATTTAAAAGAAATATATAGTTTCTAGAATTTGAAATACTAATAATAATTATCTCAAAATTTGTCTTTTGCAATCAGTGTCAAAATAATTACTATCAAATATATATTTTTCCTTTCAACCCCCCCTTGGATTGCTCTTTTTCTTTCATTTAATAAAAACACAAATATAGCTCCATAGAGTCTAACCCCAAACAGCAGGGGAACATCTAAAACCTGCAGGAAAGCAGGCCAAGAAGTCCAGAGCTGGAGATTATTGGTCTAAAATAGTTCCTTAAACTCCCCTATCAATTGTCTTTTTTTAGCTTAAAGGTCTTGTCTGGAGCAATTAAAATCCTAAAGTAATGGGGAAAATAAGCTGCCAAGTCAGAATAATTAAGTTACTATGACTTCAATTTATCTGAAATGAATTACCATTATTATTATGTGAGCACAGCTCATAGAAATAATAATTGAATGTGAAAATGTTCCTTGAATGAGAACCTGATGCTTTTATACAGCAGCCATTTACTCGAGTGGTTGTAATTAGAGTACACTTATCTTTTTGCTGGATGTGTTGCCAGTAAAAAACAGAAAACAGTCTTTTTTGAGTTTTTGTTTTATGAGTGTGTATGAGCTATTTCTGTTTTTATCAATTAAATTAATATGCTGTTTGTGGCTTTCTTCATAAAACTTTTTTTTTACAGATTTTATTGCGTACAGTTGCATTAAATTACTAAATATTATTTGCAAAAATTCTGTGATGATAAATTAGTAAAACAATTTGCTTCTTTTAGATTTGTGTCTCTGTCCTTTCTCCCTTTTCCTTCCCCCCTTTTCAAACTCCCATCTGTCCTCAAAGCCTGTGCCCTCAGGGACCCAAAGTGACTGCACACTGGGAGAAACAGACTTTGCTCAGAAGAAATAGAAAATCAATGTATTTCTTGCAGAGAAGGAGAAAATGGTCTGTCTGGATCTATCCAGTCTTTTGAAGTTTTTCCTCAGTCTGCGTTATCAAATAAGAGAAACAGTGAACCCAGCGGGGTGACATACAAGCATCATTCTATCCGATTGTGCTTGCAGGGGAAAAAAAACAGAGACAGAAACAAAATCTCTCATAATGTCAACAGTCAGAAGATATCTTGTTCAGTAGTATTACTCAAAAGAGAAGAAGAGGATGGGAAACAAGAAGGACAAGAACTGCAGAATAGGAAAATACTTTTAAAGAAAAGAATATGTGTTTTTTTTCATACCTGCATCCTTTCCAGCATATCGAAGAACTCTGCAGACTGAAACAAACAGAAACTGATTACAAATACAATACAAATTTAGCAAGCACTACCATTTTCTGACACTAAACACAATTTCAGTCAATATCAGCTAACTCATTGCCCTTTAGCTGTCCCTCATGTACACCTCCTGCATGTGTTTCAACATGCAAACCCACAATATCTAAATTTAAAGTCTTACACCCATAACGTGGGGCCTTACAACGAGCAGCTCTCCTGCTTCAGTAAGAGGGCAGGGTTGAGCATCAGTCCCTCACACCCACATGCACACACACTGATAAGGAGCCACTTCCTCAGATGGCAACACACCCAAAAGCACACTCACATAAATGCAAGCATGCACCAGTGTGTTTGCACAGTTTTGTCCCGAAGGCTTCCACCTTACCACACAAACAAGCTGTGAAGGTGATAATAGTCCACAAATTCTAGTCAGATTCTGCAGCACTCTGGATAGAAAAGATTGTGTGTTTGTGCAGATTGTTGACTACTAATGCGCTCGCTCACTCGTACAGCAGATGTCAATCCCTGATGCCCAATTAAACGTCTTTGTACAAAGAGACAAAAAAAGAGGAGAAAGTGTTCAATAATACAGAACAACAAGATAATGTATCATCTAAATGGACTTGATTGGAATATATTTACTGCAATCAGACTATCTAAACTAGTAAGGATGCGGTAATGTGTTTTTTTTTTACTGATATTTAATATCAGTTAAATAGATTTTATTCCAGCTTCAATAAATAAAGATAATTTGAAAGCACAGCTTTATTGAAAAGAGGTCTTTAAATGGTGTAAATCTATCGTCACCACTGCCAATGCTAACACACAAACACACACACACACTTGCAAACACATTTCTAATCAAAGAGTTAATATTAACTCAAAAGGTCAGTAAGCTGATACGGTGCTGCAGGAGACATGCAAAGTCAACAGCAGCGGCTAAGCCAACAACAAAACCCGCTTTCTTGTTCCTAAGGTTCAGGAGTCTACTGTTTGTCTCAATGCTCAAACTGCAGAAAAAACTGGAGGTCATTCAGTCTGTGATCAATAAAAAGTGAAGTGTGTATTTTAGCATAAATCATTTTTATTTTTGTGGGCTCAGACTGGAGAATAGGGTGGATTTACACTTCAGAGCAAACCTTAAATATCTCTGTTCGTGATATCAGATCAAATTTTCATCATCTTGTTTTTATTAGAAGACCGTATTCAAGTTCAAATGACTCCCTATTTTTCATTTCAGTCTTCATAATGTGCTGGCATTAGCAGCCTTGTTTATTAGTGCCTTAAGATCAGTGGATTTTCCTCTTCAGTACTCAGCAGCAAGAAGGCCACCGACTTCTTCTGAGACAGCAAACTATTAATTAAATAGCCTTGATCCAATTTTAAACAAAGAATAAAACAAAAACAAAACGTTTGAGAAAATGTAGAAAAAGAAGAAGCTATAAATAAATTCAAGTAGTTTAGGTGCAAAAACACCAAAACGTTTTATTTTCTGTAATTGAATTGAATAAAAAACTTAATTTTTCCATTTCAGTTGCATGAGATATCAAGCTGTAAGGAACAGTATAAATGTTCAGTATAAGGGTGTAGCTGCAGCCAACACTTTGTAGACCTGGTCAACATTTAAATTTCCAGACAGGAAGTTTCACCTGGACCAAACACAGGCAAAACATGGAGGCTGAAACCAGTAGCATCACCTCTAAATCTGATCTTCCTGTTAATCAGCAGGTAATTAATTAGTGCTCATGCATCATAACAATTCTTCGCTTATAAACACGTTTCTTTTTAAAGATGTCGACACATACAGCAGCTCCCAGTTACCCGCTGCAGTGACAACATCAATGTGTCAATTCCAATCTTTACAAAAGGCAGTAAATAACAGAGGCAGCCATATTTGTGTTCACACACCCTGAATATCTGTATTTGTCACAGAACCCTCTTTGTTATGTTTTCCAATTATTCACTAAACAGGTTTTTTTTCCCAGGCAATCAAAACCACTATGAAATGTATAACTAACCGCACTTGCATTATAGGCATTTAAAATTTGGGTTTAATGCTCCAAGGAATCTGCATAAACCACCATTACACTGACCCCAATCCAAATCCCTGCCTTGTACATAAATTTAACGTAACACATTTTGTTTGTTAGGTAAAAAGGGAAAAAAAGGATCCCACAGCATTTTATGGTTATGGGATTTGTCATCTCAGGTCAGTCATGTAAGGTCAAAACCCTTTTCTGGGGTTTCCTCAACATATATACGAGAGAAATATGGACAGTCATAAAACTGTAGATCTGTTTTTAGTTGTAATAAATCCTTTATAACATACCTGAACAGTAAAAACAGTCACACTTTCATATTGGAGCTTTTGTTATATGTGAGTTTATTATTTTCAGTGGAAGATGTTTCTGGTGCTAAAAAATGGCACATTTATTTGTATAGCAAAAATTCACATAGTAAAATATCATTAAACATTTCATTCTTTGCTAGTTTGCTTAATCAGATGGGGATGACAGCTATTTAAATGTCCCACAGTCCTGATGTGATATGGCTCAGATAGCAAGGCATCTTACTCCCATTTGGGAGAATCTAAGTCAAATATAAATAAGGTGTTCAGAAGCACAAATACCTTAGTCTTACTGTAAATATTTAAATTTAGCCCAGCCAACATGAATGTGGAAATTATCTCATTATTTTATTATGTTTACCTAAGCATAAATATTTTGTGTGAGTAAATGTGATGGTTGTGTCAGCCTCCGTCACCATTTATTTGTAACCCCTGAGCTTTTCAGGGGATGAACCCATAATGCAACTTATTTAATATGAGTTTAAAGGACAAACTATATTTGCATATCATATTCAGCCCTAGTGTTCAGGCATGAAAAAGATCAGGAAAGATCTATTTGTGGTAATGTTTCACTGTCCTTATATCAAACAGCCTTTGCACATGTTGTGACTCGTCATTGCTGTTCTGTTCTGCTTTATCTCAGTGTCTCATCATGCTATTTGTCCTCTGTTCTCTTCTGTGTCCTTTCTTTCTCTTTTGCTCTCTAATCCAGCAACATCTGCATTTCTTCCCTCATGGCAACCCACAAAGGAGCTACCACAGGCCACAGGCAGGTTAAATGGGAAGCCTTCTTCCCCTCCCCCATGGTGCATGACTGACTGAAAAGCTCTAATGGTGGCTTAAATTCTCACATATTCATGTTGGGTCATAAACATAAGTTGAACAAGTTTAAAGAGATAATAAAAGTAAGAGACTGGGTTAGTAAACTCCACATCTCAACATGTTACCAACAGTATTGATGCAATTGTTTTATTAGACACAAATTTAAAGATTACAAAGAGGAGCTCAGATGAGTCTAAAAAAGACATTTTCTTTCTTCAAATTCTCTGTCACCTTTTTTCTCTTGTATTGACCATTAATAACAGCCATTTCCTCCAGGAATTCCCTCAGGAACCCAAAACTCACGTTGGCAATGACAGTGACACCCTCATCTGAACCCGAGAGGTGTTTTTTTTATTTATTTATTTTTTTATTATTTTTATTTTTATGCTCACAGATTTTCCATAATAAACACCAGGTTCAGTAGTGTCCATATGTGCACTTCATATA
>JBAMIG010000009.1:2384087-2395275 GCA_037177335.1 Kiunga ballochi | reverse complement strand
AAAGTCTGTCGCATTCTAATGAACTGAGCAACAAAAGGCAACACAAAGGCTGACTTTAAAAAAAGAAAAATGAACAGAACACTCTGAGTTTGTTCTTATTAGAACGACAAAGGACACAAAGATTTTAATGTGTACAATTTTCAGTAAAAGCTCACAAGTAGGACTCAGTTGGATAAGAATGGTTGGTTTGCAACACAGATAATCAGGTGACACCACCAGATAAGCAGCATCATGACGACCATGGAGTTCTCCAAACATTGTTGTTGAGAAAATTAAATCATGATCGGGCCTTAAAAAGTGTCTGCAGTTTTGAAAATCCACTGGTGCACCATTATATTCAAATAAATGATAAATGTATCATCACAGATTAGAAAGAAGATGGGACCGTGAAAAACTGGAGCGCTGCCTGAGACGGTGAAAACCTTCAGGAAAACATGGCCTGAATACTTCTGGGAAGTATTTTGCACTTTATGCCCAAACTCATTATGATTATTGTGATTGTTGATTGCATTGTGGTTTGATTATGTTTTTTTTTTTCGGGGTGACTTCTGAACTGGGATTTGCTCTCAAAAGTTACTGGCTGATTAAAAAATGCCCAGCTATGACTGGAAAGAGCTTCAACGATAACCCAATCACTTCATTTTGTTTTTAAAATCAGGAAAATATATTTTGCGTTGTTTATTGTTATTTAAATATTATTTATAACATAATATTAAGTTAGGCTCACCAATACAATTTTGCAGCTGACTTTGCTTATCTAGCTGTCCATGTGATGGAAATTAACATTTTTGTGTCTTTTTTTGTGTCCAAAACTCTTAAGGCTCTTGAGCAAGCTGCGTTTTTTAAGTAGTTGGGAATGAGAATATGTTGAATTTATTAAATATATAATTCATTTCAGTAGCCGAACATCCACCCATTATCTGTACTGCTCATTCTAATGAATGGTTGCGGCTAGCTGGAGCCTATCCCAGCGATTACTGGGCGAAAGGGTACAGTCTGGGCAGGTTGCCAGGCCAACACAAGGCCATAAATGAACATATTTTTGTTCAAATTAAATTAAATGCATACAATTCTGATACTATACTGAACATATATATTGCCTTCAGCTATTTAGCAAAAAGCTTTATTTTGAGTGGTGTTTACAAGCTTCTGATCATATTGACGATGATGCCATGTGTAAATATGAAACCACATGCTGTGAATACAGATAAAGGGAAGAAAACACTCTGTCATCATAAATGAGACTTTCAGTCATGCATGCCCATCAAATATACCATACCAGCACAAATAAACAAATATGAATAACCACACAGGCGCTTCTATGAGACCAGAATAACAACAACAACAACAAAATCACCCCCTAGAGCTACACACACCATGTGGTATACACAAACGTAGACTGAATATGTCTGCAGCTGCAACAAAGGGTCATGAATTCCTGGATACAAGCTAATTTTCAGTATGTTTTCATCAGTTCAGAAATAGGGTTAAAAAATGTCTGTTTGCATCTTTTTGGTGAGCTTCTGATTGGAGAAAATAAGACAAGACAGGACAAAAAGACAAGTAAAACTTGATAAAGTCAGTTCATAACAGTCGGTTTTTCTCTTTAAACTCATATTAATGAAAGTGTAGATAATATAGGATAGATATGAATAAATTGCATGTAATGAAACATATTGTGAGGTCTGAAATGATCTGTTCATGCATATAAAAACTAGATCTGGGGGGGAAAAAAGACACCACAGAATTATTAGCAATTGTATTTGTATCATAGCATGACAGCAGCAAAATATTGTCATAGCTGATGCTTTGGGCAATTACAGCCGACGTGACTGTTCACTAGTTGTCTCAAGTGGCTATAAAATATAGAAAGATTTGACATAGAAATCATGTTGAATGTGGTTGTGTGTGTTTTAGCAGCTTTCAAGGAACAATACAGTATTGTTCCATACATAGCCAACAGGCATTGTTGCATTAATCAATGTGAAGGAGGGCCCTTCACTGATTTTACTGTGTTCAAAATCATTGAGTATGTGCCCTATTGATGTCAAGTTCACAATGTCTCGAGTCTCAAAGAACAAGTATTCTGACCTAAAACACCTGACCGAAGCTCAAAGACACATTAAAATAAGACCTAAAGGTAATACTCATTTTAAAACAAATCTTTAAGATTAGATTTATGTTCAAAGTCTTTGTATTCCAGCACAAAATGAGTTGCCATCACCATGAAAAACCTGCCACGACAAACTCACAACTTCCATTAGCAAGAACATGTCTGGGACATTTCCCTGATTTCATAGATGCTGTTTTAGCGTTGCCTTCAGAAGTTCATTTTACATCACTGGACTAAATTACACACACACACACACACACACACACCCACACACACACACACACAGACAGAGGTCATATAAACAATCTATTTGGAAATGCTTTGTTTCGGTCCGAGCTATTAAAACAAAGTAGCAAAGTGCATTCACTGCTGCATGTTCAGTGCACAAAAGACACCTTCACAGAGACACCGTATGTCCTGCACCATGACAACACTAAATACTCAGCCAGCAACCGCCTCCTTAGGATCCAGTTTAACTGTACATGCATAGCTGCTAATGTTAGCTCTGACAAATAGGTCTACAGAGGAAGAAAAAGAGGAGGAGGAGGGTAAAGGGACATGTTGGCATTCTTGATCAAACCAGTCTCATGCATTGTTTGTGACCAGGTGGGATATTCTCAGGGGTTTTCCTAGTTGCAGAGCATACAGAAGTATTAGATGTAAGATGATCTGGTTATAACACATCAAAAGAGTTTCTTTGCATAGACCCTAGGAGAGGGTCAGTTTCTGTAGAAGTAAAACATCAATGTCACAGGGATCAGAAGTCATCATGGAGGTTTGGTTTTCCTTTCATCAGAAAAATAAAACATTTACTAATATAGCCCTTAGCAGGTAAAGGTTAGGATATTCTCTGAATTCTGGTTTATTCAATCAGTCTACATGTGCTCATGCTGTTCAAATGGATAAGTAGTGACTTTAGCACCATAGGCATCAATGTCAATGCTTGTATAGGTAACCCTTAAAGCCGGGCAAAGGCATACAAAAGGTGAAGTGAGATTGGAAGACATCTTATTTTCCTGCACTTTCTGTACAGCAGCTTTATTTTGTTCATTCTGTCAATCTTTTTTCTTGCCTCTTGAAAAGCACTCAGTACTCCCATCTATTCACCATCAGTCCTCAATACTTTTCTCTCTGTTCCCTGTGTGTGATTTCTACTGACCCAGATACAAACAAGTGTGGTCAAAGAGATACACACTCACTCAAAACACTCAGAAAAGCTCACTCTAATGACACTGACCTAAAATAAAGCTGCAGATTCAAAGTCGCTGAACCGTAAAGAACTCACAATACCACTGGTTCCTGGAATAACAAAGATGTTACAAGCTAGTAAAGTCTTTGTCACAATCCTGGCTCCACATTGCACTGCACACTCTCTGCTTGACCCTCATCAAACAACACATCGGCACAAAACTTTACCCACCCTTCGCTCTCTTCTCTCTCTCTCTCCCTCTCCCTCTCCTTTTCCTTGGCTTTGCGAGACTTGTGCAATAGTCCAATCAGGATCACAGCAGCCCGGATACCAGCTTTTTTGTTGTGGTACCGTCTTCTGGTCTGAGGCATGCTGGATGCTTCTTCCGGGGCCAAGAGGGGTTCAGGGGACAGTCGGTCTAAGGTCAAGCTGGCTCCAGGGTTCCTGGGCTGCAGGACCTGCTTGGCTTTGCGGGATTCCAGGGTGAAGGATGTATGTCACAGTTTAGATATGAAGGCAGCAGACTGTCAGTAGCTCTGACAAAATGTACAGATCTTTATATTCACACCTCCTGGTGGAAGTCAGCATCCACCCAAAAGTTAGTCTGGCAGAATGTCAGCTGTTATTAAATCTCCGTTTGCTTCTACTTGGAGGATCAGTGAGTGTTAGTTGTAGTCCAGAACAGGTCCGGTGAGTCACTGCTGGACTCCAGCTCAAGGTGAACTTCTATCTGCATCCCCTGCTCCTCCGGTGAATGTGCACATCACAAATCCAAAGCACATCATGGTCCTTGATGAGAGGATGAAGAGCTGCAGCCTCGCGGACACTCTCACTGAAGCACTGCATCTCTGTTCCTGCCTACCTCTACCTTCTCACCTCTCCCTCCTTCTCCTAACACGCTGTGCTTCTTCTCCCTCTGTGTCTGCTGCTGCTCTGCTCCCTCCTTCCTGATATCTGAGTCCCTCCCTCCTCCATCTAACAGGCTGGGCAGAACAAGGTACCTCCCTCTGCTGCTCCTCCTCTTCCAAACGTGTTCTTCTAGCTCTCCCAGTCGGGTTTTCTACTTTTGTTAATAATTTCACAATCATCTCTCTGACCTTGTTCCATCTACGTTTGATTTCATGATATCATTCCTGGGCACAAGCCTACCATTCCCTCCCTACATCTACACACATGCACACACTTTTACACACATCACATGGTGTGAAATTTCAATTCAAACAAGCTTATCGGCCTATTGCCTGATGTGCCGTTGCCAAGGAGATGAGATTTGAAATGTAATAAATAAAGTATTTTAGTTTGTAACAGTTTGTGAAAAGAAAAACTTTAATATTACACAAAAACACACTTAAATAGTACACATTTTTCTTCCAACATGCCTCCTATTATTCTATTTGCTACATCTGTTCCATTGTTCTATTGTTATAAATGCTATAATATGCCATCTGCTTGCCATGTATTCCTCTACTAAATAGCTCAGCTATTGCTAGTGTTACTCTCCGCCTCCAGTACAGTATGAGCCCACCATTTCCTCTTTTTTTTTCATTTTAACAAACAGAAAAATAAATCTTCTTAGAATATAGTAGAATTAAGCCGTCTCTCTTTATCTGTGGCACCTGTTAGAGCCAACAAACCTATGAGTTGCAGGTGAGTGATGTGAATTTATGCCTTAGTGACTATGTTTGTTCCAGTACTGTTGTCATTGTCATCTTCACCCATTTTCCTCACAGTTTCTTCCTTATTGCTGTCCGGTTGCATCATCAAGTGAATATTTTGGCATTGTAGGAAATAAACACGTCTTTGTTTTCCTTTTAAGAAACAAAGGTGAACGAAATAATTCAATTGGTTAAAAAAAAAGGTAAAAAGCTGGAATCATTGTCCGACCTTTGCTAAGTGTCAAGGTGTAGTATCAAATATTTTCATGCAGACAGTGGTGACTAGCAAAGTTCACGTTTGTCTGATATAGCACTGGGATTTTAGCCATTCAGGTGCACATTCAACTGAATTGTTCTTGATACAAAGAAATCCAAAAGAATAAAATCTAGACCAAAATCTGGAGCCCGTCACCAGCTCTGCATCTCTGGAAAATGAGACTCTGGTTTTATTGTTTTAATTTGAAGAGACCTTTAGCCACATTATGCCATTTGATGAAAGGAAAGCTGGACGTTCCTGCTAGAGAAGAACATCACAGTTCATTAGATTATTATTAATACAAGTAGATATCTTAAAATCTAAAATATAACATAAAATAAAATAATTTTAGTGTCCAGGTCTATTCATTCAGCTTCTTTTAAACTGTTACAGAGCAATAAACCTCCAGGTTTTCTAAAGGTCTTTTTTGCACAATGTGTATTAATCCAGTCCCTAAACCTGATGATTTTTAAATACAAAGAGTGAAATTTATTTTGTTTCTCTTTAAGCCATTGATTGTTGGTCTATGAACCACTCACATGTATAAAATAAATAAAAACCTAGCCAATGCAAGTAATGAACCAGGGCTGTGTACACATCCAGCAAATAGCATTTTCCAGATATTATAGGAGAAAATTATGGATGGCTCAAGAATTATTTCAGAGAACTGCATATATTTGGAATGTATCCCTTTTAAAGTGTGAAACTGGCATATTTTACATATTGATAGGTATATTTATACATGTCACATATTCTTCACAACATTAACTGAAGAATCACTTTACATAATGATGCGCTAGCTGGATACTGTCCAGACAGGGACCAGTCGGTGTATGAATACAAAACAAAATAAACCTTAAAAAAAACGGAAGAAAGATTGTTCGAACTCAAAATATATTCCACACGTCCTGTGCAGCAGTGCCACTTCATAATACGACAAGATCACGATAATGATACTGATTTGTTGCCTCATTAATCAGCTTCCCCACTGGGCTTTTTTTGCATTGACTTTCCCATTTATATAATGATTTCACATTGAACTGATTTTCCTGTTATCCTAGAACATAAAACATGTTCAATAAAATATTTTCAGAAGGTAAAAAAAAAGAAAGAGTTCTGAATTCAGAGGTCATTTAGCTGCACTGAAAGAGCTTTACAGACAGACAAGGACGCAAACATAAAACAACACGAGCTACATGAAAGGCTGAGGCAGCAAAAAACCATAGTGATTCATTCTGCACATCTGGTGCAGCTTGTCTGGGTGAAAGTGCATGGACATAATAATGAAAAGGTGAATGCTGTTCTCTAGCTAAAATAGAGTGTCTCAGACTCATTGAAGAGAGCAGAATTGCAAAACTGCATCATTCCAGACAAATAACAAAGACATCTGAGTTGATGAGATGCTTCAGTAATTGTCTGATAGCAACCAGGGAATAGATTAAGCTGGGAAAACAGCAGCAATAAACACAGCAATTAGGTGGAAGCCAGCTCTGTGTCCTCACATATAGCTTTTTTCTGTGTATGATAGGAACCATAGCAACCCGACAGCTGCCAGAGGATCTGCCTGAAGAAGCCTGACGGCTTTATCCTCTTGACATACAACCAAAGAAGAGCTCATGTGGATCATCGATAATCATAATCTTTTGTGGAATTTGTTTTCAAAACCTTTCGTTTTGTACAATTATCCGACTTCCTCGCTCAAAGACACCAGAATAGTCTCCCAAGAATGTTGTTGTACTATCACACAGCCTCTGTGGACAGACTGTTACAAACACATGAAGCACATACATGTAGCCTAGATATGCTAACACAAACACGCCATTCCACCGGGGTCCCATTGTGCGTCACTGAGACGAGGAATGATGACACACCTGTATCAAGCACGTTTTGAATACACAAACACCCTTTCAATTCCTCTCTTCTTTCCTGTCACACACACATGCTTTTTAAACCTTTTTAAAGGGACATGCTTAAATGCAAGACTGCGTCAAATTATTCTTATCTACAAAACATCTAAAACATACAATATCAGGGATAGAGAGTTTCTAAAAGGCAGATTCAGAAAGCTCAAATGTACCAGCTTTAGTATATGTAGCAGAGGTCCACAAATATAGAATGACCTGGACAAAAATATAAAATGATCTTTTACTCTAAGAATATTCAAAATAAATGTAAAACTCAATTTATTGGACAAATATGCAGCTGATGAATCCCTTGGCTAAGAAACACTAAGGGAAAATATGTTTTGCCGTCTGTATGGATTAAGTTGGACTAAATTTGGAGTAAAACTTTACATAAACTCCTTTGTCGCAGAAACATGAAATCACCTGTAAATTTTTCATCAATTGTTTTTTTTTTTTTACTATTAATTCTGTTCTCTCTGGAAAATTATCTTTTCAAGCTCTGTATCTATAAAAATGCAACAAATTAACCCATGCTATCATTACGACCTATAGCCTATCATTACTTTGTATTTTATTTATTGGTGGTGGGAAGGACCCCAGGCTATAAGCTCTGCTTTTTGGGGTCGGATTTTTTCTTTCTTTTTTTATTTTCTTTTTATCCACAACTTTAACTTGTGTTTTTGTAAATGATTGTAATTGAAATTAAATTAAATGAAAGGAAGGGAAATAAATAATAATAATAACAACAACAACAACAACAATAATAATAATAATAATGCTATTGACACAATGCTAGCTTCTTTTCTTAACCTTATTCACACACAGAAAAAGATGTTTAACACTTTATAATTATGAGGACTGTAATGCCAAACCCACACAAAAGTGTTGAACTTCCTTTTCTTCTTTTTTTTATCTCGCATGAAAGTAATCAACAATCAAATTACTTAAGGCACATTCCCACTGGGACAATCCCGAAGATTAATTTCGGGCAACAAATCCAAAGAAATAAAAACAACTTTCTTTTAGTTTGGTTGTGCTTTACTTAACCAGACCATATCAGTAGGACAACATCTTGCAATGTGTGGTTGTCATGAGACAAGGTGAGTTTATTTGCATAGCACCTATCACCAATACCTTTGCCTGACTGCAAACAACTGTTCACATTAAACCAAACGGGCCATATGATCCATGGGAACGGATCAGGCTATAGTTAAAGCAAACCAAACAGTGCCGGCAACTAAACTGCCCTCGTGTAAAAAGCCTTTCAAGCAAATGATGAAGTACATTTGCTCATGCAGTTACTTAGTCTTGATTGAATAGCGCCTTTAAAAACAAGTTCAATGAGTTTTTAAGCTTTTGCCGCATAAATCTAGAAGAGCTTCGAGTAATAACAGTTACATCCCCTTGTTATTTTTGCATAAGCTGAAAACAAATGTGAAACAAACAGCATGGCAGGTTTAAAATACCGTGAAAACATATGGTGCTTGAACATTCAGCGTTGCTAGCATTAATATCTGCATTTGCAGATATGAACTTTCCTTCTCCATCTCTCTTTATCTTTCTGTGTCTTCTTGTGGCAAACACAAGCATGTGTACATACATTTTTGTGTCACTTACTGGTGCCAAGCTGCCTTTCCTGTCACTTCACAGCTCCTAAAGTGTCTCGCAAATAAGCAGATGCCAGTCTACCAATGTCGCCTCTCTTTGCAGCTCGTTCTGACACATGCACATACACATAACATGCTAGTGAACTGTTCTCAGTACATTAGATTGATGTAATCCATTCTAAAAGTTTAATTTCTACAAACATACATGGATACACACACACATGCACACATAAAGGCAAACAAAATGCTTGACCAAGAGACAGACCTACTGTGGAAAATCAGAAAATGACCTTCACAGCAGGCTCGGAGTAACTAACTCCTCCACCACCTCCCAACAACAACAACCCCCAACCACACACACACATACACACACACACCTTAAATCTCCACATGCTGTCCACATCATATGTGAGTGTCGGCAGATGTGTATCTTCACAAATTCAGCTCTACTGTTCAGCTCTTGTCAGCTTAAATTGAGAGATAGCAAACATGCCATAAATACAAGATAAACCCTGAAATGCCACGTCGTCATAGAAATTAATCAAGCCTCTGAGAGAAAATATAAAGAAATGCCATCTTTCATCATGACAGTCAGACCCTGTGGAGCCAACATGTTCCATGTATGTACACTGACTTTCAACCCTTCTGTGAAGCAATTCTGTGTGCAGAGCTGTTAAATGCAGCATTTAATGCTGTTAAACAGAGTAAAATGGTTTGAATGAGTCTAATTGTTGGGAAGAAAAATCCTCGAGTGTGTTGTTGCTGCTCTTATTTTGCTAAGGTTATTTTTAGTGAGAATATGTTATGATGTTCACTGTAATAGATATATCTGGGAGGCTTAAGGGTCAGTGGTCAGCAACAGGGTTTGACTTTGATTTCTGAATAGATGTTATCCATTGAAGCTGTTTATAACAGTTATTAAGTCCTATTTGGACAAACGCACCTTAAAAGAGTAAATTTATTTATTTAGGGTAAGATTTATTTCAGATGTCACAACTTCCAGTTGTCTTTTCTGACTTCCCTTTTCAAACACAGAGATGGAAAGCAAGTTTTCTGTTGCTTCACTGCTGTGTTTACATGCTTTTACTCTTTTCTCAGTTGGACTTCTTTCACTGTGCTTTTTCATTTTTTAGATGCTTAATGTTAGAATGAAAAAGAGCCATATCAATGGGACTTTAAAACACAATTACAAAAACATTGTTCCACAACAAGTTTCACCATTATGTTATGTTGCCATGGCAATGCATGTCTCTAAGTGTCTTGTCTTATTTTGTTCCTTTTACTTCCTGTTGTTACCCACATGGTATCACTTTGGGGATTTTTTCTGCTCCATTTTTAGTTAATTCTGCTGCTCAGCGTTTAAATGTTTCTCTTATTCTCGTTGTGTTAATTTGGCTCAGTTCTGTTTTTTCTCTGGTTTTGATTTCTTTTCTTTTTCCTCCCTGCAACAAATCTTTAGCTGTTTTTCTTTTTTTTAAGCCTGGAATAAAACAGGGAAAGCTTTATTTTTGCCAAAGGTCAGACTCAAGACCTCTGTTGCATTTCCACAGCCATCATGTTACCTGGTAGACAGCCTGAGCCAAATGCTGCATTACATACCTCATATTGTGTTAGTGTCACAATGTCACAATATAACCAAGAGCAGGGCAACAAAATATAAGGAGGAGAAAGGTTGCTCATTCACCAGTTTGTGTTCTTTCTTCTTGAAATGTCTTTGAACAACAAAGTCCCCTGTATACAATATTTAACATGAGGTTGTTCCTGCTTTGAATTGCACAGGATGAAAACGGAGAAGCACCAAAAAATGGGATGGGTTGGATATTTTGTCACCTTTTCCAGTGTATCCAGTGTATTATGTTTGGTGTGTTTTAGAAATTATAAAACAGTTGTTTGTTTGTTTTTTTCTTATAAAAGGCAATGACAAGCATAAACTCACAAGTCAATTTGTGAAAGAAAGTTCCCCAATCAACTAACCAAAAAAATCTATCAGTAGGCCTACAAACGACTGCATCAAGCCTTACTTTCATTTTAATGTAAAATTCAGTTTATAACTGTTATTCCCAAATTTGTACATGACTTGTTTACATTTATAATCTAAATTATGTAAGGGATAAAAAATCAATTAATTAATTAAATGTAATAAATCAACTTGTGTTTTGTGTTTTATGTGATTTTTTAGTTCAGATTGTGCTTAAAAAATTATATAAAAAAAGGCAGGTTAAAATGTTTTTAAAGGTTGAATACATGTATAAAATTAAAAGTAGTTAAGCTACTTCTTTTTATCCCAGCCTTGGATGAGTGACAGAAAATTGATGGATGGATGTTGTTGTAAAGAACAGACCAGTGCAGCAAATGGAAGCCACATGAGAAAAATGCTACTTAATTTCAATTAAAGAAGCAAATGTGGTTAGTTTGTGGAAGAAAAAGCTTTTCTCTAAGGCGTGTCCTCAGGCTCATATAACAT
>JBAMIG010000009.1:2346022-2356541 GCA_037177335.1 Kiunga ballochi | reverse complement strand
TGCATCCACTGCAGCTTCACTCGTAAAAAAGGCTGCTCTTCAAATTCTGTTGAAAATGTGAAAAAAATGACGTGCTAGAAGTAACAGAGAGAGCGAGGGGAAGATCTTTTGTGTCATACCTTCCACTGTATTACTACAGTGAAGTTTCCTCTGCTCTAATAACCCCTAGCAATTAAATCAGATTTAACCTTGGTCTGAGCAGAGATTCTTGTCACTACCTGGTCATCAGCCAGCATCAGTCTCATGACCATCCTCTAACAGAGCTGTGTCTCGTCCATATCTGCAAACCTCCAAGCATCCTTTTGTAAAAAAGCAACAATGGATTTAAACGTTACTGCATGTGAACAGTGTTAGGAGTGTTTTCTGCTGTCCCCTATTTACCCTACACATATTCCCTGAGGAAAACACACACACACATACACACATCTCCACTGAAAACATTGTGGTTGTTAATGTCAATCAAATTCTCCTTCCTTTAGTTTATGTTTCCCTCTTCTGGGAATGAAATCTGACCACAAGGTGAGATAACCGGGCCAGTCACCATGGTAATAAACCATACTAGATGACCATCCCTTAGGTGATCATCAGTTCTTGCTGCTATGGCAACAGCCATGGCTCCCTGTAGTCTGCAATGTACTGTATGGCCTAGAACACAGTGTTGTTTTGCAGAGGAGACCTACAGAGCAGACGTAGGCCTGCAGGGCATAAAGACTTGAACATCTAATAACATCAAGAGGGATGATGCTGTGATGCAGGCGTGCCTTTTTGAGTCCTGGCTGTGTGAAAAATATAACAAATAAAAATACACAGGTAAAATGTTTAAAAAAAACAATGCCTCACATTAAAAGTGTTAGCTTGTCTGTTTAGTATCAGACATCAGTGGATCCGCTTCACTTCTGTTGATTTCATTTATTAATATTAGTTGTAGTCAAAACTGCATTCACAGTAAACCCATCGTCAACAGGTTACATGTGAACAGGTGGTTTTGTGCTCCACGCTGATTCAGCACCGGTAATGGCAGACAAATGGCTCCCTCTAGTGAGCATTTTGCTTCGGTTGAGCGGCTGCTTTTGCAATGCACAGATTTGTGTTAGTTTGGAGCTGAAACATGTGCACTTTGCTCCTCCTTGTGGTTACAAGCAGATACAGCTATAATAAATGAGTGAGCAGGACTTGTTGCTCACCGGTGTGCTCATAAGACAGAACTGCGTTTAGAACAAGACACCCAAAACAAACCAAGCCAAAAAGTTTAAATCAAAGAAATTACACTAATACCTGGCTGTAATGCTGCAATACCTTAAACTTCTAAATAGCTTTAAGTAGATAAGAGCATGCATATAATGCTTGGTTGTGTATAGAAAGAGTTAATGTCTAGTGTCTTATGGGCTCACGAAGGCTGGAAGTGTGAGAGGAGAGGAAGTGTGACATCCTCCCTTGAGCTACAAAGGATGGGTGGAGTTCAACCACTTCCCACATTATGCTTCTACAGTGACTCCACAACCTTGTGGTCATGGTTTCTGTGCAGTTTTCTCACACTCAGCAGCAGAAACACAAACTCAGATAATAGAACTTCGGTTGCATTTTCTGTCAGATTAACATGTTTGTGATCACAATCAAATAACTGTTCAAGAAATTAGCCTCTGAAAGAGATCGTGTTCACCCTGGGTGGTTGTGTACATAAAAAAATATAACTGAACTCCTTTCCCTAATTGCTGCTCCTCTCCTTCATCACTTCTCTGGACTGGAGGCTGGTATTAGATTAGACGACTGGGTGTGACTGCTCACACATCAACAGCCACTTCCAATAAGCAGAATACAATAAAGCTGACAGCTCATTACAGCAGCATACAGCTTCTATCTGAGTAATCACTGCTGTAGACCAAAGCCATGAGCTTTAATGAGCTATCTCTTAGAGTAAATATACCAGCAAACATTCAGTTCCCATGTTTGTTTGGTGGTCACTACTGAGCATAGTTGCCTGCAATATAGTAGGTTCATGAGGAGATGGAGTAAATGCCAGGCTCCAGAAATAGCAACAGCCCATTTGCTCTTTTCCATGATGCTGGCAGACAGATAACATTTACACCTGGCCTAAAAATCTAACTGGGGAGGGCACTTAAAAAAAAAAAGAAGGGAAAAGATGGCTTTTTTCCTCTTCTAAAAAAGTCTCCTTCACAAATACATCACTTTTTTCTAAACATGTCACATTGTAAACTCTAATTCCTCTCTAACCTGACAAGTGTAAACTTCTATCTGGCTCAGGCAGACAAAAACTTAGCTCATCTTTTGTTATGTGCAAATGTCAGTGAAATCAGAGAACCATGGTGACCCAGTTTAAAACAGCAGTACCATGGCTTTCTTGCACAGGTGCATGTGCATCCCCATTGCAGATCTGTGAGTGGTGCGTCTGAGTGGGTGACACTCTAAGCTGTAAGCAGCTGCTTTTTTTTAACTGAGTCGATACTGGACGAGGTGAGGAGGAGATTAAAGGGGTTTGAGAAAGGAGAAAATGACAAATACCAAATATCTGTTTCTAATTTGCTTTTTTTTTCCGTCAAAGCATCTCTCTCAAATGCGCATGTTGAGAGCAGGATGGAGGAGCTTATCGCACTACTGCTGGATAATTACAAAACACAGCCAGCAAAACTAGTTTATTGTTTACAAAGACACAATGCATTATAATTGAAAGCATACAACTCTTATTCTCTTAGACATGCAGCAGTTTTCCTGAGAGAAGAAGCGTGATTAATTTGTCAGCATGACATTGTTGCACTTGTGCATGCACCTCACACAGACAAAACCAATCATCGTATCAAGCTCTGTGATGAAAAGCAAATGACTGAAGCATCAAATATCCTGAAGAACAAACATTTTGTCCTTCGCTCCAAATAACTGCACCCACTTTAATTCCGCTTCATTTTGTTTACCCTCTATTGTCATGCTTTGTTGCCTTATTACAAGGTAGAAATGGATGTTCTTATAGGCAAGCTGTCTGATTTATGCACCATTTAGTACTTTAAACACTTGAACGCAATGATTGCGAGCATAGTCTTAACATAATTAAAGTGAAATGACTTTCATGGAAAGAAAGTGATGCATTTCTTTCTAAATTTTCACAAATCTGAAATAATCGCTATAAAAATCTAAACACACAATGTAGAGCAACTCCTGCTAATATCACATTTTTGTGAGCTAATTGTTAATTTTCTATTCAACCAATTTATTAACATATTATTCAAATAAAGCAGCACTCAATGGTATATAGTGTAGGACCCTAAATACACACAGCGATTAAAGTATAAATACTATTTTCAGACTTATTATCAACAGGTCTGCTGATAAATGAGGCCCTGAGGCAAAATAAATCAGTATTACTCAAAATACATTAAAGAATAACTGAAAAGATAAGCAGACTTTTGTTACTCACCACAGTTTGCGTGGCATCGTCACACGATAACAGGCGGCTCTGGTGCAACTGTGCCCCCCTCTGTTCCCTTTCTCCTCTGTTCAGCCACTTTTAATATTCATCCTCACCTCCACTTCAAGACTAAACAGATGCATGTGTTTTCACACACACTCTCTCACACACACACACTTAGATGACATGCACACACAAGTTTGATTATGCAGTTATTAATGAGGTGTAGTGTGTGCAGTAAAGGTGGGGAGAGGGATTAATGACAGAAGGGAGAGGAGAGAGCTGAGGAAGGAGGTCATGGTTGAAGAAAGAGAGGAGAAAAAAAAGCACAGCATCAGCAGAGGAGAGGCAGGACGAGCGAGGAAGGTGGAGGACAAAACAGAGCCCTGACACCTGCTGCTGCCATAGTGGCATTCTTTGAAGTGAGCCGTCCATCTGATGTGTTTTTGTTCTTTTTGTCTTCCACTCCTCTAGCTGTTTTCAGCCCCGTCCATCTTCCAGTGTGACTTTATATGCTACCATGTAATCCTCAAACATATTTCATCGGGAGTAAAGCTAGTCACAACAGATTGAATCATCTTTCACTTTTATTTGGAAAAAAATTAAAAGCGATTTTCAAAAATCTATTTCTGATTCACAACATTGTCCAAATGTTAATCATTAGCATTTTATTCACGCTCATCAGAAGTAAATCAATTCAGTATACATCAATTTTATCACCACATAAATTATTAATTTGCCATCTCTTGCACCTTGCAGCCTTTGGTCTTCCTTCCTTTCCTATTCCCCTTTTTTTTGCTCCTCCCTTCTCCTTTTATTTCCTCCATTTCTTCCACTTTTTTTGTTCTCCTTGCTGCTGTACTCTTTTAATACCCAAATTGAACATCTGGACCTCATGCACACACAAATCTGTTATGTTCAGTGTCCCGGCAGCGCAGCAGCTCCAGCGGGAGTCACGACACACTCATTCATATTCAGAGCCACTCCAAAGCAGAGGCTCTGATTACACCTGGCCAGGAACCCAGGGAGACACTCGTTGCCTTTTTGTATGCACATCTTTTTTAGTAAGAACGTCCCAGAAAACACAAATAACACACTAAGCAGCTTCTTTATTTATATTTTAAAGTTTTGTGTCTAAAAAATAGCAACAAACTTGCCACATGCAGTGTTTATCCTTATTAAGTCTCATGCTTAATGCAGCACTTTAATAAACTCACAAAGCATGTTGTATTTTATTAAAGAGCTAAAAAAAAATAAACTGGTTATGTATTTTCCACCCATTTCAGCTTATTTTATCTACGTAGCACTTTATATCAGACACAGAAGAGCAAATCAATGCAAATGTGGTTTAAATAAAAACATTCAAACCTAAATGTCAATGCAAGTTGACAAATAGTGAGATTGGATAGTTAAGTTCATCTATAATCTTGGAACAATAAAGTTTATTTGAATGCTTTTGAAAGTGACAAAAAAGGAAACGCATGTGAGATGTCATAGAGCATAAGTAAATTCTTCAGTATCACTTTGAGACCCAATATTGTTGGTAATATTCCTCAAAATAAAAACACGATGCTCTAAGCGTTTCAGCAAAGTCATGATAGAAATGAAAAATTATGTTAGCATTTCTGTCTGAAGTACAAAATGCTGCTAAAAAGCAAGATAAGTGCACCAATTATGTTTCAAAGACATGTGCTATTAATAGTTTTTCAAAATATTTCATGGTATTTCAAAGCAAGTCAGTACCAGAGGATATTTTACTTTTGGTTATGAAGTGTAGCACATGCAGTTAAGTCCTAATGGTGAACTCATTGTCAGTCTCCACAGTGAAGTTATTTTTACTCCTAATAAATATAAAAATAAACAGTGAAGAGGTGTTGGTGCAACAAGTAGGACATGATAACAGTCAGTCTAAAACACTAATGACTTAAACAGTAACAAAGTAATTGTTCTTTGATTATGTAAACCTTGCGTGTGCACAGTTTACATAATCTGCAAGAAAAAGACTTTGCATATACACACACATTTATACAAAATCCCTAGCCTCTCATCACTACAGCAACCTCCTTCTGTGAAGCTTGCCAGCAGTTTGTTTCAACAAAGAGAAGCTATGCATACATAATAATCCTAAAAAGCTTCCCAAGAAAAAAAACCGCAACATTAGAAACAATCACTTGCAGACTCTGTGCCAATGCACTTAATCACACAAATACAGCTGCACAAATCAAACTAATATATTTTTTATATAGTCTGTTCTTTGCACCCCAAAAACTAAACATTGTCTGAGAAAGAATAGTGCCATCAACCCAGTAAGTCAAGCATAAATTAAACATTTATTAAATTCACTTTGCTGCAAACAATTTGTCACAGTAACGCATCAACAAACACATTAATTAATACAATTAATACACATTAATCATACAATGATGTCTAGTTAAACAAAACCTTACCATCATTTAGCAGTGGTTGACCCTGTAACAACACCTACCCTGCATCCGTGCAGATGGATCAGGAGCTATCCAGACAAACTGACAGCATCCTAAGTTGACCTCGGCACAGTTTGAACCAACAATATGCTTCTGGCTGAGGGGCTGTCTTTCAGATTTACCGTTCAGGGACTGGTTGCAGGCACTTGGAAACAATGTCCTCTTATTCATTGCAGCATCGACCATCAGAAGTGAGCTTTAACAACTTGTCAAGTGGAAAATGAAATATCCAGACAGGCTCCAGCAGGGGCACATTTACAATGACAGTGTTTTTCTTTTTTAAAGAAGCATCAAAATGTTATTCTTAAATAAAGATGTGAAAGAAAAGTAAAAGCTTTAATATTAGAGAAACAAATCCTAAGATGGAGACAGTTTTAAAAGAAAAACATTATGTTCCTCTCAGTATTACATCTATGGTGGAACCATTCATCCATTCTTTTTCTATACTGCTTAATCCAGTTCAGGGTCATGGAAAACCTGGTGTCTTTCATAGCATCTAACAGGAAAAGAGGCAGGTACACCCTGGACTGGTTGCCAAACCATGATGTAAATGACAATTGCATTATCATTAATTATGCAGGTTAATTGTGTGGTCTGGTCTATGTTGCAGTCTCGTGTTACTTAGAACACATTCTCACACCAAAATGTGGAATACCTGTGTCGTTCCACATCACGAATCATAGCTGAGTCATAATAAAGACTAAAATATGATGAAATCACTATGTCTGCCTTTCAATACCACATTCTGAGACATAAATGGGTACAATGACAAATGTTTTAAATGCTTCACTGTGAACTGAAAACAAAGCTGAATCCCATCTGACTCAAACCCAGCCAATCATTTTTATTTATTTCTTTGCTGTCAGTCGCAGATGGATATGACGGGAGCAGGAAATACATGGTTAGGCTCAAATATTAATAAAAATAAGGTAACAAGCTCACTTTACTTTGATACAGCCACAGTTTAAAGATGTGAATAAACAAACAGTTAATCTGATTTTTCATGTGCACAAGCAAATGCAGGTATAGAAAACATGTAGGGATGGCTTCTTCATTTTCATATATCACATTTGTGGTGAAGTCACAATCTTTGACTGTGATTAAATGACTCCACAAGATCAGGAAGTGGTGATTTTGCCCTCAGAAAAATCTGCAAAAACTCTATTAAAAGTAATATCATGTCCTTTATTGTTTACTCTGTACCTGCAGATATTAGGAGAGGGGGAAGGAAATAATTTTACTAATATTTCCCTTAAATGAGACTGTGGCCAATTACTGTGAGTATCTTTGTGCTGCTCAAGGAAATTATGCATTGTTCAACAGTGAATAGACTGATAAGGTTTTACTCGGAAGGATTTAGCATGAATTAGAAAGGAAATGTGTAAATTGTACAGATTGAAACTAAATGCAACATGGCTACAAATGTTTGTTTTGTTTACTGAGCATAAATCCAGAAATGTCACCCACAAGTCAACATACGCACACTTAACCAGACTGACAACCATTTTTTTAAGATTATACGTATAAATGTGAAACAAAGAGATTTCTGAAAGGGAGCTTACCGGGCCTTCAGCGCAGACAAAGTAGACTTGTCAATCCTGCAGAGGAAACAGGAGAACAAACAGACACACATAAACACAAAGAGAAAGAATATTGATTTTTTTTCCCCCAGAGCAGCAATTAAATTATTTGCTGTAAGTGCTCCTATTTTACTGTAATGAGGACATAAACAGTGGGAAACGTGCACTCAAAGCAAGAGGTGAAGACTGAGATATATGACTTCATCTCCACCAGATGCCCCAGGGTGCTCTGGCATTTCTAAAACATCTGTCATGCTATGACTAAATATTGACAATACATCTCATTCTATTTGATGTGGATCATCTGTGCCTTATATACTATACTATAACCTAAGCAGGTCACACAGGCCAAAAATAAATGCACTATTTTCCATAGGTGCTGCTAAACCTGACCCCCATAATTGCACGGGTCAGATGAGTGTCAGTATTAAGCATTGGCTGAAAGCAGAGTGTGTGTTATGCCAGGCACCTTCATTTAAACAAGGCTCATACAAACAACCTGATCAGACTGGTTTGGTGGTGTCTCTGTTTATGGCTATCTTTATTCATGCATCATTTCACAGTGTTCATACTGTAAACACCTGACAATCAGAGCACTTATTTGTCACTGGAGATATGTTAAGGGTTGACTTGTGTTTTGGAAATGTTGTATGCAGCAAAAAAAAAAGAAAAAAAGAAAACACACCTATTTTTCCTTCAGTTTTCTTTGACCCTATCTTGACACAACTAATGGAATTATTTGATCCCAGTTTCAGATTAATAAAGTCACATGAATTGTTGCACAATGCCATTGAATTAAAACCAAATGTATGAAACACTAAGCCGACATATTGTATCAATTAAAAGTCAAAGAGCAGGTGCTGATGATCAAATGCTTTTGACCAACTGATCATCAGCATGTGAGAAACTATTATAATAGACATTTGGACGCTTACTGGTCTGGTGCACTCTGAGTCAACACACCTTAACTGCTGTTTCCCATCAATCTGGGAAGATGTAAAAGGGCATCTCTAAACCAATTAAAGTCTACATTCGCCAGTGAGAAACATTGTTTTATAAAGGCAGACTATAAAGATGGTATCCAAACTTCCCAACTGTGTCAAATGCAGAGATTGCAAAAGAACTCAAAAGCTACATCTGTAAGTAGAAAGCTTCTTGTCTAGAAGAAAAAAACATGGTAGCCTGGTTCAGGTTTGCAGAGTTGCAGCTGAAAAACTACAAGACTTCAGTCTGGTTTGATTAGAAACCCCTGTGATAACCGGGAAGTATTTAGACAGTAAACTGTTATAGCTGAATTTTCTGCTTTCTGAAGATTAAATGCTCCAGTTCATCCGTTAAGACTTTTATTTATAAAAGTTCCCCACACTTGCAAATGTCTCAGTGATGCTCAATCATTTATTGTTTTAACTGTGATTGATGTGTATAACTCAGGACAGATGGAGAAACATGTTATATGTTTTACTTTGGTGCATTTCTGAGTTGCTAATAATATATGCTTACTAATATGATTAATACATTCACTGCAAAAATTGTGATGAAATTGCATTAGATCAGTAAATGAAGAACTGTGCTGAATATTTATTGAATATCATCACATTCAGTGCTGCAGACCCCACGTTACACCTTAAAGTGCAGTGTGGTTGCATTTTCCTTCATATTCCGTCTTTCACCCAACGATTGCTGGAATGGACCCAAGCTAGCTATGACCTTTCATTGGAATAAGCTGTATAGATATTGGATGGATGGGCTTTTACCAAACATATTTTTATAATGTTATTTGGTCATAAATTCAAGGAACAGAACATAAAAAGAAAAAGACAAGTTTTTCCATTTTTTACCTAATGTTACCCTATGTTCTCTGGACAGATGCAATCAAAGTTAATATATTTTGTCATATTTAATATAAATCAGTACAAACACCTCCTCCCACCTGGCAAGCAGAGTGCAGATATGGTAGTTTTACTGCCTTTGTATTTAAATAAATGCTAATCGTTAAACTCCGCTGAAATTCTTATGATTCAAATGTGAAATAATTTGTCTGGCAGCTTTGGCCAAAACCAGCTTCTACAACAGGGCAACGATCCAACACAATGTCTCTAAAACAGATGGAAATAATGGGACCTTTACGTGACGTTGACAGTGTAAAATGCCATGTTTTGCTGTTCTTCTGAGATAGTATTTAGGCTTAAAACCTGGTAGGGACAATATCACGTTCAGTTGTGTCCTGATGTGTAATATTGTAGATATAGAGTATAAGAGTTTATTTTAGGTTTGTATCATCCCTCTCCAGGGTTCTGATGTTAAGTCGTTAATCTCATTAATATAGAGACTGAACAATTCTTCACAGAGAAACACACGCTTATAGAGCAGATAAACATCTGCACAGAAACACAAAACAGAGGCTATTTTTACAGGAGCAGTCAAAACCTGAATCCTTTAAATATAATTTGAATGATTTCCAGTATTATTGGAAAGCATCAGAGATATTAAGCGATTCATGACACTAACAGAGGCAAATACGGCACAAATATACAATGATTGTACACACTACTGCTACCGAACACTGAAATGTCAGGAGAACAACTAGATACTTGTGTACAGCTTGCGTAACAGTTAAATTAGCTACAACTTCTGCTAAACTGGTTCTTTAGGTTTTATTTTCTGCTCTATGACTGTGACATTATTCTGACACAATTGTATCTAATCCTGCACCACCACATTTTTCAAGGTCTTTTTACAGGATGGCAATGAAGCTGCAGTGTTTGCTCTGATACTATTTATCCAGGCTGATGAAGACATTAACCACCCACATTCTGGCTAAATCAACATGTCATACAAGCATATTTTAGAAAGAGTGATAACACCGTTATCATTTCTAAACCATTAAATGCTTTTAATGTTTTTTTTATATGATTATTTGTCTCATTGTTTGTTCAACGGTTGCTATAAATGCTTTACATGCATTACAAAGTGTACATCCTTTCTCTGTTTATGGGGTAAATTCTTTCATGAACTGTATTTCTGGCTGTAGCTGCAGA
>JBAMIG010000009.1:2326974-2339515 GCA_037177335.1 Kiunga ballochi | reverse complement strand
CAGACTTCGACCAGACACAAAAGTTGTGGTGGAACCTCAACGGAGCTTTTATAACTTCAGCAGCATCGTGAAAATTACGTTTTAGAAATGCTCACTTTTTGGGAGATTCTGAAATTATACATAAAATATTTCTTCTAATAATGTTGCTGAAGGTGCAAAATATTGAACCATGAAAATTTTATGTGACCGTGCTTTAGGTTTAGATTTTGGTAAAGGAGTATTGAAAACGTGTAAAATGTGATTTATTTCTTTCAGCGTGGTAGAATTTTACAGCTTTTATTCTGTAACATATATTTTATATGAATAATCTGTTATTATTCTCAAATAATTAAGTTCTATGACAATACACCCTTTCTTTTATCTTTCTCTAAATCCATTCCTCGGTAGGAAAGACGTGGTGTTATCATCGTTATTAACTGTTTCCTCTTTCCGTCTCCCTAGTAGTTCGACTCTCTTGCCACCATGTAATAAGGCCTTTAGCCATTAGATGGATCCCCAGAGGGTGACATGTGCCCATAAAGACGTGAGAGACCTTTCTCTTTTCCTTCATTTATTTCATCCTCTCCTCCCTTCTGTGCTTCTAATAGGTTACTCAGTCATGTGAGGTTTTCCAGGAGGGATGCTGAAATAGAGACCGAGCTGATACTCCGATTTAATGGCTCCTATCGCTTCAACATCCATCACCATCAATTACAGCACTGACAGAGACACGCAAACAGCACAGAGGGATGACTAAATGCCTACAGCACAATATTTCCAGAAGAGTCTTAGCATTTCATGTCATATTATTTTCACAAGATGCTAATATTTTAAGACATTTAGACTTATCCAGTATGTCTACTGGTTGTCCAGTAAAATGTTTCCAATCTTTTTAATCCAATTTTTTTTTACTACAGTGAAATCCATTGTTTTATTTCAAACTTTTGTCATTGAGCATTTATATACAAGATTTAGAAAATTTAGCATGAACTATATTTACACAAAAGTGAGTTTGAATGTAAAATTGCATTGAGGTAAACAAAAAGGCATCTCTTTGCAGATTTGCTTAAATTAAAATAACATAAATAAACATCTTCACCAGAAGTGACGGATCAGTGCATGGTTTAAGTTAAATTATTATTTGCTCAATCTAATTGAAACAATAAAACATTTTATATCAGCAGAGATACAGGAGTAAAAATAAAACATGTGGATAAAAGAGGCTACAGAAGCGATGTATTATTACATCTGGTGGTTACAATCTTGAGGTATAACATCCTACAAACTGCTCAGATCACATTTTTAACCATTTACTTTTTTCAACGTTACACAAAAGATGTTGTTTTTTTTTTTTTACCAATTTATGGATGAATCAAGCAGCTTTTTTAGGACTAAAAGATGATTTTTACTCGTAGTGTTTTGCTTTGGATGGAGAAAAATCCAGCTGTTGTAACAGCAGATCTTAATTCCTGACACTTCCATTGTAATCCCACATGTCTTGTCTTTGTTTGGAGCTGAAGATCTTGTGTACAGAACTTGTAGTTGTCATGATAACAACTATTTATTTACGTAATCAGACATTTGGAAGAAAAGAAAGATTTTTTTTCTAAATGTATATCTGAGCAGAAAAATTAAAATGCAGGAAACTAGAATTTGGTGGAATTGAAGATGTTTTTTAATGAGTTTAAATATTTAAACATTTACATGTTATATCCATAGAAGCCTGCATTCATGACAAACACACAGTAGATGTAAACATAACCAGTGAAGCTATGGAGGAATATGGATGTTTTTCAACATGACAAAGCTATACCATGCAATAAACCAGCATTTAATACCCAATAGTGCCATGACAAAAGAAAATATCAATCTTAAAGTAAGAGAAAGGTGCAAAACAATGTTTTAATATACATTTGCTGCATTCTGCTTTCATTTCCTCCAAACATCATATATTTTGTCATATTTCACAATCCCCAGTCTGTCAGTGTTCTCTAAACCTTTTTTCTAATACTCTCTATAGTTCTTCTCTCCGATGGCAGATTTTAATGAAAGTGACAGCTTGCCCACCCATACTCAGTCACTCAGCACACCCACCCACACACACACACACACACAAATACAGCGATAAAGTACATATTGATAGACACAATAACAGACAAATACAGTACAGCAAATCGGTGACTTTCACACATTGATATACACACATACATAAGCTGCTCAGACAACATTGATCAATCAAACATCCAGTTCATTTACACACTCCTTCACTGCAAAAACTCCCACAAACACCATGAGAAACCGCCACAGGGGGGAAGCACAAGCGCTCAGCCCGAGGTAAACTAGTCTAGTCAGGTGTACCCTGAGAACAGGGTAATTTCCTCACAGCACCTCATTTTCCACTTAATGGGAACACACAAATACAAACACGCTGCGGCGGTTTAAAGCAAATCCCCTCTGCAGCTGGTGACTCATTTGTCGCTGTACCAGCGTTTGCATTGGTTTCATCACAAAAGTTGGTAAGGGAATAGGGATGCAAACTCTTCTCGGCTCAGATTCTAAATTAAGGGGAAATGAAGATGAAAAATAAAGGAGACGGACAATGCAGGTGAAGAAAATGTTGAAATGTGATCTACAAGGAGGGTGAGAGTGGTACAGCAGAGAAATAGCTTTAATAGCAAACAAACAAGGCAGATCCAAGAAGAGATGGGGAAATAGCAAGGTGGGAAAGGAGAGATGGAAGAAATAAATAGAAACAAGAATAATAGCTCTAATGTTTTAAAAAATCTGCTAATTTTCCCGAATCATAGACAGAAAATGAAGACAGAACATGGAGATATTACTTTCAGTTCTAAATCGGTTTATGCTCTTCCACATTTAGATGCAACAAATCATAAATTCACTCAATCTGTGCGGTGCAGACAGGAATCAGGAATCAGCCGCAACTAGATACACAGTGCTACCAAAGAAGAAAGCTGTCCACTCAAGTCTGCAAAACAGTCATTTGTCCGTCTTTTTAGTCTGAATTTGCTGTCTCAGGTTGGATGATGTGGCAATTTAAATGCTCCAAAAAACCAATTAAAACTCCAGAGGTCAGCAATCACAGACCAACATGCTGCACATAAAAGTTGCCAGCCTTATTTCAAGACATTCTTGTATTAGAAAAACAGGCTAAAGGTCTTCTTGAGATAAATAAAAATATCCAATGCATTCTTTGGAGACAACTGTCTCCTTGAAACTGCATTTTTTTTCAACAATGCAGCTTATTAACAGGAAACATGTTTTGAAGTAACTGCTAAGCTACTAAAAATGCATCCAGGTAGATATAGCTTGTAAACAAGTTAGAAAAAACATGCAACATGTCTGGATGTGAGGCAAGTAAAGGTTAAAAATGCCCTTATACTGGTTTTTTTTTTGGTCTCCTTGTTTACAAGCCACTCTGGCTCCACATGCATGATTGGCTGCATCTTCTCCTCGACCCTACAAACTACAGACGGTGTAAAAAAACAAAAATGTTTTCATGTGAAGACAAAAGAATGCGACATTACGTTTAAATAAACAGCATTTATTGGCAGAGAAGTTGTTGGAGAAAAAAAGGACGTAGCTCGGTTTAACACTGGCCTTGCATTTTCAACCTGGAGACCACTGCATGGAGCTACAATTTGACTCTCCTCAGTAGGCAACTAGCCATATACACCTCATTAGTCCTTACTCAAAATGCTACTCAAAATAGTACTGTTGTTTTTTCTGAGGTCTTTTGTATATTCATTCATGGGATGAGTGAGAGGTGAAGAGCAGAAAGCAGAGGGAGGGTTTTGGTATTCCTGCAGTGCACATCTGCACATCTTGCAGTGAAACAATTTAGCTCACTTGCTTCTTTAAAGTGTAGACTCTAAACTTTAGACGTGACCATTATCTTTCAACAATGCTCAGTGTACAGTGTGTTGGCACAGTGACTTTGCTGTATATTTAACTAGTTAACTGAGACTTGTAGAGTTTAAAATGTGGTTCTCGGTCTTATTGCGGTTTCTAGAAGGTAGTGCAGCACATCGCATCTGATCATGGGGTGAACTTGCTTGGATATCACTATGAATAGTCGTCTTTTATATTTTCCTCTTTACAATCTTTCTCACTTAAAAATGATAGAGATTATGTGGAAAATGCCTTGTAACCCTTTCAAGACTTATGCATTAATCATCTCTTTAAGATTACTGCTAATGTAGGAAATGGTGTAATTAGGTTCTTATTTACATGAATGAATGTGTATCAATGTTCTTCTCTTATTTTTGGAAACCTGACAGATTAATTTGTTATTGCAATGCATCAGTGACATACAGTATTCAGTATACAGTGACATAAGTTTTTTTTTATTTTTTGTTGTTTAAGAACATGAATAAAATAACTAAAAACAACAGTCACAACAGTAACAAGTATCTTTTCAGAATGACAACAAAATCCACACATATTCAGCTTATAGGCAGCTTTCAGCATGTCTTGACAGATGGTGCTGATATTATGAGATTCTAGTTCTCTACCTTAGGATAAACTGATTCATGACTCTCTTTATGAGTTTCTCCACTGGCACAACATATGGGAGGAATTATGTTTCCTGCATGCAAAAAACCCACCCAACCTCTGCTGTGTATGCACATTATCATGAATGAGCCTAAAATAAAGCATAGCTGGAAGCTCCATGTGCATCATTTTAGGATAGAAACATTGTACGTGTTGTTTTAAACATGTTTCTTCTTTCTCTTACAGTATAGGTCTAATCTAACTAACATTGTGCCTCTGGTATGTGCATGGCATTCATCTTTTGCTTGCTTTGGGATTATCTTCATTGTCATTGATGTATTTCATGGGATTGATCTATATATAAAAGACACACATACACGCGTACAAAGCTACACTGCTAACCGCCCACTCACACATACCCAAACCTGTAACTTTGTGCCCCCACTCACTATTCTTCAACACACACATACACACAGTGTATAGAAAACATTGTGCCATAAACCATCAGAGAATGTAGTACCATAATAAGACATTGCAGCACTGTTGCAGCACAAGAGACATGAAAATTTGCATGGCACCAGTCTTCGAAAGGTTCTTTGTCATATTGCTTACATACATTAAAAGCACACATGCCTAATCTATCCTTAACATATAGATATAATCAAACAGGGAACAATAGGGCAAAATACATAAAAGACAAAAAAATCTTGTAATAGATTTCCACTTCTCTGGGAATACACAAAACATGCCAACTGAAAAAAACCTCTTCCCTACAGCTGGAAGAGTTGTCTCACAAATCTACAAATACACACATGCACGCTTTCCAATCAGTCACTTGGCTTTCCAGTTAGCTGTTGTCAGTAGCCAAAAACAGCAGCAGTAACATCTCTGCTGTGTTTTTGCTCAGGAGGGAACTAGTGTGAAAGCCTTACCTCGAATCCCCTGCAGATCCTTTAGAAGCTGGAGTGAACATCTCACAGTCAGTGGATGGTGCAGCATTAGCAGCAGATGAGCAGCTACAGGGGGGAGAGCGTGAGTGTTTTTGTGTATATGTGTAAGAGGCTGAGAAAGAGAGAGGCTGAGGGGAGAGGGAGTGCATATAGGGGGAGGGTACAGCACGGAGGAGAAGGGCAGAATCATGCGATGAGAAGCAGTGAGAAAATGTGTGTGTGAGAATGGGAGACAGTGTTACCATGGAGAGGGCTACACCTAAAATAATTTAAAGCTTTTAAAGACCAGATTATGAGAAATGCATAGAAGTAAGAAGGAAAAATAAGGACATGTGAACAGAGTTGCTACAAAAGAAAACTAATGAGTGGAGAGCGAAAACTCACACTGAAAAGTTCAAACGCGACGATGAGCTGTGAAGGCAGTATAAGACTAGATTTAGCACTTATGCATACACTTTAAAAAGATTAAATCATAAAACCATCAGGCTGAGACATTACTTTTGTGCTAATGTGTCATTTTTGTTGTTTAAATGTCTTTTTGTAAATATTACTTTGCTGACAAATTATGTTTTTAATGTATTCTTTACAGAAGTGTACAATCCAGGTGCCATAAGGTAGAAGTCCTGTCATGTTTTTGGATCTACCTGTGTATTTAGAACAGGTGTTTTCCCTATCAGACTTGTTTACCTGCAGATGAACCGTGCTCATTATATATAGCTGGTTTGGTGACTGGTCCAAATAGCTACCAGGCAGGATTTTTACTTTCTAGACCTGGGATATACATCTCAGATCTTTTGAAAGACTACTGCAGTCCTTACTGTCTACTTCTAAAAGGATTTCCTTTGGAATATTGAGAACAAATCTCTCAATGAAACATAAACATTCAGATGAGATAAGTAACAACATAATATACATCCCTTCCCCAAGTGGCTTCAGAATGGCAATTCCCACTCTGGGACAATGTTCTCTGTGGTCTTGGTAGGATCCCAGGAATGAGGTTTGCAATGACAATGTCCTGCAGGATTGTTATAATGTAGTTATAATGTATATAGACAATGGAAGCCAGAATCTTGCAGTATACCCAGTATACCAAGAGGACAAGGGAGTGGGTTTTAGGTTTAATAGTAGTTTTGAGACATCATCCTTAAGGGGGGGGGATTTGGATGATCACTCACTGGATGCTGGGGGCTGACCTCGTCAGGCTTAGAGAAATGGTTGATGATGCTAACCGCCTTTTTCAGAAAAATGGGATGCAAACAAATTTGCAGTCAGCACAGTTGGTAGGCTTAGCAGGTGGTGGTGAGAGAGTTCAAGGCTATGAATAGCTGTTGTGTATTGGGAGCATTGCAAATCTTGTTCTCATAAAAGACATGTCCTCATGTATACCAGGAGAGGAAAAAGGAATGAAACGGGAACACAACACAGCCAAGAAGAGGGGCGATCGAGGATGCGGCCATGACAATGTAAAAAAGGCTGATAAAGAGACTGAGGAATGGCCTACAATTAATGCTTCTTTCAGATAAATGCTTGCCCTGCTCAAAGAGTCTTCACTCAGGATAAGGCACAAAACAATACACCCTAATCACCTCCTCAAAATGAAACTGCTAAAATATCCTTGAAGATAATTGGCTCTGAATGCAACTTATGTAAGCAGGATAAGAATAAGCTGGTTCTGCCGGAGGTTTTGTCTTCTTTTCAAAGGGTAGTTTTCCTTCCCACTGTCGCCTAATGCTTACTCAGGCTGGGATTTGGATCAAAGTCAATATATGATGCAATCTTATGGTTTCCCTTATCTAGGCTATTTGATAAATTGACTCTATATGATGTGAAGTGCCTTGAGATGACACTGTCATGAAGTTGCGCTGCATAAATAAAGTTGGATTGAATTGAATTGGTCATCCACCCTGTCACTACTGGTCTTCCTGAGGACAAAAGGTCAAACCGTGAGTATGCGGGGGTGGACAGGTGTTCCAGGGTGGCAGCCAAGAACGCCCAGGAAGGGAAGCTGCTGTTGACCCTTCTTCGTCAGGGCCTTGATGTTATGAGACCAGGAGTGGTCGGCAGAGACATGCATGCACAGAAACTTAGAGGTGGAGACAGCTTCCACCAGTAAGCCTTTTATTTTGAGAGGGGTGTGAAGCTGTCTGTGCTTCCTGAAGTCCAGAATCAGTCTTAAGTTGTTCTTTTTTTACCATTCAGGCTTAGATTTTTCTGTGCAGGTTGACAGCTTCTTTACCTCGTCCTTAAATGGACGAGGATGTACAGTGCGTATAGTAGGGGGCTCAGTATGCAGCCTTGTGGTGCACCTGTGCTGAGTGTGAGAGTGAAGGAGAGGGAGGGGCTAAATTTCACAGATTGGTCAAGAATGGTCAAGTGGAAGGGATTAATTACTCTGAGCAACTCTCGAGCACTGATGCAGGTTTCTGTATAGTAGGATCTTACTTTACACAAAATGGAGATAAAGACTGCTTACCTCCACACTCCAATGCACTGCAAGCTGTATCTAGATATTTGTGCCATTCTATTTTATGCACTTTCTAAGTATATAGTTAATTTTAATAAACTTGATGATGCTAATAAATTGTGTGTAGTCTTAGCTGGTAATCAGTGCATCAATGAATGTGCCAAATCCTGACACCTTAGTAGATGGCTCTTTCATGAGCTCCAATTTAAAATATCAATGTTTATGTTTTGTTTTTATACATGTGTTTATGCATAGTATGTTTGTATATATATGTATGTGAATATGTCCATCCATTTTCCAAACCGCTTCATCCAAATCCAGGTGACGGGTGGCCGGAGCCTATCCCAGCACTCTACGGGCGAGGGGCGGGGTACTACCTGGACAGTTGTACATGGAGACAGAATTTGTATATTACTGTATTTATAAGTTGTGTCTCACAACTTTTTTTGAGCAGTCCCCAACATTTTAAACTCTATTAAGGAGAAGAGGGGAAAACGTTGATAGATGATTCTATATGTAACAATAATTAACCATAATTGTACTCTCTTTTATTTTGAAAGTGTGGTGTAGAATGACAACAAATAAAGTTTATCTTTTCTTACATTTTTTTTGTGCTTTTTTTCATTTTCTAATAATAAGCCTTGATATCTGATGGTAAAGGACATGATTGGCCAGTGGAAATTGTTTGGGAGAATTATAAACAGATGACAGCACATTTACTCAGAGGCTTTTTCAAGTAAGCTGCAGAGCAACAAAAATACTTCCTGACTGCAAATAAATGGACTGTTCAAATAGAAAAAAAAGAACATTAACATAATATGACACAGACTTCTGTTTCTAATGGCCTGATTTATTTTTACTAAAGCTTTCATAAATCATCTCAGCTATAAGCCAGACCTCTAAAATCTTACCAACTCAGTGAACAGAAAATAGTTTCTCAAAGTAAAAGAAACAAGCAGTAACCCAAGATAATTTTTTACAATGTTGGTAATTAGTGAACAGGTGTTTGTAATTTCTTTACATGTGCTCAGTGTCTGCTGGGAACTCTAGCCCCAAATCAATGCAATCATTTACTACCCTGGAAATTCCAGCTACTGAGAAAAAGCCTTCTTTGGTCTCAGTTAATGACTGCAAAGTGCATGGAAACCTAATAACCATGGTCATCTGGCGAGACGTGTCATTTAGAAAGTCATTGGGAGATCCCAGCTGTGACAGCTATCAATAAGCGATATGTTCCCCAATATGTTCCCCATCCCCAAAATAATCACTTTAGGGTGTAAAGTGTGTTCTCTGTTCTCAAGGTTTCTTCTTTATGTCTCCATGTTAAGACATACCCGTAGCCATGTTTACACACATTTCTTTGCACTTCTTTTTGAAATGTGTTAAAAGCAGGAGCAGTTTCGACAAGCAAGGTTTGATAGATCACTAAGCGGGTCCTAAATTAATATATTTACTTTTTCTCCTCCCTACAAACACTCCATATTGCATATTCATTGCAACAGTTGTACTAACTGCATACAGATGCACTGTTTTGCACCTTTGACAGATGCAACCCTCAGTGAGCTTTGCTAGCGAATCAGTTCATACATTTTTTGCATGTAAAAAACTTTGCACACGTTTGTATACAGGGGAACCTTTTGTAGACCTGGCCCAATTTATTAATTTGGTTCATCTTAAAAATATTTTAATTTAGAGTACCCTACTAGTCAAAAGGTCGGATATGCTGACCCATTAAATCTCACGGAAAAACCTGACTGGTGGTAGATTTTTTTTTCTTTGCATTCACATTAAAGTGCTTTGGAAAAGATTAAATGCAGCTTAAAATGGTAAATAAAGATAAATAAGATCAAACTTTTTATGTACAAAATAAAATAATAAAGAAGTAACCTAAATATAATATTCTTTTTAGTTTTTCTATAGTTTAAGATTTGTTGGAAATGGTTAACTTGAATAAAAACACTACTCTCACCTCAGACCTAACCTAAAGGTTAGGGATTCTGTTATCAGCCAAACAACAAAACATCTCACTCAATGTGGGATAATGGGCATCAGTTATTCAATAAGGTCGATCCACCCTGATGTGCAAAAGCAATCATCTCACACACAAACGCATACACAAAGTTTAGAATAGCATGTGGTCGAGGTGATGCTTAGAGGCCATAGTTTCCACTCAGGCTTTTCAACAGAAAGAAACATTAGCCTCTTTAAACTAATTCTTATTGATCTGGCTTGCTGCCTGCAGCTCTAACGACACAAAGGGACAAAGTTAAACTTAACTGAGAGCAGAAGGCGGACAGTGTGGGGGCGTGGAGGGTGGGGACTGCAGGTTTTATTAAATCTTTCCGCTCTAATGAATAGATTGAAACAGACAGGAGAAAGCCCACAGGTGCATGCTTATGCAGAGTTGTAGTCCCTGTGTCCCACCCACACATTCACCCTCACCCAAACAGTGCACACTTTCTTCCTGTATTTTTTTTATTTATTATTTATTTTGAGGATGCCTCTTCCTTTTTCTTTTGTTCTCCAGGCAGTTTAATGCTTGGGTATCCTTTCTTTGTCAGCTCTAATTGGTCCTGTTGGTTGGTGTTGCCTTGGAAACCAGTTTAGAAAGTCCTGGTTGGAGATCTGCTAAAGGTTCTGATAAGATTAGCTGTAATGACCTTCTGCAATCAAATACTGAACCTTTTATGCAAACAGAAGAAAGTTAAAGCACCAAAAACCGTGAAGCCATTGACAGTTTTCTGTTTTCAGAAATATGAGAACAGGAAATGTGTGAAAAGATTATTAAAATCCAAATAATCTATTACTTATGGAGAGAAGAGAGGACTTTGTATAAGCTAAACTGGAGAAGTTTTGGCAGGCGTTGATTTGTGACAGCGGGTAACAGGGTTGCATGCCGTCTGCCATAGTAACAAGTCCCACCATGGGCCTAAATCTGTCTCACTAACAAGTGATGTGTCAGAGTGTGTGTCAGGATGAGCTGATGGAGACTGCAAGAGCCTATGTGCCCAATTAGATGCAAAAACCTTTACAGTCAGTAATGAAATTTCTTTGACTTAATGACTAGATATAAATATATCATAGCACACATAATGTATAACATACAGAAAAATGTTGGTGACTAGTGGTGGAAGCATGTTGGTGGTAAAATCAATTCTTTTTCTCTTGTCTGAGAAGAGCATCCCTGATTATGCCTTGGCCAAACAAGCATTAATATTACCTATTACTTTTAAAAAATGTGTTTATGCCACATTACATTTTATTTTCATATTGATGAACAACTATAGCAATTGTTGTAAATCTACTGTATTATAGTTAAAGAGCTCATTTACATCTGTAACTAATGTATAGGTAAAGAAAGAATACACAATACAAAAAAAAATATTTTTTGGTAATAAACAAAATAATTTTTGCACATTAAAAATTTGCATAACATGAAATTAAGATTTTAAAACAAACAAAAAAACAGAACAGCTCATTTGTAACTAAGTCTAAGCTGTGTATTTAATACTCGCCAGCAGTTGCAACTGTGTAGTTTACTGCTGTAGATCCTGTTGCTATGACTTTCTGTTGGCAAGAGCTTCCGAGAGGTTCGGGTGTGTCCTGCAAGCTGCGATCACAGCCCATCTGATGACTACTGCTGACTGAAAAACAAGAAGTAAAACAGGATTAAGATGTATTAAATATAAGAACATATTTATTCAGCAGAATGGCACCATCTGTTTGGAACAAGACTTTGAGGAAAATGTTTTCTTACAGTTTTGTTGGACATGGATGAGTTGCTATCAGTACCATTATGTCTAGTAATAAAAAACTGGCTTTCGTCTCTGTGCTAAAATATCCACACAGGAGTAAATAAGAGTCTGTGCACACACTCTAATAGTACTGGTAAAAGGAATCAAGCTATTATACAACATATTTTAAAATGTTTACATTTAAACAATATATTTGTATTTTGAAGTGCTTCATTTTAGTTGTATGACTGTTATTATATCAAGTCATTATATTGTTTAGCACTGATATCCATCCATCCATCCATCCATTTACTTAACCGCTTATCCAATTCAGGGTTGCGGGTAACTGGAGCCTATCCCAGCAGCCATTCAGGTGGGAGGCAGAGTACACCCTGGACAGGTGGTCAAAACAGAGACAGACAACCACACTCTCACATTCACTCCTAAGGAAAATTTAGAATCACTAATTAACCTAATGGTCTGACCCGATGTCTTTAAATGGTTGGAGGAAGCCAGAGTACCAGATGAGAACCCACGCTACACAGGGAGAACATGCAAACTCTACACAGAAAGGTCACTGTTCAGACCTCGCCCCAGCCCAGGCTTGGACCAGTAACCTTCTTGCAGTGAGGTCACAGTGCTACAGTGCTTAATACCTTTAAGATCAATCTTGAGACCTTCTTTTTCTATAAATCTTATAGATAGGGGTAGTCCAGCCATCCATTAGTTTTGCTGCCATTGTGACATCCCTTAATGGACAGAGCTCTTCCTTTTCATTTCTCTGCTCCATTTCCTCCAAGTATGTCAATGACAGCATTGAGATAATTAGGCAAGGCAAGGCAAGGCAAGTTTATTTGTATAGCACCTTTCATGTACAGGACAATTCAAAGTGCTTTACATGG
>JBAMIG010000009.1:2272681-2288669 GCA_037177335.1 Kiunga ballochi | reverse complement strand
GGTAGGGAGCTATATAGTGCAGCCCTATGTAGTGAATGAGGGGTTAGGGCATAGGGTGTACATTCGGACACAGCCTACGTTCGGACACCCATACAAAATGGCGTGTCCACTATATAGGGCCCTATGTAGGGATTAGGATGCACATTCAGACACAGCCACAGCTCCTCTTCCCCGGCATCTTTTGGAAGATCTGACCATGATCTGGTTCTTCTCATCTCCTTCTATAAGCCTATTGTTCAGCAACAACCTGACATTAAAAAAAGACCATATCAAAACCTGATCTAATGATGCTGCAGATGGTACAGACTTGGATGTCCTCACAGTGTGTGTGACAGATTATATAAACTTCTGTGTAGACGGCTCCGTTCCAACAAGAACAGTGATGTGCTTTATCCAGTAACTAACCCTGGATTACCAGTGACCTGAAAAAGCTGCTGAACATCAAAAAGAAAGCCATCAGAGGTGGTGAGAAGGAGTTATTGAGGTCAACGCAACTTCAAACATATTATCTATCTATAATCTATAGTCTGTAATTAGCTAACACTTCTGGATTCAGAGTTTGTTTTCAGTAAAAGTTTCATTTTCAGGATCAGCCCTCTTCTTTTGAGAGGTTAACTCTTTTTTTTTTCTTTTTAGAGAAACATTGTTTTGTGTTGTAGATTTACAGATTTTACCGTATAAACTAATGCATCAACCTGTGTGAAAGTAGAGCTCAGATGGATATTCTGTGCCATAATAACATATGACCCTTTAGAAAATTCTGATGAAATGTATTTCTTATATTTGGTAACAACAATATCAGACAAACGTTGATAGAATGAATTTTTTCCCAGCTATTGTGTCGTTATGTAAAGTAAAGATAAATATATTGTAAATCCCAAACTTTGCACAGAAAAGTAATGTGCATTTTTCAGGCCCGTTTTGTGCGTTAGCAGCTTTATAAACAAGAACCTTGGTGCTTAGTCCTAACAAATCTAACCCAGGAGCAAAATACTGGACTCTTCTTGCTTTGAAAAATGTGAACATGACACCCAGAGAGATTTGAATTGGTACATCAAGTAAACACAAGTATTTACCATGTTCAAACCTTGGCAATCATGTCTGCAAAAGGTTTGCTAGCTAGCATTTAGGACTGTTTGCCTTTACCGTGTCATATGTTGCTAGGGCTTTTTTTTCAACCAGCAGAGGCAATGGATTAAATTAAGTTTTATTAAATTTTTCCAAAAATTATATTTAAAAGGTTTAATTTCCTGTGAAATACACAGAGAGAACCCATGCTAACACAAGGAAAACATGCAAACTTCACACAGGAAGGTCCCTGTTCGGACCTCCTCATCACACACCAGTTTTGTATAAATGACTGAAAGGTGGTCATTTAAAAAGCATACTTGACCCATAAATCATGTTATTTTATTTCTTTACATTTGTATTTTAAAACGCTGAAAATTATAACGGGTATATTTGGCTGTAACATTAGGCAGTTTGAGGTGTGACTGCTCTTTGTAACTAGAGTGTAAAATAAAGGTTTAATTTGAACACTACTCATGATATCAGCTGCTGTGCTGCTGGGGGAGAGTTATATAGATCTGTAGAAAGGAGATTTCCATAATTCCAAAAAAAGAGTCTCAGCTACAAGATGTACTGTACTGGAAATCATTAAAATTATCCTCTATGCACACAGGCAGAAATGTGATTTTTATAAACAGATTTGGTGACAACATAATTGATGGCTTTTATAGAACGTTTTGTCTGAAAGCTTCATTCCTTCCTTCAACTCACTCAGTTAGTCAGTTATTTACAAGGGCACAAAGCTGTGTACTTAGTTTCTATATACTGCTGGATTTGCATTGATTTCTGGCTGTTTTCTCACAGTTCAGTGGGCCATGATGACGAGGGCACCAATGCATCAAGCCCCCAGTATCTACCCAATCAGAACAGTGATGGAAGCCAGGTGATTTCGGTGAGCGGTGAACCGCGCGAACACACCATTGATTGTGGCGACATCGTCTGGTCTTTGGCCTTTGGCTCATCTGTACCAGAAAAACAGAGCCGCTGTGTCAACATTGGATGGCACCGTTTCAGGTTTGGTCAAGACCAGCTCCTTCTGGCTACAGGCCTCAACAATGGTCGGATTAAGATCTGGGATGTTTACTCTGGTGAGAATTCATGCTTCACATTGGCCTGTGCTTCCCAACACAAGGTTTTTGCCTCTAACATTATCAGCTGATATTTAGGATATACATTTAAATCTATTAAAAAGATGAAGGCATCATATATTTGGCAACAACTCTATTATATTTCCTCAAAGGAAATTACTTGAGACAGACTTTCATCTAAAGAACCACTAGGGATATCTGTGCATGTTGTTTTTTATTTTATGTTCATATTAAAAACAATTTGGCCATTGAGCAATTCTTGTTCCTGGAAAATAGTTTGATTCTGATTTTCTTTGTCCTTTAGGTAAATTGTTATTGAATTTGATGGATCATACTGATGTAGTGCGAGATTTGACCTTTGCTCCAGATGGCAGCCTGATGTTGGTTTCTGCTTCAAGAGATAAAACCCTTCGTATATGGGACCTTAAAGATGATGGTAAGAGAGTTTTCATTTTCACTGATTCCTCAACTCCAAACTTCAGAATTGCTCAGCACATACAGTAGAGGTGGTCCACAGATTAAACAATTTTGATGGCTCATAAAGTAGTAAGAATTAGACTTGTATAAGTCTAATTCACCTGACTCACCTGTTCAAAGTGCATTTTGGCACTTAGTTCAGCTGCTGTAACTGACCTTTCTTTATACAGCCCTTTATTGAGGATATCGGATGACGAATGGAAAATATATATATATATATAAAAAAAAACAAAAAACAAAAACACATTTTTTAGCACTTCAGGACAACACCTGTGTCCTACAAGATGATAGCTGTGCCCAACCAGACTTGCAGCAGTCTGGCACCTATCTATGCTAATCCCTGTTGTTTGATTTCTTGCTGGTGGTGTTCTCTGATGTACGTCACTTTGGATAAAAGCGTCTGCTAAATGCCTCTAGAATAGAAATAGAATAGAATCTGGACAGACCTGTGAAAGTGAAATATATCGGATAAATATTTTGTTTCATCAAGACTGGTCTCTGCAAAGGTATCGCATGACAACAAGTACGTAGCCACCTAGTGGGCACAAACTGCAATAAACGTCACACATTTCTAATTGGGGAGAAACATGCAAAGAACGGCTCACGTCCCTCCTACACAGATGTAATAAACCAGGTGGTTACTTATGACAAAATTGTAAGGTAGCCCAATTAAATCATATAATGGATCATGGAGAGTGATGCCAAAAGAGTTCTGATATGGATATTCACAAAGTTTGGACCGGTATAGCATGCATTAGGTGCAATCTTTTGTCAGCTGGTGGCAGCGTGGTCATATCCGGATCAAACACCATCCAAACAGAAAGAAGTTACATGCATGACATATATACAAGTTAAATAAGCACAAGCCCATTAATGGTAGGACACACACTGCATTTTCTCTTCAACAACAACGCAGAAAACTTTCGTGATCACATCAATCTATCAAGATTAACATAAAATGGAAACAAAGCTTTATTTATCCCAGGAGAAATTTAAACATGTATGTAACATGGTGCGACGGGTCATATTTGTTTTTATATTCCAATGTGAAAAACTGAATTTAAATTCAGTGAATTTAAATTCAGTGAATTTGCTCTCATTATTCATTTTTTCCATTTTTGTTTTGTACTCAAAATTAGAATGGGGGAAAAAAAAAAACAGATGAACTAATGAAACACAGATTCGGACGTCCCCATGTACTTCTTCTTAAACAGAATAGTTTCTGTTGGAGGGAAAACCCATGCTACCCACTATTGATAATATTTTATCTGCAGTAGCTTTAGAGATGTGTAGAAGATGTCTTGCAGATGGAAAGACCTGGATGACTCTGAATTTTCTCCTTTTAAACTCTGAGGTTGTTGTGTTTGGGTCTTATAAACTTAAGACAAGTTGCTTATGTAATTATTCTGAATGGCATTAATTTGGCTTCCAGTACTGCAGTGTCATTCTTGACCATCTGTCCTTTGGGTCACATTTAAAACCTACTGTCTTCCACAATGTATTATTGCTAAAAATTAGGGACATCCTACCACAGAGTGATGCAAAAAAAAAAGTCCATGTTTTTTTTTTTTTTTTTTAAATATTAGGTTCAAGATTCAATGCAATCTGTTGAATTCTCATAAATACAGTATTTTTTCTAAATTGGCTCAAATGGATGTGTCTGTTAACTCCCATAAGATGACATAGTTGTGAAGTGAAACAATGTATGGAAAAAATCTTATTGTATTCCTAATGTTTATTATTGTACCAGCATTGTGTGCAAATATGACCCCTAAACACCCGTGAAAAGTTGTGGACTTTGGCACGCGCTACAAGCTTGGCAAAAAATGTGATCATTTAAGGTTTGCATTGACTGCAATGCAAAAATGGCTCTACGACGCCACCTGCAATGACAAAAGCTTTGGTGTCCCAAACCTGTTTGACTTTGACTCAGGACATTAAAGGTTGGCACACGCATGTAATCACCTATATACGAGTCAATCAAACATGTGTTAGAATGGCAGCGAGGTGCCCACTGTCTTGGAGTTTATACCCATTTTTTTTACCTCATTTTTGTAACTTTACACACATTATATTCAAACAAACTAGTCTAAGGTTCATACAATTTACTCTGAACCTGATGGGAAGCTTCTGAAGTTGAGGACCAAATCCTGTTAATCTCTTCTAAATAAGAAAACTGTGTTGCCATAGCAACCTACAAAAAAGCTAGCATTGTCGCCATTAAACATGGTTTCCACATATTATACATGTGATCTACAGCAATATTGACATTATTCATACTTTTTAGGTCTTTATTACATTACATCGTGCTGAGTTGAGCTAATTGGGTGCATGATGCACAGAGCTGGGGGCCACGTGGCTCAGACCCCATTGATTTGCTTGTGGCTTTAACTTTTCTTTTGCTTTATTTATTCAGGGACTCTCAGCAAGACTTGGAGTAGCACTTGTAGCAAACACCTGATTCAAATAAGCATGAAATGCATGATAAAACATTTTTTATTCCTTACAAAAAGAATCAGAACCACCTGTTGATTATTTTTCCATCACTGACTTAAAGTAAAAGCTTTCCCGTCTATTTCAGGTAACATGGTGAAGGTTTTACGTGAACATCAGAACTGGGTGTACTGCAGTGCCTTCTCCCCTGATTCCTCAATCCTGTGCTCAGTTGGTGCAGGAAAAGCGGTACGTGTTCATCTTAAATGATGCTTTTCAATGTTTTTATTTTTCTTTGCTGTGCTGTTTGCTAGTTAGAGTAATTTTTTAAAAAGTTGCTTGTAACCATTATGCTTAATGAGCCTTACTTCCTGCTTTTCCTGCCCTCCCATTTCTATCTAAAATAAAATATCTTGTTATTTTTTGAGTTACGTGATTTTTTTTTTAAGTTTTGGAGTTTAGTTTAGGAGATATGTTAATATCTGTGTAGCGAAAGTCGATCACATCAAACATTTATTCCCTGCTGGGAAAAATGTGGAGGAAAAGGAAACTTAATTAATTCAAGCCTGTTGTGGAAAGTTGACTTTTTGAAGATTGTAGTAAAAACTAGCAGTTTATTGTAAAAACCAGTAATGGAGGTTTTAAAGCAAATGTGTGTGTTGCTTCCATTAAGGGAAATGATCTACTATGTTGCACCGTAATTATTCTGAACATAGTGGTGCTGGTTCTGTTAGGCTCTATGTGTCCCTACAGTGTGTGTCTTGCTCTCCCTGTCACAGGTGGTGGCAGAGCTCACTGTGTGATTGGTTTTGAAGGGAGCGCCGCGCTGACATTTTGAGCAGCCGGTAAAAACCATGGACGCACAGTGCACAATGCCCAAAGGCGTGGCCAGGGGCAGCCTGGCACCTGACCCACAAGGTCAATCTGTACGTAGGTGCTGCTCCATGTTTGTCTACATCTGCTGTTGCAGTCCTTCTATTTCACCTATTTCATTTTAAACATGTAAACTGGTCGTTGAATGCCCCTTTTCCTCCTCAACACCCCCCCCCCTCCCTTCCTCCCTACTCCCCTTAAGAGATATATATGAGAGATTAATGAAACAGTTAAATTGGTTTAAAAAAAAAGTTACTTTTTATGTAATAATGGGAATTACAGATTTTGAGGAAAAAGAAGGAAAAAGAAGCTGAGGGGTGGATACTTCTAGTGCACTGCTTGTATAACCTGATTCTTTTTTCAGCAAAAGTCACAAAATGACTATTTCACTTAACAGCTCAACTTTCTGGCTTTTGACATCATGGAAATATTTATTTTTTCAAATCATAAAATAAATAAATATCTAAAATGTGTTCTCAATAAAACATGGAGTCAAGAAAAGAGCTTAAGACATCCTTATGCAAATTTTAAGATTGACTTAATCTGCAGTTTACAGGCTTGCAGGCTGTAATTAACCTAACATCTTGTGAGTGGAAGGATGTTTATTAAGCCAAATCACTTGGAACGGCACATTAAATATAATTACAAGTGGGAGTAATTGTGAGCAAGCTATAAGAAGTCAGTGAAAAGACACGAGATGTAGCTGCAGAAAATGTTTTAACTCTCAAAGGCAAGAAACTAATGATTAGATATGGATGAAACGTCACATAGTGTTTTGTGCAAGTCAAACAACATTTGTATTGTTTCACATTATTCTTTTTTTTTCTTCATTTTCCCTAGTTGGTCTAAAAGCAGATAAATCCAGACTTATTTTTACTGTAAAACATGAAATGAGGTTAAGTAAGAATCTAGATTTTAAAATCATCCTTCCTGAAAATGTTATATTTTAGTCTTTTACATAAACATAAATAATAACATGTTTCCAGTTCAATGATAACATGGAAACCTCTTTTTTTACCACTCTGATCATCTGGTAGGTTATAAATAGTTTGTCTGGAATTCGTTGTGGGATTTTTCTTTTTCCTGGAAACTGAACTTTCAAAAGTATTTAATTTACTTAAATCCTAGAGCAGAATAGTCTAGAAAATAGCGTAGAATGAATAATTTCTGTGGCATTTTAGTTTGAGCGATGCTCGATTCAGAACATCTGGTCACATGGGCTTTAACTTAAAATCCATGTTTTTTTTGTTTTTTGCCAGAACAGCCTGCTATTAAATGAAATGGTTTATGTAATCTTTTTGGTTTTAATTGATAACTTTTCACTTGCTGCTGTTAAAAATCCATTTTCCCCTGAAGCTTTTTCTGTTGTCAGAAACATAATAACAATAAGTTATGCAGGATTTCAATACTATGCAAACATTAGCAAATCGTCTTCTCAGACATTCAGAGGAAGTTACTGAAATTGTACTTTAAATGACTTTTTCTCTGTATGTGCATAAATTGCACTTGGGCTATAAAATGTTTTTCTTTTGCAGTATCTGTTTCTCATTGTAGGCATTGTCTGCTGGAGATGCCAACCTAAAGTAAACACAGAGAACTAAAACTCTGAAAAGGGAAACCAGTGGAGTAATTTCCTGTTACCATTAATTACTTATTTTCTTTGTGTAGATCCTCTTGTTAAAATAATTAAGCCCATTTTGTGTTAACTGATGTAGACATTAAAATATGAAGGAAAAGTGTGCTATTATTTAAAAATTAATACATCATGAAATAATGTCTTTCTGTGTCTGATTCAAATGAAGATCTTCTACAAAAAGTTGTTTTTATCTTCTGCACCTGCTTGTTAATGAGCCATTGATTTGAATTAGGTGTGTTGTTGCAGGAAAAGCCTAAAAGCTAAAAATGGCTTTGCCTTCTCCCTTGAGAAGCTGTACAGCCAGGGTGTCTTCAAGGACGGTAGCCCTCGAGGACCGTAGTTCGGTGACCCTTGGACTAGTGCTGCTCACTGACTGATAGGCTAGGCTGTCAGATTAAAATAATTCATGATAGTCTACAACATGAAATAATTAATTAAAATATTTAACATAAATGTTTGTTATAAAAAAATATGGTTAAATAAATTAGTTACATTTACTGGTATCTTTTAAAGATTAAATTGATTAATTACAAATTTACCTAATACTTTATTGATAAATGTACTTACAATTTTAATTTACATAATTGTCTGATATATGTAATTGAACTATTTACACAATTAAATTATAATTTAATATTGGATAGATTCAAGGGTCTTGTCATTATGCAAGCATAACCAAATTTTGTTGCAGATTCTCGTTTTAGAAACGGGAAAAGAAAGTTAAAAATTTAAATTGCACATCAAGGAAAATCATAAACAAAATACCATATGAGGGAAAAAACTATAAATACGAGGTACATAAAGAACACTTAGTGCTGTTTGTTTGTGGCTAGACAGGAGGGTGTTTGAATAATTTACTAAATTAACAAAATATTTTCATGATGTATTAATTATTCAGTAATGGCATTCTTACTACTACATATTAAATATTGTGTATTTACAAAGCATTTTACTTGGAGCATAAATTGTTTTTATTCCTGTTTCCTTAAATTTTTTAAATTTGTTTCCTACACATGTAGAAATCTTTTTTTATTTTTTTTTATTTTTTATCATCAACGTAATTTCTCAAACACTAATAGTCCTTTCTTGAATTTACAGGTGTTCCTATGGAACATGGATCAGTACACATTGATAAGGAAGCTGGATGGACACCACAACGATGTGATTTCTTGTGAGTTTTCACCTGATGGGGCCCTATTGGCTACCGCGTCCTATGACACTAGGGTCATTGTATGGGACCACCACAACGATACAGTCCTTCTGGAACTGGGGTGAGAAAATATACTAAATTACTCACAAGAAGTTGGGATAGTCAGCCCTTTAAGATTTCCAAATGTTCTTCAAGCTGTGTAGTCCCCCATTTACAGAGAACTAAACTACACATGGATGAACTCATGGAGGACATGTAGATGCACATAGAGGACAAAGACAATACAGAGTGAATTAGTGCAATCGAATTTGATAGAGAAAAGGCCTCTGAGTCCACAAAAATTTTGTCTCAGTAAGTACTGCATGCCATCTTCCTCTCCATCTTGGGACAATGGTCATCATCAGCTCAGGTGCTGCTGCATGATGTCAGTCTACTTGGTGTGTATGTGTGTGGTCGCAACACCACCTTCCCATCTCCCCAGCAGTGTGTAAATTAAACTAAAAGATCTGAAACGCATCAAAAATGTTTTAATACCAGACAGTGACCACTTTCAGCCATTGCAACGTTGTACACAATGCTTAACACACAAAATAGCATAAGATACCGTTAGCTTAGGTGATCTTTTGGCCTGTTCTCGCCTTTTGATGGTAACCACACACTCCTTGACTTTTCCAGTGTTTCTTCTTGCTACACTTGATTGTTTTTTTTTTTTGTTAGACCGAATCTAACAAAGTTGCAGACGGAGCAGCAGAACACAGAGGACATTGATGATCACAATAAGTATTTTTAACCTGGAGGGTTTTCAGCTAGACTATCTCCCTTTATTTGTTTTGTTTATTTGATTTGAGAGATGTTGCATAAACCAAATGATATGCACCAAACTGGTTCCACATATGTTCTCAAATCCTGAAATCAAACTGGCAGCAGAAAAACATCTCCCTGGCTTCCCTGGTTGTGGCATAATGAGAGCTTTCCCGCAATAAGCGCAAATTTTGATATTGCACTTGCAGAGCTTCACATTAAAGGCATCTGATTCCTGTCCTGGAACAAGAACAAAGGAAACTTTTTAAATAAATATGCATCTGCATGATATTTAATCTGTCCTTTTTACCTACAAAACTATGTTTTTGCAGTAGGATCACCTTGTAGGAAGCAGCTGTTTTAACCATGCAGCACCGTCAAGGTGTTTATTTCGATAGAGTTCCCTTTTTAGTACCACAGGGACAACTGCTGATACTGCAGCACATGTGTAATTTAGAGTACTTGATGCCTTGCTATTTCTGCAAATTTCATCATTCAAACAGTCCATTTCATGAATATACCTCTTATCATGCTGCTAAAAGAGTTAAGTGCAGTTTAAATGCAAACCAAGTTCAAATGACATCCCCACCGATTCGGATCGTGTCCCCCACACTATCCTAGTGTGTATGCCCAGTTAAAAACCAAGTATACTGGATTGATCAAAAGATAATGATTGTTTTATGTTTGAACTCCTGCTGTGTTTCTTCTCCAGCCATCTCTTCCCTCCTCCTTCACCGATCTTTGCTGGAGGTGCAAATGACCGGTGGGTTCGCTCTGTGAGCTTCTGCCCTGATGGTCGCCACATCACCAGTATTACTGATGACAAGTAAGTGTAAACGATAGTCCACTGTCATTAACATGTCTACCTGATCTGAACTGAATAAACAGTTAATGTTTTGTGGTTTGGTTTTATAGATATAGTAGTTTTATGTGGAAAGTTATATTTTCAGTCTTGCTGTAACTTGAGCCGAGACTGAAGGCTGCATGTTCTGATTAAACATTTCCACATAACTCTCATCTGAAAGCATCCATGAAATGAGTAATGAGTTTTTGGCTTCAGTTTTTTTTTTTTTTTGTTTTTGTGTTTTTAATGACTTGGAAAGCCTTACACAACATTTGTAGCAGGTTTCACTCGATGACACAAACTGGCAAAAGAAAAAGAGCTAAGTCACACATCAAATACTTTCTATTGTGCTGGATGATGAGCTGAACTGGCTGACAAAAACAGTAAAGCAGCCAGCAGTCTGGATGACACTCTGCTGCTAAGAGCAGTTCAGCTTTCTGTGTTTGGATCCATTGAACATAAAACACTCGGATCCTTCCACCAATATATCCTGCTGACAAACATCTTTTTGAGCTGAAACCTTCCCTTCATCCACAGAAAAGATTGAAATCCTGCAGGCGGATTGAGCTTCCCTTTGCTGTTCATGTAGACTCATTTTATCTGAAACTACATCCAGATCAAAAAGCAGATGTTACCAATAGAAATTAATTGTAGTCAGATGACTTAAAAAATGCAGTTTACTATGTTTTCTCTAAAGGGCAAAACATTTTCACTGTGATTCTTTAATGGGGGGGGGGGTGGTTACTTTTTTTTATATTTAAAATAGTTTCAACACGTTTGTTTCATTTTTTAAATTTATAACAAAGAAACAAGTACATGTTTACATGACCTGTTTTTTAATAGATTATTGCCCTTTGAGAGAAAAAATCTGAGTTTTTATTCAATAAAACAATCTTTTTAAAAGCGCCGCTACTGTAGATGTAAGTAAAGCTCTTGTATCCTGAAATGCTGAAAATAATGTGTTAGTGTGAGAACGCTCGTATTATTTACTATTTTAACTAGATGGTATTTGACTAAATGCATTAACACACCTTGAGCTTTGCCAGCATGTTTTCAGTAAAAATAACTAGGGGGGTATTTTTGTTAAAATCTCATTGAAATCTAAGATGATTTTCTGAGGGCAGCAAACTTTACTGAATTCCTTTCTGCTGTAAACTTTTCTGGATCTGGAGTAAAAATCAAAGCATTATTTAGAAAAAACTTTTTAGCTGCAGTTTGTTTCCTTGCTGGGAGTCATGAGTTTTTAAACAGTAGCTGAAAACACAAATCAAATATGAATATTTTCTGTGGACCAGTCATATGAGTTTGTCACAAGGTAGCTGTTTGTTACCCTGGTTAAACTGGGTGCCAGTAAAAATGTTCAGAATAATCAAATGGTTGCAGTTCAGAAAAAACTCTGGCAATTGCACTTTGATTTAATAAGGAATTTGTTGTTGATGCTGAGTCCTCTTGAGCTCAAATGATTCATCTTTCCTACCCGTTAAAAATCTTTTAACCTGGTGCTGGGATGTGTATGTGTGTGGGATAGCGAGGCAGGCTGGCAGTATTACAAGCCAAACAAGGTGGTTTAGCCATGTCTCTCTAAAGATGATCAAGCTTCTCTTGTGGTAGGTTCACTGGTTTTACATTGCAGATAGCTCGTCGATCTTGTTCACGGCATAAACCTTCTTTACCCTGTCAGGGTATCCTGGGTCGGCCTTTTGTGCACAGAGCTAGCAAAGCTAGCAGCTAGCTGGCGTAGTAAAGTTAATGGTTCCTTTCAGAAGTTAAAAAAAAGTCAGAGGAACTGGTTCCTTGCCATGTCCCACAGGGAAAAACACTCTGAATATACATGTAAAAAACACAAACGCACTGTCTTCGCAAGAAAATCAGAAAGTAGAAAGAAAAAAGGTTAAAAAATAGTCAAAAAAAGTAGAGAGCTACTGGGTAGGCAGCTGTTACCTATAGCGCCAACGATAGCTTGTGATTGTTGCCACTCAAGTAAAAAAAATAAAAAATTCTATTAATTTAGCAGACGCTTTTATCCACGTCTGATGTGCGACGTACATCAGAGAATAAAACAACATAAGCATAAAATCAAACAACAGGGAACAGCATAGATAAGTGCCAGACTGCTGCAAGTCTGATTGGACACAGCTATTGTCCTGTAGGACACAGGTGTTGTCCTGAAGTGCTAGATCTTTTTAAAATAAATATATTCTCATTCATCACCCAATATTGGCATTAAAGTCACTTTTCCAACTAAAGTTTGTGGTCAAATGCAGGATTTTTGCTGCAACTTTCCTATTTTCTGCTGCAGATGACCAAATAATGGTAAGGATAGAAATACACTTATTTTCTAATGAAAGAACACAAGCGACGTGTTTTGGTAGTTTCTGTGTTTGTGAGGCCCTATAGCTCAATATTCAGTGGGTCCAGAAATATGAGCCACAATGCTCCAAAACGCTGCAGTATGTAGCTTTCTACTGAAGCAATGGCTGCCAGGGAATGAGTAAAAAATCAATTTTTTAAAACATGGTAAATAAGAATATTTAGTTTCTGTAGTAATTTAATGACACATGAAAAATTTTACAAGAATGATGGCTTATTAACCTGAATGCTAACCAATGAAGAAAAACTTTCTTCACATAAACCTGTACATGAACATTAGGGAATACATTTGTTAATGTTTATATTCAGGAGAAACGTTGGCAAAATCATCTTAATGCCTCCAATTTTTTATACATATCTTCATATGATTAAGGCGTTGGTTGGGAAAGGATTGCAGCAGATACAGAATACAGTGTAATTAATGTAATGTAAAACATGTAACATGATAAAAACATGTAACATGTAATTGGAGACTTAGTCGTAGAAGAATATTTGATCTGTGCTTCATGTTCAGTGTGACTGTGTAATGTGAAACATTTGGGGTTTTTTTGGCATGTAGTTCCAGCTGATCATACTGGAACGACATGCTAAGTCTAAAAGCCTAATTCAAGGCATTTGTTGTTATTTTCTCACTATTCTCAGGCTGGTTCGTTTCTGGAGCATCGAGGAAAGAGCTCCCCAGGCTATTGCTTCTCTGCCCAACGGCCTCTGCTGTGCCTTTTCTGCTGAAGGAAGTGTCCTTGCTGCCGGGTAAGACACAACAAAAATTATGCTCTTGTTGTCACCGACAGAATGTTTTCTGATGTTATTTTTTCTGTCTTTATGTCTTATTTATTTCTTTTCTTTTCTTCTTTCAGGACTCGCAATGGTAGTGTGCATTTCTGGGAGTGTCCTCGAAGTGTTGCCAGTCTTCAGCACATGTGCAGGATGGCTGTCCGAAGGGTGATGACGACCCAGCACGTGGACGCGCTTGCTATTCCTGCTCCACTACGAGACTACCTGACATATAGAGTTGTCTGAATCTATCCACACCAGTCACCCAACTGCATTTGTCCCAGCAGCAACATGCTGAGGAACCACCAAATTCCTTAGGTTGTTTGGCAAAAGAAGATGAAATGATTCATGCAGTTTGGAACAAATTAAAATGATCTGGATTAAAGAGAAGGATTCAACTAAAAGCTGAGTCACAATGCAATAGCTGCCCATGTGAAATCTTGCATTTGCTCATTTGTAAATACTTTTTATAAATGGTTTTGTAAATAATTGCTGGTCCCAGAGCTCCAGGCACATCGTTAGGTCAAAGTTCATCACGGGTCCTCCTGCCTCCAGATTAGTTTGGTACTTTCTCCTTCTCTTCCAGATGGACTCATCCTTTTCCATGCTTTACTGTTGACGTCTGAAAACTGAAGGACAGGGCTGGGGAGATGCATAATGCTATCATTTATGCTGCATCATCATTTCTTGTTTGCAAGGACTGAGTCAAGTGCTTATATGATCATCTCATATCACACAATGCAACAAACTGAGAAGACAGAATCCTGACAGAAAGCCCTGTTGTATTCTCACGTCTCCCATCTGCTGCAGACAGATTACAGCTCAGACGCAGCTGATCCAGACTGGTTGTGTCAGGCATTGCAAACGCAACAAGAGTCCCAGTTGCTTTGTGCATAAGTAAACCAGCGGCACTACTGATACTGAGGACATGAACGTGACACATTTGTCATGGTTTGCAGAAAAACTCAGATTGTGACGATTATTCCCCTGTTTTCTCTATTACGCTGTACGCTGCATTTCTCCAGTACAGTTTCTAGTTGGTGTTTTCCAACAGACCTTCATTACTTTATTACAAAAAGGAAATTACTTGCCAGTTTCTTAGCATGTTCAGCAGCTCTATCGTGATTAAAATGAACGTATGTTTCAAATTCTGTTAAACGCAGAAGGATTGGGGGTATGTTACTAGATAACATAGTTTCTGTAAACTGGTTTTGCAACTCTTACTGTTCCCACCAATCTTGTTTAAACCGGCCACTGACAACACTTTGCAACATGTAGCTTGGAATGAGTTTTGTGCTCTCTGCCACTTGGATGTCTTTGAATGATATTGTTTGAACAGAACTTTATGTAAAAATGAATCAGGGAAGTCATCTGCCCCACATCTTTTTTCCCCATTTGCCAAGCAAAAGGAAATGTGAAAAGGGTTCAGGTGTTCAGTGTGATCCAGGTTCTTACAGTGTTTCTGGTATAGATGCATCATTTTGACAATAAGTTGTGACAGTGCTAATGCCAAAGGTTTTCCTTTTAAAATGATTTTCTAAGTGTCTGGGTCATTCTTGTATGTTATATTGAGAAGGGGTTTAGGTTTCAATTTGCTTTAATTATAAGTCATTATAGAGAGCCCGAGCGGGCACTCTACCCGTCATTGCTGGGAACAGTTATGCCTCAGAGAAATGCAGTAACAAACATATGTTGGTTACATGAATGTATTACATTACTGCAATCCTGTAATGTATTAGGTTTATGGTTTCAATAAAAACTTTGCTGATATTTTCACTGTTTGTTTTCTGAATATGATGTTGGTGGAGGGGTCTGAGGGAAATCATATTTATTAATTACAAGATAATGTTAGTAAAATGATGAGGAAAACTTCCTTTTACATAATTATGATTTATATTTTGATGACCAGTATTTCTCAAAGCTGAGAGGCTTCTGGGGCCTCATTTAGACTCTGTATGAAATCTACTAAGTTGTACTTGTCCATAAAAACCAAAAAGTTGCTATTTTGTTTGCGGCACATACTGAGCTCTGATGCTTGAAATAAATACCACATATGTTATCTTTGCTGCCAGTTTTTCCAAACTTTATTAGTAAAGTATTTACACAATTTTCAGACCCATTTTTTGCGTAAGCAAGATTTATAAGTGAGCCCCCCAGATGACTTTTTGGTACTGGAGGGAGTTTGAAAGACTCAGTCTTTTTTGTTTTGGGTTTTGTCAGCGCCAACTTTTGCAATTTAACGAAGGCTTAACATAAGACTGCACAGCAAACTATTGTGAGGATAAACCTAGGCTTCAGTCTGGCTACTACTAAGGCTAGGCCCAGGATCCAGCTTAACTACTACAGAGAGTTATACATCCCACTTTATGCCACTCTCAAATCAGTGATTTATGACTTAATCAGAATCAGAATAAGATTTATTGCCAAGTGATTATCATCAGTAGGAATTTGTCTTGGTTCTCAGTGCAACATAT
>JBAMIG010000009.1:2261953-2272581 GCA_037177335.1 Kiunga ballochi | reverse complement strand
GTTTTACAGACAAAACAAGACAAACATAGCGCACCGTCAAACCGAGGCAGCCATCCGCGGCGCCTTCTTAACCGTTACACTTGACCTCTCTCCCCATTCAGTCCCCCCTCCCCTTTTTATGGACTTTTATGCACCCTCATCCGTCCCTCCATACACCTGCTACAGGGGGCATGTTGAGAAATGTCTTCTTGCAGTCTTCATTAGAAGAGTAAATTGTAATTTTGTAGTGAATAGGAAGTAAAGGATTAAATGTCCATCCATACATCCTTTTTCCACAGCTTATCTGAGGTCGGGTCACATGGGCAGCAGCCTACGGAGAGAAGCCCAGACTTCCCTCTCCCCAGCCACATTGACCAGCTCATTGTAGGGGAGTCCAGCTCAGCTCCCTCTTCACCATGACAGACCGGTGCTGTATCTGCGATAATGGCTCAATCCGCCTGCAGCATCGATCCGCCTGTCGATCTTGTTGTATTAGCAGTAGGAGCCATAAATAGGGTTGTAGAGAAATTATCATAGGGGTGGATGATTTGCTGTAGAGGGATACCATGGTGATGACATTTGGATGAGCTCATGTGGATATCTATAACATGAAGTTTGAACCAGTAAAAGGTGCCGTTACCCAGACACTGGTGTTGTGTACCAACCTTAATGCTGCATTAGATCAGACACCAAATTGAATCTGAACACGAGGCATCTTTAAGTATAAAACTTTTATTGAATGCTTGTCCATGTATGTCATCACGTAATATCACATCATGATACATGACGGTACGGGCCAGTTCTCTATCAAATTTATTGGAGAGGGCTACATTGAATAAATTGGAGAGATGTCCTGTTACATCTGACAATCAGTTTGCCTTCAACCCTAAATTTGGCACAGATATGTGCATTTTTGCACATATCTGTGAAGCTTTTTATATATACACACATATCTGAAGCTTTTTATTAAGTAAATCATGAAAAGTTGTTTTATAAGTTACATAATAGATGAGTTAAATGGTGTTGAGAACTTGTCTTGTTGAATAAGAACTATGTCCGCAATGTCTTTTTTTTTTCTTTTTAGTCAGTCCTGACTCTGGGAACACAAAACAAATAGAGACTCTGCGACCTAAGATTATGGTTGCTTGATCTCTGGATATAGTCTGTGAGATATTGAGGAAGCAGACATGAAATGCCCTTGTAAATGAGATATATTTGGCCAGTGTTTTGTACGGCACAGAGACAGAAGGAACCATCTAACTCTGTCATACAGCAGACAGTGATGCGTGCAGGATTTTAAGTTTCGGATAAACTTCAGCAGTCTATTGTAAACAGCATCAAGAGCAAATAAGCTCTGAGATGAAGTGTGCATACAAAACAAGGCCATGGTCTAACACTGGCAGAAAAGTAGCAGAAAATAGCCTTTTTTGGCTTCAAAACTGAGCCAAGATTTTATTCTAAAGTTTTTTTTACCAGCTGGTAACTGTGAGGGACTCATCAATTAAATATCCCAGATATCTTGTAGTTAGAGACACGTTTAATTTGAGATCCCTGTAATGTAGTCACAGAGAGCAGGTTATCAGGCTTTGATTTAGTGTTTGAAAAAAAAACAGTACTTTCAGACAGAGTGAGTACACACACAACAGTGTCATACTGGTGCCCCCAACTGATTTTGGACTCTGCAACCTTTCTTGTTGTAAGCCCCAAAAACTTAATGCTGTCAAAATGAACGTTGTAATGCAAAGATATTAATATGTCAAGTTCTTAAATTCATACAATAAGCACCATTGTAATTTGTGAAGCACTTTGTCACATTCAGTTGTATAAATAAATAAATTAGTTAATTATTTTGATATTTTTACTTGATGGATTTAAATCCAAAAGGGGCAGCTAGTTGCTGATTTTTTAGCTTATCTACTGAAAAGGACATTTAGCATAAATTCTTTAAAAAAAATTTTTTTTCATCCACCTTTAAAATATATTAATTCACCTCCAGGAATAGTTTGATTTGTCATCCACCAGTTAGAAACTGAAGTCCAAATGTTTTCCACTTTGTACACATGATCAGATGTTTGCAAAACAAAAAAAAATAACGCTAATGTGAATCTTGTTCTCCACAATTTCAAACTTTAATTTCTCAGGTAGATTTTCTTTAAAAGGGGGAAGGACTTGATTTACATATAAAACTTTTTTTTTTTGCAAACATTTTTGTACCATCACAAAATCGTAATCTGATGTAGCAGACTCGTGATGGAGTTGCGAATGCTTTCCAGCAGAGAGCGCTGATGGCCCCCTCTGTGGTGATGGTGGGGTGCAGCAGGGGAGGTGGGAGCTTTGCTGGGAGACTGGAGCCGTCTGCGGTTTGTGTTCCCTACCAGTCGAGCTGCACCCTTTTAACGTGGCGCTGACGGAGCTCCGGTGTCAGTAGGAAGTAGTGAGTATTTATCCAAAACGGGGTGAGGAAACCCACTTTTTCTGAAAGGACAGCGCTGAGACAGACATCCACTCACTGAGAATCGATAATGACATTTTCTCCCTGTAGCTTTCACTAAAACGGTCTAAAGTAAAGCTGTGACTTAAGCCAATTAGGTTTAATTAGCTTGCTAGATGTTACTGAAAACCAACACAAAGACAAGTGAGCTTAGTGAAAGTTGTGCTGGGATCACAGAGATGGAATAAAAGCTCAGAGTTGTTTTTTATGGACATTTCCGGCAGCAAACGAGCAGTAGCCTTGCTAGCTAACCCAGAAGCTAGGGCAGCTTTAGCCTGGTCCTGGCTTTTGTTTAGACTTCACAGTAAAACTGGAGCTTTGTATTAAATGTTACTTTCTGTTCAACCTGCAGATTGTTAACCGGACGTTTACACATCCAGCTCATTTTAATGTGCTTCAACCATTCCGCACATACTGACAATGTCACATCCTGTCCATTTAATTAGCCACAGTGTTCACCTGGAAAAGGCTTCTGGTGAAAATGAGTGATATTCCAAATAATTTCTGAATAATTTTCCATTAAAGCTTATGGAGGGTTGTGTTTGTATTCAGATCTCCAGGTCCTTTCAGCGTTTGGACTTAATAAAGCCATCATGTCTGCTGTAGATGTGACTTCCTGCAGTGTATCATGTTTTTAGCATGTTAGCTTTTTCAGCAGATTAGCTGGATAAATGAGGGTTTTATATAAATCTAAATGAGGTTAATGTCTCTAAGGTTTCTTTCATTAGTGGCTGGTCTGTTGTCATGCTTCGGGCTGCAGAGGTCATCCGGGCAGTATGCTGAACCTGCAACCTCTTGCCAGCATGCATGCTATTTTTCTGATGTTTTTAGTTTCATCTTACATCTGAACACTTTAACGTGGTTGATTCAGGTGGATTGGGTAAATATGGATTTGAACTAGTTGGGACAGGCTCATTTATGGATAAGACTATTTTAAAATGCTAAAAATAAGAAAATATTTGGTCATTTTAAAAACATTTTAAATCTAGTGACCCAAATTAAACAGACCCAAATTATTTAAACATTTTTATGTTTTTAAAGCTGAAAGAATTGGACACAGTCTTAAAAAAATCCACCCAGGAGGACCATGATTTATCTTAATGCAATATTTTAAACATTACTACTAGTTAAATAAGTGTCTGTATAAAATGAACTGTTTAAGGAGTAAACCTGTGTAGTTGCCCTCAACAAACTTTTGGTCACACTGTGTAACTCTGATTTTTTTTTAATGTATTATTTTTGTCTATAAATGAAATATTTGAATTTCCCTCTCAGATTAATGAAGTATTTTTCTCTTCATTCCTTTCAGTATAATATTTAAAAAGATTAATTGTATTGCTTCTAATTAAAATGAGGCTGAATAATCCTTTAAATGTGGGTTTATCAACCCTGCCAGTGAATTAAATCATTTTTAATGTTTTTTTAAAAAGGTTTTTTTTTCTTTCTGTTTCAGGCTTTTTCATTGTGACCCCTGGCTCATCTTGTTCACGGGAAAGTTGGTGGTCATGTTTAATCTTATGAAGAAGGAGAGGGAGGGCAGCAGGAAGGAGAAAAAGGAAAAGAAGGAGAGGATGTCAGCGGCAGAGCTGCGTAGTCTAGAGGAGATGAGCATGCGCAGAGGTTTTTTCAACCTGAAGAGAGAGGCCAAACGCGAGTCCAAGAACAAGCTAGAGATCTCTAACCCCATTCCCATCAAAGTAGCCAGCAGCAATGAGCTGTCCCTCACGGAAATAGAGTCGGATGAGTTTAGTAACCGTAGCAGCATGGTGCTGGATGAGCAGCTCAGTGCGGCCGGCTCCACAGATGACCTAAAAGGTGAAGTGGGAGGTGGCCATGACGGACACCGCAGCTCAGTGCGGGATCGTGTGGCTCATTTTGGTTCCTTGGCCAAGCAGAACTCCTCTCAGATGGGTCAGATGATGAAACGTTTCTCCTTCTCTCAGAGAAGTAAAGACGAGAGTCCATCAGAAGGCTCCACACCGTCTGGTCAGAACTCTGCTGCCCCATCTCCCCAGGTAGAAACCAAACTTCTTAGTCTGCTTCAGAAGCACAACCCTCGGCTACCAGCAGGAGCGGCAGATACCACAAAGGTTTCTATCCCTGATGTGGTCGATAAGGTCTTCAACGCCAAGCTGCAGCTGCCGGCTGTGGTTGCTCCAACTGCACCTGAAGCGCGTGAGCTGGAGCTCCAACGCCGCAACACCGGGGACTTTGGATTCTCTCTGCGTCGCACCACTTTGCTGGATTGTAGCCCAGACGGAGAAGTTTACCGACGTGTGGTCCATTTTGCTGAACCTGGTGCCGGTACCAAAGACTTGGCTCTGGGATTGGTGCCAGGTGATAGGCTGGTGGAGATAAATGGCAGAAATGTGGAAAACAAGAACCGGGATGAGATTGTGGAGATGATTCGTCAGTCTGGAGATACCGTGAAGCTGAAGGTGCAGCCGATTCTGGAGCTGAGTGAGATGAGCCGGTACTGGCTGAGGAATACCGAGGGTCTGCATCGGGACAGCAGATATGTAAGCAGTTGCTTCCCAACAAACTTTTCTTTGTTCATCACTAACCTCCTTGTTTAAAGGCTTTCATCTAAACAGGCTGAAGGTGTGAGCGGATGAGATGATGAATTTAAGCCACATTGGACCCATCCGGGCTCAGATTTTTCCATCACCCTGAACAGTTTTTAGCTCTTTTAGCTCTGCATCTTGATCTGTTGTCATTCTCTGTATGACTGACATAATGTCAGTGATCCAGGAGGGAGGGGACATTGGCCCTTGGCTGTAAATTGGTCCATGGGAGCGAATCCTTTTAAAGAGTTTAGAAATATGGCGTATATGAAGCATTCCCAGTGATGTGTGTGCTGTAACACAGGGATCTTAGTGCTGTCAGGTTATATTGTCCAATTAATAATTATTGGATAATCTGATAAAGCTACGCAATAACAGTTTCCTGCCAGCCTTCCTTCCCTCTTCCTGCAGCAGCTGCTTTCAACCTCACTTATATTTTACATTCTTCGTATTTGTGATTAATAACAGTCCTCATGTAAACGCACTGCTCTGCAGGAGTTTCCATGTTTGTGATTGGTCAGAACCTCCTAGCTCCACCCCTTTTAAGTAAACACGCGCTGATCTTAATGGGAAAACTGGGTTGAGTTTTTGAGTTGATAGCCAGCTTTGCAGTAAAACTTATCCAGTTCCTAAAAGTTGGTTTGATCAACCCAGAGAAGGGAGGGAAACCCGGGAGATGCTAATCATGCTTTGTGGCACAGGCCTCTGCTCTCTATTAGCTTATTTTCACCTGTGTGTGTTTCTACTAGTTGGATTTCTGTTTTGTTGCCAGTTCTCATTTCCCTTGTGTTTTCTCTGTGTGGCTTTGATTTCTCAGTTTGATTAAAATAAAGTTTCCCGTCATGCTTGGTGACTTTTTATCCTGCGTTTGTTATTAGTACCATCAGTTTAAAAAAAGCTGCTGCCCAACCCAGAATCATTGCATTATGGTCTGTTTGGCCATGATAGTGATTAATCATTATTCCTATCTTTCCTTTACCTCAGAAGCACCCGGACACAAAGGATTGGATAATCCTTGTATGACGCTGTTTTATTAAACTGTATTTATTTAAGGCCTTTATTAAACATTCAAATCAGGCTGTATTTTAATACGGGACCATTTATTTTCTGTGTGGGACATTAATAACTTCTTAACTGCAGAAATCTATAAAAGTCCTGTAAAATTAAACCAATTTTAAGCAGGAGCACTTTACAGATGCATCGTGCCTATTTACGATAATAGCTAGCTAAGGGAAACCAAAAGATTGTATCAAATCTTGCTTTTGATCTGTTCATCCTAAATTGCACGAGGCAACAGTGGGAAGGAAAACTTCAGATTAGGGACGACCGACAGACAGAAAAGACAGATTAACATACTGCCCTCTTCAGAAACCAGACATGATACATTTAGAAGTATGGTTGTTTTATTGTTTAGTGTTCCTCTTGTTCTTCATGCCTTTGCAAACTGATTCTTATAACCTTTTTATTTTGTACAAGAGTATCATGGTGCCTGTATCAGAGGTGGGCGTGTTAAGTCTGATGTGTGCCAGGCGTGATGCAGCACGCTCACAGGCGTGTGGCTCTCCGACTGTTGTTTCCTTTACTTTTGGGCTGTACAGTTAAAACAACAAAGGCAAACATGGTTGACTTGGGCCTGGGCTGTACCTGCAGGCATCTTGTCCTCCTACCTCTCATGACACTACTGTAGGTTTGGCATGTAGACAGTTTGTGTTGATGTGAGGTGAAATGTTGACTAGATGCACTCATGCAGACTAGACCCAAACAGGCCAGAGGTAAACGCATTGGAGATAGTTTAGAAGTGTCTCATTGACCTGCTCCTAAACCACCAGCATTTGTATGATTTGCTTTTCCTCCCAGTGATGCAGGGATAGGCATGCATGGCCTGACATGGGGGTGGGCAACTTGAGGGTGGCAGAAGAGGAGCATAGCAGGAGGATCTCTTCTGTTCAGCTATTTTTGTAATGCCTTAAAAGCTGGCAGAAAGGTTTTGTGACTCATCTTGTTTTTGTTTTTTTAACTTAAATATGCTCTATGAGTGTAGTATAATCATTTGAAAAAAAGATGCTGTCCAGGCATGTTTAACCCAAAGCGGAAAAACAAAATGCAATCATTTCCAAATCTCATTAACGCATTTTATTTCCACCAGAACAAATCGTATAGCCACACTGAGATGTTTCACCATTTAATAGAAAGTATTAGCTCATAAATGAGCTATCCTACTCCATTCAGACTGTCAGTATTTTAAAATAACAAAACAAAGGGGGAAATCTGAGTTGGTTGTTTATGTTGTGTTTGCACATCAAGATAAAGACAAATCTAATAATATAATACATAGTTTCAATATGGTTACAGCATTCTTTGAATGTTTTTCTTGGTGCTATAAAGTCAGCTAATTCAGATTGCAAAGCTATCAAGCTTTGTGAAAATACACAATGTTCTGGTGCTCTGCCTTTGATTGGACAACATGCTTCATTTCATGAGAGGGGCTACTGTAATGATTTCCACAGCGCAAACAGGAAGTACATACCAAAGGGTTCTTTGCTGTAAGTGTTTTTGTGGACACACAAATACACACTCAGTTCCTGGTCTGTTCAGCTGCTTTATGGTGTCTTTAGCTGCTAGCTTGAATTATGTTCACTTAAACAATTCTTGACAGCTCGCCTAATGCTGTGAAAGAGGAAGCTTTGTTTTGTTTGATTACCATAGTTCAGGGATCACCAACTCTGGTATTTGAGGGCTGGTGTCCTCATTGTTGTAAAATAGATTTCCAGAAGCTTATTAAGTTCTACAGAAGTCTGTTATTGACCTGCTCGTTTGCTGCTGCAGGAAAAACTAATAGCTGCAAGACACCAGCCCTCGAGGACTGAGTTAGTGATCCCTGCCATTGTTCCTGTCACAGATCTGAGCTGCTGTACATCAGCTTTCATGTATTAATGTGACTGATGCATGAATAAAATATAAGTACAAACTATGTTTTTCATATTAAGATAGGATAGATAAGATCTTTGTCATGGAGAAATGAGAACAATGAGCAAAAATAAAAGGATTAAAATGAAATTTTAAAAATAGTGAAAACATGCATACATGAAAAGTCTGATTACTGTCCAGATGGATGAGAGGTTAAGCATTTAGGAGCCAGACAGCCTGTGAGTAAACTATTCCTCAGTGTGTTTTTCCAGCTCGTCGTGGATCTGAATCTCCTGCCAGAGGGTAGAAAGTTAAAGAGCCTGTCTCTGGGTGGGACAAGTCCCTCACAGTCCTTCTTGCCCTGCTCAGACTTCTATCTCCTCCAACGTCCTCCAGAAACAACCCCGGCATTTTGGGTCAAAGTCGAGCTCGCCCTGGGGCTTTTATTTCACAGAAACTGGTTAGGGAGCTCTGGAGGATGTGTGATTAAAAGTTACGCTATTCCTCTATTAGGAGATTTTGTTTGCGATGGGTGGAGCCTCAACGTTTGACGTCTCACCATGGAAACAAATGGATAAAACTCCTACACAAAGATATCTGCACCAAAGTTGCTTGCTATGATGCCGGTTCTGCTTCCAGCTTTAATTCTTCTTATTTTGTGGTCATATGAATTGTACTTTTTGGGGCCTGAATATGCTTAAAGTTATTGTCTGTTCTGTCTGCACTTGTCCTTTTATCTTTAGATGGATTTCAGAGGGCGGGGGTCCTATTTTTAACTTCACTTAACAATCTTAGATTACAACAGCTGTGTCATAAATAGCCATCCTCTCACAGCATTCCTCTTTCCTCAGCTCGACCGCTCACTCTCCAGTCTTTCCCTCTGATGTCCTTCTTCAGACAGGTTTGCATTTACAGGTAGACCTTTATAGAAGAAATGTGTATTTATGGATATTTGTGATATGTTTTGGCCTCCAAGCTTCATTGCTGATGGGAATATCTTTTAGATGTCCAATACTTACCGAGGCAAAATGTTTCCTCTTTTCTTTTGCTGCTTTTCAGGCTTAACTACCCCTTTATGTTTATCATATCACAGACATTTGAAAGATGTAGGGGCACTTTTTCTTTTGGAAATGTGTATAGAGGTGGGCTACAAGTATTCAACAGGTTTTACCTTTCAGGTTTGGCTAAAGCAGCTGTTGACTTTTTGAGTTTTTATAATGTTTTTTAAATACTTTTATCTTTCTTGATCTTATTTGAGTGAAACTTTTTCATTCATTCTGTTCTTGTCACAGCTGATGACAGAGATACAACCAACATGGCTTTCTCATCTCGGTTTTCTTTCTGGGAGCAAAAGGAAAGTTTCATCAGTTCATTTCTCTCACTGCATGATGTTATAAAGAGTTGATCAGTGACGGCAGTATGTCTGCTTTGTGTTTGAAACCCACTAAAACAGTTTTCAGTATGCATTGTGCTTGGACTTGTAACACATTTAACATGGAGGACATTCATAACAGTAGGTTATGTTTTTGCTGGCATGTATCTTTTTGTTTTCTGCCACCAACTACCATGCAGATTTTCATTGTTTTTCTGGGAATGGGTTTTGGTCTGATTTATATCCCATTAAATATTGGCAGGGATACAGATCCGCATCTGCATCCTGAATTGCTGTAAAGGAGTATTTTTTATTACAAGATATGACTATTTATTTATATTAGGGCTCAACTGATTGATCGGCTGACCGATGGAATTAAAATAACCATTATTAGTTGTTTTGCAGATTGGACACCAATCTTCTTATGTCATTGAACAGTAAAGTGTCAGAGTAGTGCAGAATGATGTTCTTGCTTCATCTGTCCACTAGATGAAGCTCAGACTACATTCTACCCTCAGTCCTCTTCACCACCAGGTGTTGCTTCAGTCAGGTTGCATTAGTTCCCTCTGAGAACTTCATTAAAATGTGAAATTAGTTATGACTCAGCAATTTTACAGGTTTAGTTTAACAGTCTTTGTCATGTGCAGTTATGCGTGCTTTATTGCATCAACCATGTTTTTCATTACATTTACATTGCTAAAGTTGTGCTGACCCGACTAGTTACACCCTAGTTAGTTAGTTATTAGTTAGTTAGTTAGACTAGTTAGTTATGGTCTGTGCCATGCACTGATACTAAGTGTGATCTGTGTGTGTGTGTGTCATTCAGTCAGGGTGTTCAACCTGTTGTTTGAAAAATATGTCATAGAAGGTGCTCATTTTGCACTATCTGCCAATTTGCAGTTATTTTACACGATCCTCCCGTTTATGAAACACTTTTTGACTATCTGTTGGCAGCAACTTTGCTGTAATTATGCTAATCTAGCTAATGCTAAACTAGCAAAGCATTAACTGACCTCTAATTTTTCAGCTGAGAACACAAAACGAGGTTTCATCACGTCGTCAGCTTCACTTTAGGATGCATTTTAGAGTATGACAGCAGCATGAATGCAAAGGAGGATTTATTCAGAGCAGGACTGTAATGTGAAAATGATTAACATTACAATTACAGTCAGGATGTACATCAGTTTACTTTGTGTGTATGTATATATATATATATGTATATATATATATATATATATATATATATGTAAATATATATATATATATATATATATATATACACATATATCTTCACACATACCATATCTTCCCCACC
>JBAMIG010000009.1:2239414-2251249 GCA_037177335.1 Kiunga ballochi | reverse complement strand
GGCTCGGGTGTCTGGGGGTGGCCTTCCCCTTCTCTCGTGGGTGGGGGGGTCTGCCGGTGCCGGAACTGGGGGGCTGGATCGACCTGGACCTGCTGCCTGGTTGGGGGCCTGGTCCATGCTCTGGTGCGGAGTTGTGCCCCCCAGGCTCTAATCCGAGTGTGTGTGGGTGTGTAGGAGGGTGGGTGGGTGGGTGTGTGTGTGTATGTGTATGTGTGCATGTGTATGTGTATGTGTGCGTGGGTGTGTGTGGGGGTGTGCGTGCATACGTACATACGTGTGTTCGAATGTGTTGTATGTAAGAGAGGTAGGGTTTCCCTCACTTTTAGAGAAAGTGAGGGAAAGGGTCCTGAAATATAAGAAAAGTGATATTTGGAAAAAAGCTGTGCTGAAGCTGTACACTACTCAAACATTATTAAACTCTGGGTGGAATTTACAGTAAAAGTCTATATATCATGGATGTAGGCCATGTCTGTAGAAGGTTCTTAAACTCTAACGACAAGCCGAACAAATTTACGAACTTCGTCCCACCCCAAAATAAAATGTGTTTTTCCTTGTTCTGATGTTGAAATTTGAATAAAAATTAAAAAAAAAAGTTTTGTTTCGGTCACTGTCTGTGGACATTAACCTCATCTTTCTTTCAGGAGGACGCAGGCAGTTTGCCCACCATGAATGGGCCCAAAAGGCAGCCTACCTACTAGGCTGCAGCCTTGATGAACTCTCCTCCCTGATCTTTAAACACCCAGCCAGAGGACTGCAGCCCTCAACCTCATTCAGAGGAGGACCAGACAATGTTGACCAAGGTGACAACTCAGGTACAAACAGCTGCATTTTTTTGCTCAGATGGTTTCCATCAGATATGAAGGGAAGGGCACATTCACAGCAGCCTTTTCTGTTTCCTCAGAGTCTTCTTTCAGTTAGTTTTTGCACTCACCATACCTTAATTCTGATTGATCAGTCCGCCTACAAACGCAGGACTGACTTTGTTTCAAGTAAACCAAATACAAAAGGTGGTATACAAAACAACATGTTCCCTTAAACTGCAACATTATTTCACTGAAAAGAAAATGATATGGCAAAAACTTGGTATCTATGGCAAATATGGCATCACAATTTTTTTCTTAATTTTGATCAACTCGCCATGTACCGATATCGATTCAATTCAAATTTATTTATATAGCCCAGTATCACAACAAAGTCATCTCAAAGGGCTTCACACACAGTTAATCACACAACAGCAGACGTAATACACAATAAACAAGTAATGACTTCACTAAAATAGGCAGACCCAGGACATCCCTGTTCTTAGACCCTTTTTCAAGGTAAAACAAAACTCCTTTAAAAAAACCCCAGTTACAGAAGGTAAAAAAAAGAAGGCGGCTCATTGAGCCCAGGTTGAAGGAGAGATCCTCTCCCAGGACGGCCAGGAAAACTTGCCTCGGACTGTGATCAATTAACTCATCTACATTCTGAAATAATACAATTAGGGTTTGCAGCATGCAGCAGTTGGGCTTCATCCAGACAGGAGAGCAGGGGTTAGTAGGGGATCGGGAAGTGATGTTAAAAGATCATAGGCTGGGACGGGAGCACAGACTGGATCAGCTGAGGTCCAACATCATGTGGACATCCATCAGCAGCCAGACATCTGAAATAGTCTTCACTCCCCCAGAGGGGAGTGGGAGAGAGGGACAACTTGGGAACAGCAATTAACTAATCTGACCTATAGAATATTATATTAAATTATCAGAAGAGGAAGAGCAGATGAGAGCAGAGAAGAGAGGTTCAGTGCACCATACTTCCCCCAGCTTCTGGCTTATAAAGCAGCCTAGCTTCAGTTGTATTGTTAACCCTGTTCCTCACTGACCACATCATAAGCTTTATTAAAGAGGGATATTTTAAGCCTAACCTTAAACATAGAGACTGTGTCTGCCTCCCTCACATGAGCTGGAAGCTGATTCCACATAGAAACCCTGGGAACCACGGACAAAATTGATAAAACAAAATAAAAGCCTAAGAAAAAAATTCGGAAGTTCCCACAACTGAACCCTATACAACTAAAGAAGATTTTACCAAGTGTATGAAATAAAAACTGTACAGTAATTTATTGTTCACCCTTCATTTGTATTTAGCAAGGCTAAATTGGCTTCCAAGCTAATTTAATACCTTTAATACGATTCAGCCTACTTTGCTGTGTGAGAAGCTCCATCATTTTCTGTAGACACTTTAAGGATAGAATAGAAATGCTCTTTATTGCCCTGCAAAGCGGAACTCGGTGTAACAGCAACATTCGGTGTAAAGGTCACACAATAAAGCAAATTACCTAATTATTAATGTTTCCCATGCCAAGGGGAACACCTTTGAGTTTAAACAAAATAATTAATTGCTGGCTGTATGATCCGTACAAATATGAAGACGTAAATGAAAACCCTATGAAATGGCTGCCCTGAATTCCACTGATCATAGGCTTACTAAAATTAGGTGATGATACAATATCTCTTAAAGTTAGTATAGCCCTCACCTGTTTGTAAATATGTTGATTTATGTGATGTGATGAAAAATAGCTATAAAAACACACTAGGTCATTTCTATTTTGTGTGAAGCTTATCACATTTGTTACAGAAATTATTTTAGTAATAAATCCTCATATTATACATTTTATGTCGTTCAACCAATTGAATGAGCAGCAGAAGACAGAATCAATGAAGACATGGAGACTTGCTGAGTTTTTACACTTAGCATGTGGGTAAATCAGATTTGAACAGTTCTCGAAAGCTCTGTAAGTCGATTTACACCACATTCTTTGATAATAAATCGTTTTATTAAATAGTAACCAATACAATATTCATTCAGTTCTCTGATTAGATAGAAACAATCACATATATCTCTCCCAATCATCTTCCAGAGTTTCTGTCCCACAATGAAGAGACAGATGTCTTTGTAATTAGCTGAGTTTCTGTCTTTATGTGACTTTGTGTTGTGTTTGTGTGGAGGTATGCTTAGACAGCAATGTCCTCATGTTTTTGTGTGGGGTTTAGGGTTTGGGGTCATAAGAAGATAGCTTTTAAAATCTCCTTAACTAAATGAGTGATCTCTGGGCTTTCTTTCCATTAGGGTCAAGGGTCACTGCTCTGGAGTGTTTGGAGGCCATGGCATCAGGACTGTACGCTGAGCTCTTTAGTTTGGTCATCTCACTCATTAACAGGTAAAACTCCAGCATTTCCTGCCTGTCCATTTTCTGTACCAGTCTTAGACTGTGTACAGAGTCCAGGGGTGGGCTGAGACCTGTTCTAGCTGGTTCCATCAGTGGACAGATTAGTAATCTGTAATTAGAATCTTTCCATCACTGATGCACCTTATCTAAGGTCAGTGAAGACAAAAGGGTTAGAGGAACCTGGCAAGACAACGTTTACCATCTACTCACCTAGGATCAGTGAATGGATGAGGAAGTACATAGCTTATTGCCAATAGCTGTATCATTTGCACTGAACATGATATAAAAAAATTAATTTCAAAGTGATATTTGAGTACACCAAGTACAGTGCAACATTTAAACATAAATTATTTCAACATTCAACATTAAGCTTTCTAACAATGACCATTTAGTGCAGGGGTGTCAAACTCAATTTCCCAGAGGGCCAAAACCGAGACTAAGTCATTCTGGGATTTGTAGTACTAGCTGTGAGTGCGATATCAACCAGTGGGCCAGCTTTAATACATATTTGATATGATCTTGTTAAGGCGTTAAAATGTTTAGAATTAATTAATAAGAAGTAATGTGTTAAAGTCCCAGCCCTAATTTGTACTAAAATAATGTTAACTCTATCAGACTGGCTTTACTGACTATTCAGATAAAAGAATGAGACATTTACTGAACACAATTTCAATTAACTGTCTTTGCTAGGATTATGTTAAACTGGAATCAGAAGTAATGTAAACAATATGGTATTACTGGGGCTGTTTATTTGATACAACTGTTGTGGGATGTAAAAAAAAAGCTATTTAGTTTTAAAAAGTTTAAACATGACCTTCGCAGTGGGTATTTGTAGGTCGGCTCTCCAAGGATGCAAGCCCTGAGACTACATTCAGCATTTAACCAAGAACTGTGGCAATTTAAGGTGATGCCCTTTGGCTTCTGCAATGCTCCAGCCACATTTGAATGTTCAATGGAAAGGGTGCTGAGCTAGGTTTTTCTGAGCCACAGCATCCTCTACCTTGGATAACCTCCTTTGAGGCTGCCCTGACCAACCTCCAGGAGGTGTTTAATGCTCTTTTCCAGAACAGTCTACATCTCCACACATTATATGGCCACTTGTATTTCGGTAGAAATATGTGACCTTCCTGGGCCTCATCCTCTCTGCAGCTGGAAATGCCACAGACCCAAACAATATCAATGCCAAAACCATGAGACCTTAAGGAGCTGAGAAGTTTCCTAGGATTAGCCTACTACTACTGGACGTACTCCAAGAAGGCTCTCACACTTCTTCTTGAAAAGAAAGTATTTTGCAGTCATATCCAAAGACTTGCAGAATAAACTGGACTGCATAAACTACAAGCCAATTAGCATACTGAATTAGAGATAGAAATTGCTTACTGGAATCATGGCAAGAAGGACTGAAAAATGTACTTCCCCATATTATTTATCTGGACGAAACAGGCTTCATATGGCAAAGAACAATGTTATACACTCCACATCTAATTCAGCAAGCTAGAAAATGTTGTCTAAAAGCAATATTACTATAATTACAGTAGATACAGAGAAAACATTTGATGTAGTAGAGTGGTGTTTCCTTTATAGACTCAACAGTTTTGATTTTTTTATGCAATTTTATGCAAACTATTTGAACACTAACAGAAGACAAGTATTTAAAAGAAGTATCGATGGAAGTTAACTTCACTTCTTGAGCAAGAGAAAGGTTGCATTCAGGGATGCTGCCTACCACCTCTGCCATTTACAAAATTTATTGACCCCTTTAGGCAGGGGTCTCCAACTCCGGTCATTGAGCGCTACCATCCTGCAGATTTGAGTGTTTCCCTGGTACAACACCCCTAATTCAAATGAAAAAGTTCTCCAACAATTTGTCATCTTCCGGACCTGCTTGTTAAGAAGTCATTGGTCAGGTGTGTTGCAGCTGGGAAACATTAAAACCTGCAAGGTTGTAGCTCTGGGGAACTAGAGGTGGAGACACCTGCCTTAAGCCTGCGGCTCAAACACAGACTATTGATTCAAAACATAAAAACACAGGTATTGAACTGAGGCCGAACAAAAACAAATAAGCACTTTTTGCTGATGATACATTATTTCACTTAGGATACCCTTAGTCATTTTTCTCAGAACTAATAGTAAAGGTGATCTGCTGTCCAGATATAAACTGAAATATGCACAAGTCCCAAATTCTAGTATTTAACTTTTATCCAGACCAAGATGTCCAGACAACATTAAAGACAGGAAATTAAAAAGTGCAGATAAAGGGTTTACTAAGCAAACAAAAACAAGGACTAATAAATTAAAGCTCAGAGTTATCCAATCTGAAAATCAAGGTAAAGAATCTCAAATAAAAACCAATTGATATGTCCTTCCATCCATCCAAATATTATCTATTCCATCCATCCATCTATCCATCTGTTGATGAAATGTCCACATTTGCATTAGGTATCACACATACTGTTTATTGCTGTTTGCTCTTCTGATGAAAAGTTATGACCCAGAGAATTAAATGTAAAATCAATTGATTATGGCATTCTCAATTCTGATGGGGTCAATAATAAAGGTATCGGGGATCACCGATGGAGAATCTGAACAAGCAGAAGATCAACTTTAGAGTAACAGACTTAGCCACAGCCCAGTACCTGCAACCAGTTCTGTTTCTGCAAGAGTATCTGTGAAAAATATAATCCATTAACATTCTGATGACTTGATCTCAACAATAATTATGGCATTGTGGTGGAGGAGGGTTAGTGCTGTGGCCTTACAGCAAGAAGGTCGCTGGTTCGAGTCTAGCCTGGGGAGATTTATCTAGTGGTCTTTCTGTGTGGAGTTTCCATGTTCTCCCCATGTATGCGTGGGTTCTCTCCAGCTACTCCGGCTTCCTCCCACCCACAAAACAGGCATGTTAGGTTAATAACTGGTTAAAATGACGGATTATCATATGTAAGTCACTTTGGATAAAGGCGTCTGCCAAATGAGTACAGATTTTAACTGGATTAATCTATTTATTTAGGAAAATGTGTGACCAGTGCAGCCAAACCAGGATGTTTGTCTTTCACAGGGCTCTGAAGTCTAGTCAGCATTCCCTGTGCTCCGTTCTGATTGTGGACACTCCTGGCTTCCAGAACCCCCGCCTGGCCCAGCAGCATCGGGGGGCCACATTTGAGGAGCTTTGCCAGAACTACACCCAGGAGAAGCTGCAGGCACTTTTTCATGAACGTACTTATGTCCAGGAGCTTGACAGATACAAAGAGGTGCAAATAGACTTCCTTGGACACTTGACTCAGATTTAAATTTCATACTTTTCATTTTACAGACACTATTAAACATAAATATCAGATATGAAAAACAAGCAGTCACAAAGTGTTGTAATCTTACAGTGATCTTTATGAAGCTGTGCAGTTTCACACAGGATTCTGCTAATATCTCTTTGTAGTATCAGCTGACTTGCTAATGATTGCTTTCTGTCTAGGAAAATATTGAGCTTGCTTTGGATGACATGGAGTCCAGTCCTTCTTGGTCTGTAGCAGTGGTTGATCAAGCCTCAACACAAGCATTTGTAAGGAGATATCCTGATAAATGTTCACTGCCATCGGAGCTTCTTTGTCTTTAAATGATTGTTCAGATAATCATGTATAGTGAAGTGGTGGTCTACAGGTTAGAGAAGAACACTTAGACTTTTTAACTCCCTGAACAAGTAAGGAAGCTGAGCAGTATTCTTAACTCACACCTGCCAAAGATGGTTTTTGACGTTGTTACGCCCAAAGGAGAAACATATTTAACAAGGACACAGGAGACAAAGGCTTTAGAGTTTAAAAGGTTTTTTATTTTATTAAACTCAATCTTTTCTTTAGACTGGATGTCCTCTGTAATGAACCCCTCCCGTGCCCAAAAGTATCAACCAAAAGCTGGACCTTGTGAGCCGGCCAAACTGAACAAAACAAAAGGCAAGATGACAGGCCAACCCTATACAGGGCCATCAAAGCTGTCACCTTTACCTCTGTCTCCCTACCCTAACGCAAAACAAACCGCAAATTGATCTAAAAGAAAGCACATCAAAAACAGGACCTGTTGTCCCACCTGGCCAAACAAAGAGCTAACACTTTACCACAGACTGCGTCATGGTGTCAGAAGTGGGAGGTCTGGAGCGTGCTCCAACTGAATGGAGACAGTGCGTAACTGAGGAGATGCAGTGACAGAGAGAAGCCAGTGTGAGATGACCTTTTTATAGCTTCCAGGGTCGTGAAGACCAAAAAAAACACTTGGACCTAATTGGTCAGAAAAAACACAGAAAAAGGTGCGTCGACACCTATCAGACGTCTTTTCAACATTCACTGTCAAAGACGTCAAATGTTTTTAACAGGAGGGATTACAGGACACTACTGTGGAGCTCCTCAGTGAAAATCTAGCTTTATTTATTAAATTTAGTATAATTTTCACCAGGATCCTTATTTATTAAACTGCGCAGGGTCCATCCATCCATTTATTTTCTGCCGCTATCTGAGGTCGGGTCAATGGGGCAGGAGCCTAAGATGGAAATCCCACACCACCCCTATGATAGGTTGAATGTGATTTAAATTTATCAGCTTTCCCTCTTTCCAAATTGTTATAATACAATGTTCTAAATTGCGCATTGGTGCACACAAGTTTATTTTTATGAATACAAAACTTTGCACAGAAAGGTACTTGCACAACTTTCAACTCTGTTTTGTTCGTAAGTAAGCTTTATAAATGAGGCTTCAGATCTGGTAGGTGGAAGAGCCAAAGGCTGACTGCAGCACAGCAGAACTCTAGGGTTTAGTATTTAGTATAAGAGAGAGAGAATATGATAAGGCTTTTAAAATTAAATGGCTTCAGGCAGCTTATGTTAGAACATAGAATGTGTTGTGGGGGTTCAGTAAGATATATCTATTAAGTGATGGAACAACGGACTGAAGTTTGGTGAGAATGTGCTTTTATAGATGGAATCGGGTCATGCGGTGAGCGTCACAGCGCCTCCTGTCAGCCGCTCTTTCATCTACGCAGCCCGACTCTGCTGATTGCAGATCAGAAAGTGAATCTGATCCAGACTCATTGGACGAATTGTTGCTGTCAGGATCAACATCCAGCAGGACAGCCTCTTCCTCAGATGTGCATGAACCCAGGGACAAAGGCCATAACGGACTTAATAAAGTATTATGGTGCGTTCACTCAGATTGAGATCACACCAAAATGATCAATGCTCCAGTTACATGGCTTATATTTGATTTCCCCACATAATATATGAAAAACTAAGATAATGCTAACCCAAATTTTTATGTACACATGTTAAAAATATGTCCTTACAATCATACAATAATTAGAATTAGGGCTGGGCAATATGACCATCACATATCACAATATTGCTGATTTTATATTCTTATAACAATATGTATCACGATACAGAATTCTGTTTGTAATTTCAAGTAATGCATAGTTTATATAAAATTGATAAGTGGAAATACAGTTAAAAATTATTTACTTTAAAAATTAGTATATTCTAAATATTTAATTTATTTAGAAACTGTTTATAAGCAAGACGTGATCGACATAAAAACTGTAGTACTAGCCTGTTGCAGCGTCTGCATCAGGGGTTTTTTATGAATACGTTCGCCACCGGTCCATACTGCTTTCACAACTTCTGCTCGTTGATTCTCTCGTCTTCTTTGTTGTGATTCTTACTCCGGTCATAAAATAAGTTGTGTTGTCTGTTCCACATCAGTCCTTTTATATCCAATCACATCAATGCGACAGAAGTTGCTTGTGGGTTTGGGTTGTTTGGGTGGTCATCTTGTAGAACATTACCTTACGCTAAAACACATCTGTCATCATTATAGTCCTTACATGCTTGTTAATGAATTGCACGGGTATGCTGTAAAGCGCTTCTTGACGTAAATTACGCCATAAATTACGTAAATTACACAAATGACATCTATACCCTACAATATCAGAACACACACATGCAAATAATGTGGTTGTGAGAGGGAGGGAGGGATGAAGAAAGGATGGATGATGGAGGGAGAGAAGAAGTAAAAGAAGTCTAAGAAGTAAACAACTGTGGAGGATGGGAGCCTGCCTCTTTTCCAAGAGTTTAGTTTAGTACAGGCATCCTATGTTGCCTCTTAAACCATCTCAGGTTCCATGTCTACCAGCGGGGCGACAACCCTGATCCTAGGAACCTTTTAGTGACACTATCCGTTTTCTTCCTTAAATGAGTAAGCCCTCATTGAAGTTGCAAACCAGTGGCTTTTTTAGCCTAAAAGACTGTCCACCCATGTTGTCCAGTGCTTTGAGCTTAAGTTTGACCTGAAACTGGTTATTTTAGAACACTATATTATACTGAAGGCTTACACAATAGAGTCATCAAATAACTCCAACCCCATCCTGACCTGTTAGTAAACTGCAGATTGGTGAAATGTTTGCCTAAACCAGCTAGAGGCAGGAGGAAGACAGCAGAAATCACAATCAGCCACGAGGAAGAAACCAGTGGCTGTGTCTCAATTCAGAGACGGCATCCTTCTAAGTACACAGACTACGTAGTCCACAAAGTCGTAGTCTGCACACTCCAAAGTGTGCTTCCCGTCTGAAATAAGATGCTACTGTATGAGAGTTACCCATAGTGCTCCACTCCTCTGTTGCTTAGCAACATCATATGTCATGTGTATAATCCATACAGTGATTATATTCTCCCACAAAAAACACAAACATATTCTTTCATAGGACAGAAAATTAAGCCAGATGTTTTAATGTTTGTTTTCATTTACCTTAACTTATCAACAGGAGGTGGCCCAGAAAAGCTCTCCTCATGACAAATAATGCTCGTCTGACGCATGTAATAAAATGTTGTTACGCCACAACTATGACCCGCAAACAGGATCTCCTGACATGTCTCTATCTTACCAACAAGCACCGACTTTAGTCTGTGAAAACGTGTTTACTTGTCCTCTCCAAATTTACCTGCACAACCTTTTTTGTGATTTATAAAACAAAGCTGCTGTGTGTAGTTTTTTAATCAGACTTTTTTTTTTTTTTTTTTAGCACAACCTTTGCAATTTTTTTGCGTAAGTATAGTTTTAGTGGAGATTCTACACAAAGTTTTATCAATGAGGCCCCAGGATTGCTTCCTGATGCCACTTTTTAGTAGAGGTTGCATTGAAAACTGTGGTGAAGCATTCTGGAGAAGGGGTCACCTACTCCGGTCCTTGGGGCTACCATCCAGAAGGTTTTAGTGTTTTCCTGGTACCCAAGTCACCGGAGTTGGTGACCCCTGTTCTAGAGTCACAGACTTTTGAACTGTTAAGGACTTAGGAAAGCCTTTTTTTTTAAAACAATGTGACTATTTTTGTGTGAATGTAGCCTCTGACTGTCTTAAGCTATGAACATCTTGGACGAATGACCAGTTCCCAGCTGGTGGGTGTTGCAGAGCTTCTCGTCAAATAAAATGAATGGTTGTGTACACCTTAGGTTCGTACTTTGGCCCGGACAGAAGAAGCTCGAGGTCTGTTGTGGCTGATGGAAGAGGAGGCTGTTCAGCATGGGGGGTCAGAGGAAACCATGTTGGAAAGACTTTTCAGCTACTATGGCTCTGTTCAAGGAGAAAACAAAGGTAAACACTCACATTCACCACCCACAGTAAAAGGAAACAAGCACCACGTCTTGTCCTCCCAATAGCTATTCATTCTGTGTTGCAGGGTCCTGTCTGCTGTTGAGAGGCGAGAAGCCCTCCTCCTTCCTTCTGGGCCACAGCCACGGCACAGATTGGGTGGAATACAACACTCAGGGGTGGCTGAACCATGCCAAGAACAATCCTGCTTCCCAGAATGCTCTGACTCTGCTACAGGACTCTCAGAAGTAGGACCTTTAACATGTCAATGTCATGATGATGAGATGAGATATACTTTTATTATCTTGCAAATTATTAGAACACAATTTGTGGGGCTAACACAGTCTAGTTAGTCATTTACATTTAGGGATGCTAAACATTGGGCTCTGCTGGCGCCCAGGCCCTAATTACTTAGATTATCATCTACTTCCTCTTGTTGAGCCTTAGTATAATTGCTAAACAATGTAGAAACTACAGCTGAAATTCATGTTAAACAATGTTAAACAAACTGCATCAATAGAAATAAATATAAATAATAATTTGCACAATGTTTCCCTACAAACTTTCACACATTTTCTTACCAGATCCAGGGGCGGCCGGCCCATAGTGGGCGATAGTGTCTCGCCCTCCTTAAGCCACATGAAAAAAGAGAGAAAAAAAGAGTTTATTTTGCCTGTCTGAGTCTTAATATTATTGTCCAATCAGCAGCCTGAATATCACTGTGACTTTCAACAACATGATTGACACTTCCCAACCAGCAGCCCCGTCTCCTTGGGGCGATTTCGGTCAGATTGAAAATCGCCCCAGGCGCTCTCATAGACTTACATGATGAGATTTTTTTTTTTCAAATTTTGGACCCTACAATTAATTTCTATGGGCTCCGGGAGTGCTTGCCCCAACGTGATTTCGTCATATGCACTGATGTGTGTTAGGGCATTTAATGAAAATTATTTGATGTTTGATCATTTTGATCAGTGCTGAAGTTGATTAAGAGGTTTATGAAAAAGTGGAA
>JBAMIG010000009.1:2199474-2224889 GCA_037177335.1 Kiunga ballochi | reverse complement strand
CACACACACCCACACACACACACACACACACACAATTACAAAGCAAAATGGTTGGGTAGATAACGTGCAGTGAAAAACACCTGTTTCAGGTTGAACAGCTGCAGTGCCATGCATCCAGATCATCACAAGCATAACTGTGTGTCTCACACACATTCAACATTATGTTTGCTGCATTATTGTCAGAGTAATCAGGATTATTCTCCATTAACTTGTTTACCAACACAGTGGATATGGAAAACCACATAATATATACAATATAAAATATAAACAAACACTACATGGAAGAAAGATGTTCATTGTTCACTGTGAGAGGATCTTTGTGAGCAGATTTGATGCAGAGCTGAGTCTTGCCCAGGAAGAGGTTCAGAGGGAGAGGAGTCTCACAGAGAAACTGGCCCGTGAGAAAGACCACCTGAGTGGGGACGTGTTCAACCTCCGTCAGCAGCTGGAGGTGCGTTTGTCTGATCCTCAGGCTTTAAGTTGTATATTATGTTTCTGCAGGACTGCTCTGTTCTTTTTTTATGACCTTTGTCTCACATCAAACTACGGACAGTGGTCGCTCTAACCAAATCCCAATCTACACTAACTGGGCCTTAGTCTAGTTACAGCTTTATCCACACATTAATCTGCTTAACCAGATCTCAGATTGTGGCTTTAGCCTGACTTCCATCCACTCTAACCACACCTCAATCTTGCCCCGTCTCTGAAGGACCCTTCTGTAGGATATCAGTGTGTCTTTGCCTTACTTTAGTGAAAAATCCCAATGTCTGTGTTTGAGCTGAAGACGAGCTTCTGGATGAAAATAAACCAGATGACATGAGTCAAGCTACGAATGAGACCAGACCTGGATGAAGGACAACCTTTATTGCTGACACACTTCTTAAAACAAATTGATTGATACTTTATTGATCAACAGATAAATTCCTTTATAGCAGTGAAAGTTACTCAGGAGACAAAAGGGTAAAGGTGGCAGTGTATCATTGTCTTTGAAATCTCATGTAGCTGCTGTTTGTCTCCACAAAGATTTGAGCTTTTTCCTGTTTCGTTCTTCCTTCCTTTATCACTCCTTCCTGCTTTTGTAGGACAAGGACCTTGAACTGTGTGCTGTTAACTTGAAGTTGGACCAACTCGAAACTGAACTGCAGGATCTCAACTCCCAGGAATCCAAAGATGAAGCATCACTGGCCAAGGTTAAATAGTTTCTTTAATTAAAATGTAAAATGTTTTCTGTTATTCTTTCTATCGCTTCCGCTTTTTCTCTTTCTCGTTGGAAGTGGAAATAAGTAATATTGTGGACCTGTTGATAGAGGTAATGAAGATGTACCAAATCTTGTCTTAATCCTTACAAACTTTGATGTGTTTCAGATGAGGAAACACCTCCGTGATGTTGAAGCAAAGGTCAAAGATCAAGAGGAAGAGTTGGATGAACAGGCTGGGACCATCCAGATGTTGGAGCAGGTATGGACCTGACGTTGCATCAGGGTTTAACGCATGTACCAGTTTATCTCAAAATCACTTCTGGCGCTGTCAGCAAAGTGAAAGTCTGAGTAGCAAATGACTGGATGACACAGTCGTCCTGATTACCCTCCCATTATCGAAGCATAAAATTCACCTCTAGGAAAATCTGGTTCTTCTCACATCCTCCTACAAGCTCATTCAGTAACAAGCTGTCATTAGAAAGACTATTAAAACCTGGTCTGATGATGCTGAAGATGTTTTGAGACTACAGACTGGAATGTCCTCTATCAGTCAGCTTCAGCAAAACACCAAGAATGATGTGTGGTCAGGAATGAAGGAAGATAACTGGCTTCAAGATGAAGGAGGATCAAACTGATGGAGGTCTGGACAAAGCGAATGAACTGAACATGTTCTTCATTAGGTTCAACCTCAAACCCAACTGCCCACAGCTGTCACACCTCCACTCTGTCATCCTGCAGCTCAGTCATGATCCTGAACACAGCCTCATCTTCCTCCACATCAGGACTTCCTGCCCTCTGCCTTCACTCTCTGTCTCCTGTAATCAAATAATGAAAGAACTGATGAAACTTGTCCAGATGGTGTCAATCCCACAGACATGCTCAAGACAATTATGTTCAATTCTGCATCACTTGTTCAACACTAGCCTGAGTCAGGAAAGAATACCAGTGATGTGGAAAACATCCTGCCTAATTCCACTGCCTAAAAACCACAACCAGTTGAACTGAATGACTGCAGACCAGTTGCCCTGACATCTCACATCATAAAAGTCCTGGTGAGACTCATATTGGCTCATCTCAACTAACAAGTGAACACCTTTCAAGACCCATTACAGTTTGCATATTGTAATGGACTTGGGGTTGAATTACAATTTAATACAATTAAGCTGCTCTGCTGTGTAATAAGCTGTATTGATATGTCCACAACCACCTGAATTTATGACTATCTCACTTACAGACCACAGTTTGTGAGACTGAAAGGTTGTGTGTGTGAGATGGTAGTCAGCAGCACTGGAACACCACAAGGAACTGTACTGTCACCATTCCTCTTCACTCTGTACATCTCAGACTTCCAGTACTGCACTGAGTCCTGCCATCTGCAGAAATACTCTGAGGACTCTGTGTTTGTTGGGTGAATCAGTGATGGACACGAAGCAGAGTACAGAGAACTGGTCAGTCAGTTTGTTAAATGGTGTGGTGGCAATCATCTCATCCTGCATACCAACACAACCCAAGAGATGATTGTTGACTTCAGGAAGAATAAGAACACACATGGAACAGTTTTCATCCTGGGGGAGGAGGTGGAGGTAGTGGTAGAATAAAATTATGTTGGAGCACAACTGGACAACAGAATGAGTGGAAAAGTAACACTGAGTACATCTATAAGAAAAGTCAGAGAAGACTACTTCTTAAGAAAGCTGAGATCTTTTAACGTCTGCACCAAAATGTTGCACATCTTCTACAAGTCTGTTGTTGAAAGTGTGATCAGCTTTGCAGTGATCTGCTGGAGGGACAGCATCAGGACCAGAAACTTGAAGAAAATCATGAAATTGATCCAGAAAGCTGGTTCTGTTATTGGAGAAACTCTGGATCAGCTGGAGCTGATTGTCCAAAAATAAATACTGCACAACAACATAGTGATGAAACAAAAGAGTGTGTTCAGTGAGAGGCAGGTTCAGGTTTGATGTAGGATTGAGAAATACAGATGATCATTCTTTCCACTAGCCTTCAGCCTCAAGGCTTATTTTTTTGTATTAAAAAAACCTACAAAATTAGATTTTTTTCCTGAAAATGTTAATTTAATTTAATTTAATTTGATTTGATTTAACATTTATTTGCTCTTTATTTTTTCTTTTTAATCGCAATTCAAATGTCAGATTTTTATAAAAAGGTTGTTGTTATTTTCAGCTTACTTCATAGACAGCTGTTTTTTATGATTTATTTCCTTATGTAATGGGAACGTATGAATAGATTTGATGGCGACTGCATGTCCTAGAAGCTGCTCCCTTCGGAGAGAGGTGTGCTGACAGAACGGTCAACTTGGTGCAGCGCTCGTGACTATGTATACACACAGAATGGTCAGTTTTCACTCAATCACTTATTCAGTATAGGTATAAATGATTATGTCAAAGGTGGGACAGAGGACTACTTATTAAAGAAGGTATGTTTTTGTGCTGATGTAGCTTTGAGTTGAGGTGAAACATAATTACGGTAATATCAATGTGGGCTTGACACTTTTTGTATAAAGTGTGTTTTCTTTATAAACAGATTGTATAAAGAATATGTTCTTTACATCACATCGTACAGATCTAATATGAGGCTCATATTGGCTTGCATATATATATTAAAGTGTAGTTATGATGGTTGGAAGCAGGTCCAGGTCAAATATTATGGACAAAAAAATAATAAAATTTATGTGAGGATTAGGATGATGACGTTAGTGAGTGGTATTACCTTTTGTACAGCCTATTGAGGTTGACATTTAAGTAAAGTCACATGAAAATGGTTTTAGACAGTGTTTAATGATGCTGTGCAGGAAACATGCTTGTGTTAGATTGTGTGTCTTTCATGCTGTGTGAGGAACGTTATGTATAGATTTATGTATCAATTGGAAGATTTCACTGACTTTGTCTAAACTAAGTGACACAGTCTGTCCCATTTCCAAAAGCACTAGATGTGTGTCCCGTAGGTGTTGTTGAAATACTAACCCTACTTACATATGCTGGAAACCAGCAGCACATGGGTTAGTTCACTTAGTCCTGTGTGGTGAATTAATGACGTACGTGAGAATCTCGTATCCTACTGACCCAAATTAAATAAATGCATAACTAAATACATGTTTGTGTTTCAGGCCAAGCTGCGTCTGGAGATGGAGATGGAGCGTCTACGCCAAACCCACTCAAAGGAGATTGAGGGAAAAGATGATGAGGTGGAGGAGATCAGACAATCCTGCAGCAAGAAGGTCTGGTTCCTCTTTTAGTGGTGAAATTTCCTGTTTGAGGGGTCAAGAGGAAGGATTCAGATGTACTTTGGTAGTGGTAAACAATAACATACTAACAAACGGTAAATGGTCTTGTACTTGTATAGCGCTTTTCTACGCCTCAGTCTATTCACTTGACATTCACCCATTCGCTCACACAATCGCTCGCACATTCACACACAAGTGACGCAGCACCGGGAGCAGTGTCTTGCTCAAGGACACTTCGACATGTGGACGCCAGACCCGGGACTTGAACCACTAAGTTGCTGGTTAGGAAATGACCCACTCTACTACATGCTCCTCAGCCACCCAACAAAGCAAACAACATGTTCATAACACAGGCAGTGGGACACATTGACCTTGGGTTCCCAACAGGTCAGGATCCAGGTGGAAACCAGACATTGTTTTATCTTAACTTGTTGGGCATCTGGGATCTTCTTCCACACTTTAGTTGGACGTTTAATCAGCTGTTTCTCCATGTAAGGAACTTATCTGCTGGCATCGTAGCTCCTCATCTAAGCAGTCATTAAAGGTCTGTAGTATAAGGAGACTTATTGAAGCAGAACAGCCAAAAAAAAATACAAAGAACAAAAACACGGTGTGAAAGTAATCTGTGAGCTTACTCATTTCTCTTTGTGTTCTTCTGTAGCTGAAACAATTGGAGGTTCAGCTGGAAGAACAGTATGATGAAAAGCAAAAAGTCCTGAAAGAGAAGAGAGAGCTGGAGTCCAAACTTCTGTCAGCACAGAACAAGGTAACTTCGTCCTCTGCAAAGCCACTTCTATGTGTGGCACAGTGGTAAGCGCTGTGGCTCTGTGGTTTGAGCCTAGGCTATGTAAGTTTGTCCGTTGAGGATGTGGAAGATGTATATATATTATTGGATTTATGCTCATGGGATTCCTGCTGTTTGGAGTTATCTGGTTTCTGGTGATGCACAAGTTTGCAAAGCTTCTTGTGTGGGAACGCAGCTAATGGAGTTTAGCCAATGAACGCTGTGAATCTTGCTCTAGCAGAACCGCAAGCTGGACGTCTTGCTGGCTCATGCAAGCAAGCGGGCTGGGGTTCCGCATCTGCTGCGGCGCATGGAAAACACCATAGAAGAGAGTGTCTGACCGGATCAATCAAAATTGACGACGTTTTTGGCTTTTTTTTTAACATGTTTTGTTAATGTTGAATCTGTGCTTATATGTAGGGGTGTTTTTTTAAATTAAATATTTCATTCGACTCATCTGAATATACCTGTTTCCCAGGTGAGGATAGGGGACATAGAGACAGAGAAGCGTTTAAGGAAGGACCTGAAGCGAACCAAGGCTCTGCTGGTTGATGCCCAGATCATGTTGGACCACATCAAGAACAACGCACCCAGCAAGAGGGAGATCGCCCAACTGAAGAATCAGGTACATCCACAACAGCGCTTTCCCCGGTCGCAACTCATCACTATTCAGAGATAAATATGACATCAGACTAACTGCTTGGATTAAATGATCATTTATTAATTTGAGAAAATAAACACATTTAGTTTTTCTGAGAATATCTTGAGAATTTTTTTCCCCCTGAGGAGATGTCCAGGTTCTGTGTTTGTGGTGAGGTGGATAAACTGGGTGGGCTTTACTGGTGCCATCCCACAACAGGACCTGGATTCTTTTTAGCTCTTCTTCCTGTCTGTTTTCCAGCTGGAGGAGTCGGAGTTCACATGTGCAGCAGCAGTAAAAGCTCGGAAATCCATGGAGGTGGAGATTGAAGACCTACATGTTCAGATGGAGGACATCTCAAAAACAAAACAGGCGGTTTGTAGGCTTTTGACCTCTCTGCATTTAACTGGGTTTATGGCTGTTATTGCAACAGATTTTAAAGGTCCTATATTATGCTATATGTGCCGTTTCACAGTGTATCCTCTGCACATTTCTGATAATATTAAGCATTTTGCAACATGCATCATACTATAGTTTAGCTAGCTTGGGCTTGCTCATCCGCCACACCCGCAATGAGCGGCCAGAGAGGCCGTTTCCCCCGACTACCCCGTGACGTGGGGTCAGTGCAAAAGTTTTCAGGTAGGAGGAGCAGGGGAGTCTCTGTGTGAGTGCTGTGGGGTCGGGTGTTTGCTTTGCCTAAGTCCTTTTCAAAGGTAAGTTCGGGTAGAGTAGGTACTAGTAGAAATTCACAATTTGATCAATCATCTTCTGTTTATTCTTTGGTACCAGCTACAACAGAGAGTCTCCTCAACAACTGGAGGTACCTCAATTAATTTTTTTTCTTAACAGCCTAAATTTGAGCTGCACCGATCCACAAACCACGTTTCAGGCCTGCAACTTTTTTCTCACCCATATTGTATATTTGTACAATAATGTTGGCTTTGTGTGTTCAGTGAGTGAGCCCACTTCATATAGTTGTTCTTTATTTTAATGTGCAATACCAGAAATGATACAGATTTGTTAACTCTTTTGCCTTTATATCACTGTTAAATAACAGATTTTGGATCTATAAGTTCAAGTCTGTTTTAATAGTTTATTCCTTTTCTGGGGGTTTTGTGTCACTGTTAAAAATGTTGTAGTTATAACAGTTCTGGAGATAAGTCTTAAATCCTTCAGCTGACTACAACATATAAAAAAGAAATCAGAAATAGCCTGTTATTATTTGTAGTACACATCCATTAATATATTTAGAAACATTGTATAGTTAGTAGAGCAGTAATACAGACACAAACTTTTAAAAAAAAAGAAAATGAAGAATAGAATACAAAGAAGACAGACATTAAGTTCCTGGAGATTGCGGCTGGGTGGGGGAAATCTTCATTGATGACGTCTGTCGGCTGATGACAGCGTTTCCAGTTAGCAGAATACAGCATGTAAGGCAGTAGAAAACATTGACTTTTATTTCCAACATAAACAGGATATTTTGGTGGAAAAATATTGATCACATATAAAATAATTATTATCCATGTTCCCGCCCAGCTTAATAGGACTGGAAAGATAAAAGTTTTATGCTGTACTGGAGGCGGGAGGCTGTGATGCTATAAGGGGTAAAATTAGCAAACATGTATCCTGAAGTTTTTCTTACTCACTGCCAGTTACTCACAATGTTAGCATTAAATGACCCATTTGCAGTCTGCATGTGTTGGAGACAGGTGCACGTTAGCGTGTGTAGAGAGGTGGTGGTTCAACTGGGTCTGGGCGTGCTCGCTGTCTTTATCATATCTTTATCATTATCATTATCATTATCATTATCCATGCATCAATCCTCACTGTGTTGTGACATTTCTGTGCAGTGTGCTATAATTGTGCAAAAAAGCGCAAAATGCATTGGATTTCAGTGTATTTATAACCAAAACGTTGAAAGCTTCACACACGAGTACCCAACCTCAATTTCTTAGCGGCTACAGGTGCTCTTAGAAGCCAGAACAGCATAGATTAAGACAACAATGTGACAAGTAAATAAAACTTGTCAGTTAACAAAAATAGTAATTGTAAACAGTGCTCTGCAGCCTAATCAAGGTGGAATATCATGTTGACTTCAACAGAAAATGAGCAGTTTTTGCAAAATTAAGCCATTTCTATGCAGCTTTTGATAATTTGTAACAAGCTTTTTTGCATGTGGATTATCAGTCATTAAAATCAGTTTCTGTCTGATGATGGACGGAGCAGTGACCTCCTCCCCACAACCAGCCACTTCATGAAATGAATGACCGCAATGCTCCAAACTGACCAAATACCAGCAGAAATACAGAATGCAGTTTGCAACCTTATGAAATGAAGCACAGCATGTGCTTTACTGAAGCTCTGACATCAGTCAGAGTAAACTCCATCTGCTCAGTACAGCCTGGAAAAACCAGTTTAATTCATCACATGTGGATCCCAGTTAACATGGTGAATCTGTTTAAATGTTTACCACTGGGGATGTGTAGATTATACTCATTTTATTTTTTATAACAACATCGGGCTGCTGTTGGATTCCTTTTGTAATTTTTTCTTTGGATTATGAAAATTCATTTGGTGCTAATTTACTGCAGAGAAACATGGTGGTGCTTTTATCTGGTGCAGGTGCAGGACATGAGCAGTGCTGTATAGTTCCCTTGTTGGGCTTGTTTTCTGTGAAGTTACTTGTAAACATGGTCAGTCTCAGCTTCCTGTTTGTTTTCTGACGTTTAGATGTTTTGTCTCCTCTGCTCTTTCTGTGATGCTGCCATGATTTTTTTTGACAGGTGTCCACAGTAAAGCACTAATTCCTGCTTCAGCCAAGCAGGAAAGTTAAACGCTCGGATCTATGAACAATGTCCATAAAATTAATATTTGAGCAACTTTTATGATTTTTTTATTTAAATAATCTTCTTGCTGATTTAAACACATTAATGAAAAAAATTAGATTTAAAGTTCATATTGTCTTTCATGGAACTTTCCTGTAATTAAGTTATAAGAATAATAGTTGGGTCACTTTTAATGGCGCTCTTCCCAAGTGTCCAGGACATGTGGCTGCAAGTCAAGCGATACAACTACAAAGCTGATCATAAACTGCAGTCCAGCGTGTTCTGGTGCCTGGTGTACATATGGACATAATTATGCTCAAACATGGTGTTTCTTATGGACAAGCTATGACAAGCACAGAAGTCCAATAACACAAGAACACTTTGGGTCAGATCGGGAGGGGGGTATTTCTCCCAATCACACCCCTCCAGGTGTTACTGTCACCGCACACATGGTCATTGAAGTCGCCCAGTAGAATGAGGAAGGGAACACTCTTCAATGCTGATCCTAAAGACTGCAGAAAGGGTGGGTACTCTGAGGTGCTGTTTGGTGCATAAGCATGAGCAACAATCAGGAGGTAGTCTCTCATCCATCTGGGTAAACCCCAGTTTATGGGCACCAAGCTGCTCTGCGCCTCACCAGGAACAACTCCAGAGCACAACCCATCTAGAGGACAATAGTTAAGCTGCTACAGTCTCCTACAAGGATTGGCTTGACACATACATTATGGCAGTTTTAGCCAGTTATCACTGATGTGAACAGGACACACAGATTGAGATGTGTTGAACCGAGGTATGTATCTAACAAATTATTTTTAGTTCTTGCTTAGCAGGGGAAAGGTTGCTGACGGTAAAATATGGATTTTATTTAGGCTGTTCTTTTTCTTTATCTACAGCATCAGAGATATTCTTAAATATCAAAACAAGATACACACAGATGGTCCATGAACGGATCATTATTTTTGTTTTCAGCTGGAGGACCAGCTTAGTCGTCTGCAGAGGGAGAAGAATGACTTGCAGTCCCGAATGGAGGAGGACCAGGAAGACCTCAATGAGCTGATGAAGAAGCACAAAGCAGCGGTTGCCCAGGTCTTCTTTATATCAGACATTTCCCAAGTGGATTTTCTCAATGCGTCTCATGAATATTTCAACTAAATGTCTATTATTCTGTGAATAACTAATTAATTCAGTTAACAAAAATAAAAATCCACAAATGACATTTATCTGTGTTTGTAGACAGTGAGAGGAATGGAAGTGACCCTATTATTGATGGACTGTCATATTTCCTGAGCAAGAGTTGCCTCATACTTTTTTTGCATATTGCCAAAGCTGCTTGGGGGCAGAGCCCAGTGTGTGAACAAGACCATGTTCCTCAGCTGAGAAAGAGTAGAGTATCGTTTAAGGGTAGGGGATGAGGTTCTGCCATAAGTGGTGGAGTTCAAGTATCTCTGGGTCTTGTTTCACTGTAAGGAAAGGATGGGCGTGAGATCAACAGGGAGATCGGTGCGGTGTCGCCGGTCTGTTGTGATAAAGAGGGAGCTGAGGCAGAAGGCGAAGCTCTCAATTTACTGGTCGCTCAAGGTCCCCATCCTCAATTATGGTAACAACCTGTGGGTCGTGACCGAGAGAATAAGATCCTAAGTCCAGGCGGCTGAAATGAGCTTCCTCTGCAGGGTGGCCGATGTCTCCCTTAAAATAGGGTGAGAAGCTCGGCCATCCGAGAGGGACTCAGAGTGGAGCCGCTGCTCCTCCACATCAAGAGGAGCCAAATGAGGTGGCTCGGGCATCTGGTTAGGATGCTTCCTGGGAAAGCCTCCTGATGAGGTGGCAGATGAGGCTGGCCGTATGGCCCCTGTGACCTGATTAAAGATAAGTGAAGTGGACCCCATATTAGCACAAATTATTCTGGCAGATAAATACAGCCTATATTTAACAGGTTGTCAGAACTTGTTGCTGAATGAAAGCAACTGGAGTCAAACTCAGAGCTGTCGTGCGTCAGCCAAGCCAGTAACCACAGGACTAACAGGACAATCAGAAAGCTGTTGGACGGTTTTCCTCTTGTAAAATAGTTTAGATGAGAGTACTGATTTAAATCGGATTGAAATCAGAGGCGAGACAAGAAAGTGGTGGTTCAGTAGCAGGACAGGTTGATAACTAAAGAGCAGTCGGGAATTACGTGCTGAAGGCAATCTGCGTGGGTGGTGTGTTGCTGCATTAATACTGACTTAATTGAAGATGATGAAGGCAGAGCAGATTGTGACATTAGGTGGCAGAAATGAATATATGGATGAACCTAAAATTCATATTTAAATTCATAAAAATAATATTGTTTTTGTCTTTCATTAAAGAAATTGTTAATGCAGATTCATGCTGACTTTCCTGATCGCTGTGGTTTCAGTTGGCCCAGAACCTAGCTCAGATTAGTGACCTGCAAGCCCAGCTGGAGGATGCCCTCAAAGAAAAGCAGGATGTTCAAGAAAAGGTTTGTTATGTCAAAGAAAAATTGAGAGTATGATGAAAAAGAATCTGTCACTGACGTCACGATGTGCACAACTTTGGTATTGGTCCTGCATGTTGGGGGAAACAAAGTAAAGATTGCTGCATAGTTTCTAAGGTGTGTAGTCATGTAGAAAGGTTCACTGGCTGCAGGATTCTAGATGAAACGTTACCTGTTTTTTCATGTACCGATGACATTTCCTCTGCCAGGTGTTCTTTGCTTAACATGTTTTGTCAGATTCAGGATTTCTTTCCTAGTTTCTTTGGTTTCAGACTTGAACTTGCATCACATTCACATATTTCAGCTCCAGATAATATTTTTTCTTATTTAACTTAAAAAGATGTATGGAAGTTTATAATCCTGTGTCCAGGTTTCTTTCCTCCATCAGAAATGATTTAATGCTGACAAACAGATAAAGTCTGATGTAGCTGCAGCGGACTGTGTGTAAGCAGGTTTTTATCAATCTGATTGCAAAATAGCAGCATGAACATTTCATGATCAATAGTTTCTGAATCCATGAGGGCTGTAGGAACTTCAGTAGATAAATGCCACCGTCTGTGACAGAAACATTTAAAGACATGAACGTTGTTCAGCAGCTTGTAATGATCCCAGGTATTATTATTTCTGCATCATTAGGTCTCGTTTCCTCCGACATGGCAGAGAAAAGCTTTTGACCTCACGTGCATGATTTTATTATCTGGCAGAGTATAACTCAACATTGTACAATAAAAACATGAATCTGTGTGTTTGTGTCCAAGATGCAAGTTCTCCAGAGTCAGCTGGAGTTCCAGGAGCAGTCCATGATTGAAAGATCCCACGTAAGCCGGCAGGAGGCCAAAATCCGAGAACTGGAGACCAAGGTGGAGTTTGAAAAGACGCAGGTCAAACGCTTAGAGGTGAGAAGAGACAGGTGGAGAAAAGCAACCGGTAGTAGCATTATGAATGTATCTGGACAACAGATGCTGTCCTATTACACTTCAAAAAGAATATATTTATGCTTACTTCTGTCCCACGAGATTGCTCTAATTGTCCCCTTGCTTGTCTCAGAGTCTTGTAGCCCGTCTTAAAGACAATTTAGAGAAGCTCACTGAAGAACGAGATCAGCGAATCAGCGGCGAAAATCGTGAGAAAGAACTTAACAAACGTCTGCAGAGACAGATCCGAGATGTCAAAGAAGAGATGGGCGAACTGGCCAAAAAAGAAGCAGAAGCAAGCCGTAAAAAGCACGAGCTGGTCAGCACAAAGCAGGGAAACAAATATCGACACACACGAAGCATTCATTTTAATCCACATATGCTGATTTTACTTCACATCTTCTCAGGAAATGGACATCGAGAGCTTAGAAGCTGCCAATCAAAGCCTGCAAGCTGACCTTAAATTAGCCTTTAAGAGGATAGGTGATCTCCAGGCAGCCATCGAGGATGAGCTGGAGAGCGATGACAACGAAGACCTCATTAACAGGTACAAACAGAAACCCTCCGTTCTGTAGTGTGAAAAAACAGGTTTACTGGAACACAACTATTACTGTTTTCTTTAGACAGCAGTAAAAGATCTGAGCTAAGGTACCTCATCTTTGTCTGCATCTTAATTTATACCCATAGAGTGGGATTCCCACAGCTTTACTGTCATTAAGAGACAAATAATGATTTAGGTTGCTACATACGATGACTGATAGTACACAGTGTATCCCTACACTATACCACTGCAGTTACTGAATGTTTCCCTTTGGGTAAAAAGCTTCTGGTTATGCTGCAGGTGATGAAATATGTAAGGGATAAGGTCCAACTAGGTGTCCATTATCAGAAAGTAAAGGATGACTGTTCCTTCCTCCTCGTAGTGCATTATTTTCAGATAATGGACACCTCGAAGGTCATTATCCCGCTTATACCATATTCACTTAAAAAATAAATAAATATTAAATCCATCATTTATATGATTATGTTGTTTTTTCATTGTTTAAATTGTACGTTTCTCACAAGAAACGACTGAGGGGACTATTTAATGTCCCCTGGTATGTCCAATGGTAACTCAGTCAGTCGCTGCTGATAGAAGTGAGATAATTGTTTAATGTTATGTTTAATAGAAAGGGGAAGTGCACCTCTTACCTCTGGTGTGTATGGAGTGATGGGTAATTTAGTTTCAAAGAAACAAGATGTTTTGCTGCAAAGGGGCACTGCGGTGCCGACAGTCTGTATTGTTATTGTGGTTATGTAATCTTGGAACTGGTTGTACTGGAATTATTGTTGTGCTGTGGACGCTCACTCGATGAAAATAATGGTTTATTCTTTCAGTGTTAACCACAGGGGAGATACGTCCTTTCAAGCTTCCTCTGAAGAAGCTTTAGCTTTGGAGCTAACCCCTAAATTAAAAGAGGTGGTTGAAAAGGGCTTTATTAGACGTAAGCACTGTTATGGATAATGCTGCAGCTCTTTTTCTGCTCCGGTGTCGTTCATTCCTTGAAGAACACGCGTTCTCTTGTTCCATACGTGCCTTTAACAGACTGAACCACACATTGGAGCTAGACCCATCCCACAACAACAGCCAAGGTAACCTGCTCTTGCCACTGAACCCGCAGCTCCTAAAACCGACCTGTTGCCGCCGGCAGGAGGTTAAATGCACACTTCTCACGATCAGAACTCCTTAACTCTGTAACGTATTTTAAAAATTCACAAAACAACAGAAAGCAGGGAAATAGAGCTGGTCATGCATGTAGTTGTTTTTACGGTAGACCGCAGGATCGTCCAATCACAGGCAAGATTCAGAAGCAGGTCACACATTTGAAAAATATTTGTTACCATAGACACAAATAGATAGACGCTGCAATGAGTGCTGGAGCGCGTTCCAGCTGCAACACAAACAGAAAGTTAGGAACTATATCCATATTTTGTGCTGTCTAAAGTTGCAGTAACCAGCAAAATATTGACAAAATATTAAAATAAGATGTTTTGTTTTACTGTCAAATAGTTTGTATCGCATGTTTTTATCAAGATGGATTTTAGAGAATTTCATTTTTGTTGTTCTATTTTTATTTTAAACAAAGAAAATATCAGTTGATGTTGTGACTGTGAGCTGTTTTGAAACATTTGTAACAAACCAAAGCATAAGAAAATCAGGTACCTCGCGTTGTAACATTGTGGAGGAAAAACTGGCTGCACAGCTGATAATACATTTAAGCCACATTAAACCATGTTTGTTATTATTTTCCATCAACACTGCAGCATCGCTTTTCCAGCAGTAGCATTTATGTTTCATCTATAGTTTTGTGCATTATGATTTTATGTTTTTTTCTTGTTTGTCCTTCCTTCTATATTCACCATCCTGGCAGCTTGCAAGACATGGTGACAAAGTATCACAAAAAGAAGAATAAAACGTGAGGATCTATCCATCCTGCTTGTCTGCTTTTACTGGGAATGATGCAGCATTCTTCACTCATATAATCAAGCAGATAAGGCGGAGAAGCCCTCCTCTCTGGGAGAGAGCTTGTTTTTACTGTCTGCTACAGTTTTTTGTGGAGGAGAGAGTTAGACAGCGTGCAGGGATGGTGCATCGTCACAGTGTTCCCAGAGTTCCTCATAACCAATGTTTACACCACTCTTCCTGCATGCTGTGATGTTTGGACATGCATGAATGCTATTATTGACACAACCATCCCTCCTAAAATCTCACCAACTAATTTCTCCTGGTTTTCCTCGATGTTTGAATGAATAATGCTGCCTGTGTTTCCAACTGAAGCTGAAATATTGGTGTAGCTACAGCACTGAACCTGTCTCTAACACCCCAATTTTCTCATGTTTCAGCCATCAGTATGCAGATTATCTCTCAGGTTTGGGATGATTTTTTTTAATAATCCCACAATATTCCCGTGTAGAATTTCCAAAAGGATAAAAGTTTTGCGTTCTGCAGAACTAGTTTCATCATATCTTTCTGTAGTCATGTATTTAAAGGAAAATTCAGTGTGTGATGTTCCCCCTGTGTGGTGTAGCTGAAACTAGATGTAAGGAAATAATGAGTTTATCACAACAATAAACATTATGTGTTGTGTTGGACCACCATTTTAACTTCTCCAGATCAGTCTGTGCTTTACTCGTATTTACTAGACCCTAATTTAGTCATGAAACCATTGTTCCGGTTTGGTTTTATCTATATTACCCATGTGCTGTCACTTTTCTCCTGGAAAAGCTCTAGAGCCACATTCATTCTGGACGCTTTCACCCTGTGCTTCAGTCTGTCCATTTCTAATGTGAAAATATCCAATGATAGATAGATAGGGGGGGGGGGGGGGGATGTTTCCCAAAGGGGTATGTAGAGATGTAGTGGTGTGGGTATCTGAGAGTATGAAGTTGGCTCTAGAGGAAAGAGGGTCTGGGGGGGGTGGAGGCTGTTAGTGAAACGCTGAGAGGAAGAGGTGGGTGTAAATGGATGTGGATGGGTGATGGTGTAAATGTGAGGGAAATGTATGAAAGGGTCTTTTAGAAGATGCTTTTCTTCAAAGTGAAGATTACGTGAGTTGGTAAGATGGATGGATGTAGAGGTGTGTGTGTGTGTCTCTCTAACCTCTGTGAGGCATAATCACTGTTCTGCAAGCATTTTTTCATTCTTTCTGCAGACTGACTTAGTCACTGAGTTACACTGCAGGTATACTGACTAACAAGCATCTTCTGCCATTCTGCTTGTGTGTGTTTCTGGTTAAAATACTTGGTTTCTGTGGATCTTTTAGTGCAGGTATACAGTAATGGTTCTTGCAGAATCTGTGGTTGGGGTGTTTTATTTTCTATGCTGTGTTTCTCCTTTTACTGTCCTTTTTGTCTTCTTTTTCTGTCTCTGCTTTTTCTCTCCTCTTGGGTCAAGTCCAGCAGTCATATGTGAAGTCTGTAACAAATATTTATTCTAAATAAACAAAGAACTCAGATTACCAAGGAGACTTTTATGAAGCTTCCTTTCGCAAAGCAAACTTGCCAACACACACAGCATCCTGACTATCATCCAGTTTTAATGCTGGAATAGATGAGTTACAAAAAGAAAAAAGTGTATAGCGTATTTCAAAATAAATGTAGTCATTAAATCAGGTATACTCTCATACTTCTAAAACATCTGTGTTTATTATCATACTTTCAATCTTCTGTTTTTAATTTGATTTAATGTATTTAGACAAATAGTGTGCAAGATTATGCAGTGTACATTCAGAAAGGTGGCTCCTGCTCTGGGAATATAAAATATAATATAACTACCATCAGATCTTTTTCTCCCAATTTTTGGTGGTTATTAAGGGGCTTTGGTCATAATGATGAGGAAGATAAAAGATGTGAGAAACTGCAGAAGTACCAAGACCTTAGGGAAAATCTGGAGAAGGCCTGGAGGGTGAAAGCAACAGTAGTGCCCATAGTCTGGGGGTCGTGTCCCCCGCACTGGAGAAGTGTTTCCAGATACCTGGAGAAACATCCGACATCTCTGTCTGTGCGCAGTCCTTAGAACAGCTAAGATACTGACCCTGTCTCACTCTGGTAGAGAACCTGAGCGAGATATGAACAGACACCAGCCCTACCCCGGGGAGATGGGGAGCGTGGGTGAGAGAGGAGTGTGTATATATGTATATTTGTGTATATATAAATATATATATACTGTATATATATAAAATTGAGTAATTGAGCACCAAATGTATGCTACCTGTAGGCATGTTTTTTACGCACAATCTTATAAATGAGGCCCCATGAATGAGGTGTGTTTTAGGATGTTACCGAATACACAAAAGGAAATTATATTGAAATTATATGAAATATCATTTCGTATGTCATCAGCTTTTCAGATCTCAGATTTGGAATAATTTTGCACAGCAGCTGATTGATCAGGCTGGTCAGCTATAATAACAGATGATCTTCTACTGATATGTAGCTTCATTACCTTTATGCTGACACAGCTGTTTGAGCAAGCATGTGCAGTGTTGTGCCATAAATGCTACTCTGTGCCTGCTTAGCCAATGACCTCCCGATTCCTGACTAACCTTCCTTTCAACAATAACCTTACCTGAACTAGTCCTCTCATTTACCTCCCTCTCCTTCTCTAAACTTGTCCAGTCAGGGCCAGTCAGACTCTGACTCGGAGGTAGAGGACCGAGTGGACGGTGTGAGGACCTGGTTGTCTAAAAGTCAGGGCTCTGTCAAGAACCTGTCAGATGACGGCAGCATCAAGAGCTCTAGGTCAGTATTGAAGGTTTTCAAAGATGTTTATTTGATGTTTATTTTTCCCTTTACATGAAGAAAATGAACAAAGAATGGACAAAACAGTTTGGATTGTTACTTCTTTTCTAATTATTTTGTTATGTAAAATAATGCTTTCATAGCTTAAAATCCATGGATGAATAATTGAACGGATGGATGGATGTTTGGACAAATGCATGACTGGACAGACGAACGGACGGATGGAGGGAGAGAGAGAGAGAAAGAGAGAGAGAGATTCGTATCTGGTCCCAGTCAGTCTTTTTTTTTAATTCCTGATATGACCACAACTATTCACTTTCATGTTTTCACTTTTTCATGTTTTTTTTATTTGTCTAAATTGTTTCTTTTTTCCATTTCATCACTCTCTTTTCTCTCTTCCCTTGTCCTGGTCCCTTTCCCCCCCCATTTCTCTCCAGATATGCTGTAAATGTAGATGCAGAAAAAGGGAAAGATTTAAAGGAGGGCAAGAAGCAGAATAAAGTTAATTTAGGAAAAGATGGGTCAATGACGGTAATGAGCTCCTCAACCAACATGAAATTTGCCAATAGGGACTCTGTTAGAAACAAAGGAGATGCCCTTCAGGAGAGCATCCAATCTGAGGATGCCATGTCCTTCCACCAGCCCAAATCTATACTGTTTGATCCCCATGATGACTCCATCAACTTGCATATGGAGTCCCGGGCTGAGGAGGACAGAGAGTCCATCTTCTCCCAGGTCCCAAACAGACTCAGGAGGAGCATTAACAGCCACAAAGAGTCCATCATCTGTCCACCCAGCAGGTCTTCACTCTCTAGCTCAGTGTTTGATAATAGGTTGTGCATCAGCCCAGTGGGAATTTGTCAAACCGCCTCCCATTTAGATGAGTCCAGAGCAGGTCAGTCTCTGTATGGCCGCAGTCCTAGCAGTGTGGGTTCTCGTCTGCAATATAGGAGTCACAGTCCTGGAAGTGTCAGCCTGGCAGATTCCCAGATATCCAAGATCCAGAGCTCCCGCCTTACTGAGTTTGGGACAAATGCTGATGATGGTGTTGCCTTCATCGACCACTCTAAGTATAGTCCTCACTTGGTCAGCGGTTGCAGTGTCTCAATGCCTCCACCCCAAGATAGATCCATGACGAACCTGGTTGATGAACTAGATATCAGACCAGTAAGCCATCGCACCTTTCTGGATCCTGACCTGGAGAAAGCTATCAATGAAGTCTTGAGTTTTAGGCCAATCAGATTCAAGTGCCAAAGCCTTGAAGACTCTGAGAACCAGGAAGAAAAATCCAGGAGTAATGAAGATGACAGTGTCCACAACAGAGATGGATCTCGTCCAACCATCAGGTCCAAGAGTAAAACTAAGATTAAAAGGAAGAAGATAAGTCACAGCTCTGCCAGCTCCGGGAGTGACCCGCATCACAGGAGCAACTCCAAGAGAAAGTCTGAGAAGTCCAAGAAGAAGGAAGCATCTTCATTATCGTCAACTTCAGAGTCTGAGTCTGACTCAAGCTCAGAGACATTGAGCGTCTCATGCAGAAGCTCCAGCAGAGTGAAAAGATCCCCATCTCAAAGAGTTTCAAGCCCACAACGAAATAACAAAATAAACAGTCAAGAGAAGGCAAGCCGACCCACAAATAAGGAGGAGAGGAAAAGAAAGAAGAGGGTGAACAGCCTGATGATGAAGTATTTATACCGACCAGAAAGTGACTGATGCAGTAGGTGATGCAGGAACCTCTGTGGAGCATGACATGAGTTAACCCTTCTAATATTAGCCAGCATGTTAAATGATCTGTCCAAAAACATATGAAGAGTTGCCATGGTAACCACACTAACCGATGCTGCTGCCCCATATTCTGTTAAAATCAGTAGACAAAGAAACGCAAAGGATCTACAATGGATCCACCAGGTGAAGGCCTGGTGGAAGAAATATGATTTATAAGAGGCCAATTAAATCAGGATCATACAATCAACAATTTCTGCCTAAAGTTTGGTCCCGCAGAAGAAATGTACATCTTTTAAAAACATTTTCTAATTAAGATTTTCCAGGACATGCTTGTGGGGGGTACAATGTCACCCCCTGTAGCATTCTTCTGGATGCTTATGAAAAGCAAAATGAATAAGCTGTAGTTTCTTATTGCTTCAAGCTGAGCCTGTAGTGACAAGTAGAAACAGAAAAGCAGCTCCACCACACGTTTAGACTGAATGTTTTGTATCTCACAGCTTCAATCAAACTACTCTAAAAACCAGTAAAATATCATCATTTTCTCCTGGAGGGTAATGTAGCTCTGTAGGCTTAAGTGGGATCAATAGCTAATCTTATAGGTGTTATAGGAAACCTTTATATTCCACAATATGCAATGAGGTACATCCACAATGATCCACAATACCCTTATTTATTACATTACAAGAAAAATTGCTGTCTGCATCACTTGGAAATGATCAAACTTTCCACCAATCAGGTATCTTACAACAATGTTCTCTTTGCGTCTAAAAAGAATGAAAATAATGATCCAGCATGGTGGAATAAAGCCAGTCAGGTGTTTGTGGTGCAGCTGAGCTGGTTTATGAGGATGGCAGGTACACAGTTGCAGAAATACATAGAAATGAGCAAAACACATAAATATGTCAACAGTTTCTGTGTGTTTGTTTCAGATGTGAGAGAATGATGCAGATAGTTGATCTTTGTTTCCTTTCTATGAACTTCTGCTAGTGATAAACCCTGTATTCTGCTTCTGGTTGCTCTACGTACTGCTGCATCTGTTCATATGTTCATTTCACGTCATGTAGCCTCACAACCTGATGCCTGGGGTTGTCCTGACGTATTTTGTATGGAGGATGACAGGGATGAAAAGGGTTCGGCTTCTATAAGCAGTTTTTCACCATCTCCGTGTGAACCCAGACCTCCGCGTGGTTCCACAGCATGCAGCCAAACATCACTGCATGTTTATTTTTGCAGCTGCTTTGGTGTTTTAGGAGGACTCACCCTGGTTGTTTACACATTTTTCTGGTTTCAATGGGATGTAATCCAGTAAATGTGATGGTGAAACTTTTTTGGTCACTAATCAAAGAAGTGTTCAATAATTTCCTGTGTAAGTGAAGCGTTCCTGTCCTGCATCACTCTTTTGATAATAACATCAGTCTCTGTTTTTTCTCATCCAGTCCTCCTGGACGAAGGCACTACCGCTTTGACAGATCTGATGAAGAGGATGAAGAAGTAGAGGAAGGCGTGGCAGCTATGGGCTCCAGCTACTCTAGATGAAGAAATGTCATGATGAATGATATAAAAGACCGTGACGATGAGGACAGGTCTGATGAGACTGTCCATGTTCTTCTGAGATGTACCAACAATCAAATGCATGTAAAGCTGCTGCGAGTTGGACACAGTCAAACACTAAGCACCACAGGACAGCCCTCTGTCCTCCCCAACACACAGCTGCATCTCCATCAGCTATGTCCTGGTTTGGATCTAACTTTTATCGTGCTTTTAACCAAAGAATTTGAGTTTGCTGAAAGCAGCAAATATTTGTTGCTTTCTTGGTTTCAGACATGTTGGACAGTGAATAAAATAATGTATTGACTTCCCATAATGCATTGCGAACTAACATCCCATAATACGAGAAGCTTTGGTTCTGTGTGTGCACGGTGACTTATTGCCACTTATTTGTTTGATTTAAATAAAAGCACCAGCTGTTTTTACTTCTTTCCTTCGGCATAAATGGCCATGTGCACTGTAAATCATAATATACTCCTTTAATCACCTGCCTTCTTGTTTGTGTTTTCTTTTTAAGAGAAATTGGTGCCTCTTTTTCTCCTGTACAGTGTCCCATAAACGTGTGTCATCATAAGGAATATCTCGCAGGTTACCAGCAGCTTATGCTTTCCTTTGATTTGAATTAGTACCATATTAAAGTGGAAATGTAAAAAATTGGTGAGTTTGCTCATTTTTATTGCAATGAGGTAAATGATAACTGTAGAATGGAGATATTTTCCTTTACAGCAGCATTAAAAAACTAGCATTTCCTGTGGTCATAGATTTTTAATTTCACCTCATACATGACCTAATAATATATCCATGTTGTGTATGACAGCAGGTGGATGCCTCACATCTGATCTTTGATAAGCTTGACGCGACTTCCTCCTAATGCTAGATGCACATTCCAATAAACTCCAAAAACATTTCTGAATCGGCAGCAATATGTTTAATCTTTCCATCCATACAAGGTTCTCATATCAAGTCCAACTAATGAATAAAATTGTATTCTGAGACTTGTTTACAACATGCATTACATGATACATGGTCAACGTGAAATGTGACCAAGCTCACCCCACTTCCTCATCAATTCATCTCATACCGGTGAGTCAGTACTTTTCACACTATGTGACACACTCCCACCCCAACATGCAGATGCTAGCTCTTCATGAATATTTAAACATACTAGTATGGTTCCTAACAGACATGTTGAGCAAACAAGACTGTTAGGCAAGTCTCTTTACTCAGGTTTCAGAAATAATGTAGCTGAAACCTGACATTAATTCTCATGATGGAGAATTTCTCTCCACCATGAAAATTTCTCATAAAGAATTCACATTTATTGTTGAAGAGGACAGCTCAGATAAAGAGGTATCCACAGGTGATAATGCTTTGAGTGAAACAGAAAAATAGGGGACCCCTGTAAAGAAACCAAACAAACTGGACCAAGTCTGCCTGGAAAAGACGGAACTGTTTGGATTCAGAAGAAAGTTGAGCATCTTGCTACACGTGGATAAAAAAAAATTGCTTTTAGCGACAGAGGATAGCCAACAGAGTATTCCAAATGAAAGACACCAGCAGACTCCAGTTTCTTTTGCACTCCGTTCACAAAGAGCAAGATCGCAGGACTGAACAATGTTGGAACTTTACGAGCTGCTGATCTCTATCCCTGTTTTGTTCAGAGCAGCAACATCCAATGTTAAAGTGATGAGTTATGCTTGGTCAGAGCATTTCCTTTACATACATTGCAAAACAAATTAGGCAGCCCAGACTTCCCTCTCCCCATTCACATGCTCATTGAGGGGGAACCCAAGGGATAGATGTAGTTAGTCCAGGATGTCCTAGGTCTTTCCCAGGTCTCTTCCTGCCTGGTACACCACACCTGGGAGGTGTCCCGGAGACATCCTATCTAGATGCCTGAGCCACCTCATCTGGAGGAACAGCAGCTCTTCTCTGAGTTTCTCCTGGATGACTGTATCTCTAAGGGAGACACCAGCCACCATAGTTGACCCTCGCCTATGGTCATAGCTGTGACCATAGGTGAGGGTAGTGACACAGAGTGGCCGGGAAATCAAGAGCCAAGCTCCCTCTTCACCCTGACAGACCAATGCAGCGTAGCCCAAGGAAGCCTGGAATTGAACTCCTAACCTTCTGGCTGAGAGACAACTGCTCTTCCACCTGAGCTACAGCTGCCCTATGATCTATATGAGATGACGTCTCATTGAACTTGCTCTAAATTGGAGCGTTCCATTCTCAACACCAAATGAGAATTATTATATAGGTCTTAATCTAAGACTTAGATTTAAGATCTTGTTTTGTGGACATTAAGAATCATGTTACTTTTGGCCCAAGTACAGCAGCTAACTTCTCCTATCCAGTACATTTGATATTTTCTTCCCATTAGACCTAGAATAATACATTGTAGAGTCATCAGCATAAATAACAATTGATGATTTGTTTAATGCATAAGGTAAGTCATTTGAATAAACTGATAAAAGGAGAGGCTGCCTTGAGGTAGACCACAGTAGATACCAGAGCTTTTAGAAAAAGACCCAATATAGAAGATGTGCTGACTTCTGTTAGATAGATTGTCTTTAATCAACAAGGATAATCTATAACACATTAAATTAGAGATAAAAAAAATTGTGATTAATCGAATTAAAAAAAAAAAAAAAAGTTCAAATTCAGGAATAAAACTCCAACCAGTTTCTTTCTTGTCTGATTCTTGGTACCAGTTATCTACCATGTGGACTGTAGCTGTTAAATGAGATGTTTTGTAAATATGCTAAAATTGTGAATGCAAATTATTTTCTATGAATTTCTGAAACTGCTTGCAAATTATTGTTTCCATCATTTATTTTTAAAATTGGTAATATACTAATGGGGTGATTATTGGCTTCATTAAACAAACCGTTCTTATCTTTCAGAATGGGAATTATTTTTGACATTTTACACTAAGAGAAATGTGTGCGGTTTCCACACATTAAAGATCTGTTAAATATGTGGCACAGAGGACGTGACACAGATTTAGCTGCTAATTTTAAGAGCTTGCCATCAATATTGTCCGGGCCAGACTACATATTATCAGATAGATTGTTTAGAAGAGTATCGACCTTTTCCACATTTACAGATAAAAAAATCAAAGGCACATCGCTTATCATTCACAACAGCATTTTTTTTTATATGAAAAAGAAAAGGCTCCCTACAGCACAATTTATAACTTCATTTTTATTTTATTCTCATAATAGGAATTAAATTAGTTAGCTATGTCCTCTGGCTTTACAATACATCCATAAACACATTTAGTATCGAGTTACAATTTCGCTCAGCAAGTCAATTAAATGTACTCCAAATCTTCTTGGCCTCTTTAAATTTCTGCTGATAGTAGAGTTTAATTTTAGATCTATTATTTTAGATGAAGAGTTCCTTAACGTATACAAACTTTGGTAGGATGTACATTAAAGCATTGATTAAGAAATAGGACTATCACCAAAATAACCTTTAAAACAAACAAAAAAAACCCATCTGTGACTGAACAACAAAATTCTGGAGGCATGGCATCATAATGAGATTGGTATCTTAGGGGACTGATTTGAGAACAGATTTTTCATTACTTTTGAACAGCGAAGTAACTGGTGTGTTTATTAAATCATAGGAGTCTACAACTGTGCCGACATTTCGCAATTGATTTAATGAATGATTACCATATAGAACTGGAGAGATAATTGTTTGTATGGAGTACTGATGGTAACTATTTTCTTTATATTTATAGAGGACGTGCAGTCATGTGTTTCCGGTTGTTTGGTGGGCATGCATTTAGTGATAACCATAGAGAGATTCAGCCTAAACACACTCACATAACAAGTATGTGTGGATGGTACCAACAGAAAGCTCTATGTCATTATGTCTCGGGTAAGTTTACGTCAATCTATCACTAAGCGCTTCATATCCGTCTCTAGAATCAGCCAGAATGTGTAGTATTTATGTGGATGTATTTATGTGGATCTATGACCAGAAATAAAGCCACAATTCCCAGTTACATTATATTTTATTTCATAGTATTTATGAAACCACAACACAAAGAATCAGAAACTCAGAACATACGTTACCAGCTGCTGCAGACCCAGCTGCAGGTTAGCTTAGCAACTCTATGACAGTAAATAACCTACTCAGCTGCTTCCTGTGAGAAAACTAACGATGTTAATGGTTTAAAATTACATACACCTATTAAGTTATATTTAATCATCTAATTTATTATAATAATATATTTAGTAATAATAGACTCCACAGAAGCAACCGCACCTCTGCGTTGTCCATTAATGTCTGATTAATCTGTAAATCGACGGGTCGTTCTTTTTGCCCTGCCTGTTAAGCTGCTACACCCGAATGTGGAGCATAACAAAACTTTGATTTTCCAAATGCCTGGTTTTTCCAAACATGATGATAACATAAATTGTAGAAATGTTGAGTTTTACTTCACATATTGAGAGTATTTAATACTGGCACATAACTTGTCAAGTATTTAGTGCTATTTTGCGGATGTTGATAAACATTGAAATGTTGTTTAATGTTTTTTTTTTATTCAGTGCTGAGATTTTAAATGATGATACAAACATTTTTTATTGTGATTTGAATTGCATTGCGTGCACACAAATGAGAATTTATTGGAATGGTGGCCTTTTTTTTTAGGCCAGTTGTTCCAAGATATCAAGAGAGAAGAGTTGTGCTTCCAGGTGGGACCGAAGAGGCGCTGAGCTCAGAGGGACTTTTTTTTTTTTTT
>JBAMIG010000009.1:2175687-2192272 GCA_037177335.1 Kiunga ballochi | reverse complement strand
CAGCGATATTGAAACAATAAAAGGCTTGCAATATCTCAGTTGATTTGTACTGAATCCAGAATGTATGGCATTTCATGGTTTTTAATTGCATTATAGGAAATAAAGAACTTTTTCACAATATTCTAATTTTCTGAGACAGTCCTGTATGTGTATTTAATATACAGAACAACTTAAGAACTGAAATAGTTACAACTTTGATTATAACAAGAAAGCAAAAAAGTCACCATATATAGATGTAGTATAAGTTACAAATGTGAAAAAGACCTTTATTAAATTTAAGCTCTTATGTGCATAAAAATCCAATTAAATCATAGTAAATTAAAAAAAATTCCTTGCTAAATAAAAATTACATCTGCATCTTTAAAAGAGAAAAAGATCAACATAATTAGAGTTAATAAAGATCAACTATAAGACTAAGCTAAACAAATAACCTCTATAGACCATGGTCCTGTTCTTTCCCTCTGAAGTTCTTATAAAACCCTGCTTTTCAAACCATTTTTCATAATCTTAAATTTCTTTAAATTGTTTGAATTAATTTGCTTTATTTTTGTTTAGTTTATTTAGACATATTTACTTATATGTAACCATTTACACATGCAACATCCACATCACTATGCAGCTACAAGATCACAAAACGGTTCATTACAAAGAGTAAAAGATCCAGTATTTTAGATGATTTAGATGGATAATCCGTGACTTTTCAACACCAACAAAATAGTTGGAAGTTACCATGTGTGCACATTTCCACGTTCAGTAATCCCAACACCTGAACTCATCATACAAACAGAAGTCAGATCATTGAGAGAAAAGAAAAAAAATCGCCCCTAGAGTGTCTCCAAGTAACCAAAGGTAAATGTAAACCAAGCAATAAACAGCATCTCCCAGTAAAGCAGCACTTGATATTGAAATGCACAAGTTTTGCAGGATGTTTGGAAATGAAAAGGTGGTGTTCAGAGCCTGCAACGCGTAGCTTAGCAATGAGGCGTCGTTAGCACTAGCTCGTCATGCGGTAAGTTAATGACTTATGGGAGAAATTAAGCTATTGATTCGTCTTTTACCGGAAAAACAACCTGAACAATGTTATATCTATTCTAACAATTACTGATAAAAACAGACGACTTCATTGTAGTATTCTTCTCATTGCGCTGTATTTGTATCCTAGTAATTATCTGTATCCGTTCAAATGCGCATGCGTCTCCGGCTGTTCGCGGTTGCGCCAAGGAGAGGATGTTGCTAGCAGCCACTTTAGATACACAGCCTTTTTCACAACAATAACATCAGCTATAAATGTATCTACATCTCAGATTTGAGGACTACGCTACCTAAACCTTCACATAACCCGTGTTTTGGATCGCAACAAGCTGAATCTTCTCTTCTGTTTTTGGGCCAATCTTCTGTTGATAATGGGAGCGGATGGTTTTGCAGATTCACAAGGCTCCTTTTTGCAGGACCAGAAACAAGAATCATGGCTTGCCAGCTAGGCCGCGGATGGATTTTGTAGCACAGAGCAAGACTGTCGATGATAAAAATACTAACCGGCTTATTCAGAATGCGGTTTTGACAAGCTAGTGTCCGGATCGCAAGATTTAATTTAAACTTTTGTTGTCTTTTTGGGCCAACAACATCAGCTAGTGAGTCTGCTAGCTTCACAACCTTGACTGGTTGACGTCTTGCCTACCTTAGCTTCTTTAGCCAGCTAACGGTAGCTAGCAACGCTTGGCCAGACATCCGTTGGGCCATTTGCAGGAAATATTACATTTCTGCAGGATTTATTATCGTTGCTGTGTTCACTAAGGTATTTTTTGCCCCAAATTACGTTTGCAGCGTCTGTTCCTGGATGAATGTGGGACAAAATGGAGACTCCGACGATTGTGTACGATTTGGATACCTCTGGGGGCTTAATGGAGGTGAGGCTGCTACGTTTGAAGGCCTTTATTAAACTTAAGTGTAATGCTAATTTTTATTGTACATAATACGAAATGCTGTTTTGTCACGTTTATAGTGTTTCACTGAGAACTTTGGTTATAAATTTATGGTGTTGATTATGGAGGGCATTAAGTTGAGGTTACCGCTATTCCCAAGCTAGCTGGAAACGGCTGCAGCCACAAAGCGGGGATAGATGTGTCTGTGGATATGCAGCCATGGGGTCATTCTACAGAACTTGCTTACTTTTACAGCAAATCCAAACACTACTAGCACCCCCGAAATCTGAGGAAGTGGAGAAAAGGAGTCGGAAGTTAGTGAGAGATGTTCGGAGGAGCGGCAGGGCCACTAACCACGACACCTGCGATAGCTGCCGGGAAGGGGGAGACCTGCTGTGCTGTGACCACTGCCCGGCAGCCTTCCACCTCCAGTGCTGGTAAGAGACACAGGCTTGTTTGCTTTTGTGGCTGTATGAGAATCCGGACAAAACAGCTGCGCATGTAGTTGACGTTATCAGTTAACGTTTTTTTATTTGCTTCGCTGTTTTGTAGATTTAGATGGCTCGCATAAGAGGAAATTTGCATTAGAAATTATATTTCGGCTGGTTGTACATATATAAATACCCAGAGGGGGGCGCTATGGAGCAATGTGGTGTTGTTCCTTCTTGACGGGTGAACACTTAATCTTCCGGATAAATATACAAAGCAGATTTTTACCTGAGAAATGTTCATTAATAACACACTCGCGGCTCTGTTTGAGCTATAAAATGCTATCTGAGTGGTAAAATCCTGGGACCTGCTTTTGCTTGGAATGGGAAGTCCTGGTGTTTCATTAGCGAATGATGTCCGTTAAATCTGCGGGGTGAAACTCCAGCTTAACACATCTGTTCCTTAACATATGGCTGGCATGATTTAACATATATAATAAAGATAAAACGCATGTACATCTGAAGGTGTGGGCTTGTGATGAGGGCTGTAGTCGATCTTCCCCGCCTGCCGTAGCGGCTAAAAATGGAGTCGAATCTGTTTCTGTTTACAATATGGCGACCTCCCTGCTCTTTCCTCCTCCAGCGCCATCTTACCAACATTTTCTACCCTGCCCGGACGGGAGATCATTTTTCTGAATTAAATGGATGAGACATCTCTCTTTTTCCGAAACGAAGTAGTTAGTTACAAACAGTACTCTGGTTGCAGGTTTTGTGGCTGCCCCCCTCCCTCCAACATCCTCCTGCAGGATGCATTAAGTTTGCTGGAAGGAGTTGAGTTCATCGTCACCTGGAAACGACCAAACAAAGCTGTTTTCTCCTTATATGGTCAAGCTGGTGGAGGGTGCTGGTTTTATAATTAGGTTTTCCACATGTTGCTGTTTTAAATGAGCATCCTCTGCATACTTTGGTTGCATTTTGTTGATTGTTTGGATTGTATGAATCTACTGGCTTCAGGTGAAAAACATAGACTTGTCTATTGTTTGATTTGTGCTATGAATGTCAACAGCAAGAATAAAAAGCTTATATCTGAAGATAATACACATTTCCCCCAAAAATATTTCAACTTATATTTCAACTTGAAATTCACACAGCTTTTGTGCACCTTTTTATACACATTATAATCTTTAAAGGTGCGCCTTGCATGCCTATGCTTCTGTCATCCTGATCCTGTATGAAATGTTTGGGTTTTTTTCCTACGCTGCACCCTCTATTGCAGAGTTTTCTGTTTTTTTTTTCTACTCATACATATATTAGGGTGTACTGGAACAGACTTTTGTTGTTCTGGGATGCTGGATCAAAGTATTCTCATTCATTCAATCTAGTTTTTAGTCCACAAGGGGGAGGCAGAGGGATGCATGTGAAGCCCCCTGATCCAGTTTCCCCTCTAATCACTGACTCTTAAGCAAAAAAAAAAACCCTTTTAGTTGATAATCGGCTGGTTCCAGTTTAAGCATCTTGACTGATTGTGGTTTTTGTCACCATAGCAACCCCCCACTGAGTGAAGAAATGCTTCCTCCAGGAGAATGGATGTGTCATCGCTGTAATGTTAGAAAAAAGGTGAGTGATGGATAAATGAGATCAGTTAAGACCTGAACCTGACATGAGCTTATAATGTCTCAATAACTTGTCTGATTAACCCTTTAAAACCTGCACTCAGTCTCATCACCTGTTACTGAGGACCGGTAGTGTTTGTGTAACTCTTTGAAGGGAAATGTGATGTATATCCTTCGTTTTTGGTGAACTAGAGACGTTTTCCAAGCACTTATATCCCATCAGGAAGTTTATAATCAAGCCACAAAGTGTAGTGTTCATTCAGAGACTACATGGTCTATAACACCATTATTTCTCTCATTTTTATTCTGAATAAGATCACAGTCGCTACGTTGCCAAGAAACATCAGTTTTCACATGAAATGATTAAACAGTTATTATGCGGTTTTACTAAACTAACTACCCTTAGTTTAGTAACTCCCATCACAGAGGGTTTGCTTGATGGTGTCTCGGGCTACTTTAACACATGTTTATTAGCACAACACATATGCACTCTTACCACACAGCAAGAAGGGTGCCGGTTCAAGTCTTGGTGTGAGCGGCGCTCCAACCAGGTCCCTTTCTGTGTGGAGTTAGCATGTTTTCTCTGTGTTAGTGTTGGTTTTCTCCAGGTACTCCGGCTTTCTCCCACACTCCAAAGACATGCACCTTGGGGATAGGCTGATTGGAGACTCTAAATTGCCCATAGGAGTGAGTGTGTATGGTTGTTTGTCAATGTGTGTTGGCCCTGCAATGGTCTGGTGACCTGTCCAGGGTGTGACCTGCCTTTCACCTGGTGTCACCTGGGATGGGCTCCAGCCCCCCCCCCGCAACCCTGTTTGGGTTTTATATGACAACGTTTTAGCTTTGAAATCTGACTGATAAGGCTGAAAACATCATGTCTGCATGCTCACTGGTATTTGTAATCAACACTCAAAATAAAACATGTTATTTACCTTTTTCTTTTCTGATATGATGAGCTGGTTCACAAATGATTTCAAATTAAAAGTCATGATATTAACAGGCCTGTCTAAATAACTATTACATTTTAGACAGTTACAGTAAATTTATTTGAACAAGATGTCTCTGCTCTTGTTTTAATATTTATATTTGGATTTTACCAGCTAATAATGTTATTCACTTTTTCCTTATGTGATATTGGTACTTTTATTCTGTATGTAAATTATATCTGGTTCTTGTCAGAAGCGGGAGCAGAGATCTGAGCAGACTAATGGCCTTACAGAGAAGTCCTCATCTAAACACTCCACGTCTCCTCCGGTGGAGCTGGAACTCAATGCTGGCCCGCTGCGCCTCGACGGCCTCCCTCCGGGTGCTGGAGCTGCAGGTCCTGGTCTACGAGTGGCCCAGGTTCGGCTTTTGGATCGCAGGACCAGCAGCAGACCCAGCAGCCGACCCGGGACTCCAACATCTAACACCTCGTCCACCCCGACCCCCTCAGAGGAGCAGAATGAAGGAGAAGAGGAGGCAGCAGAGCCTGAGGAAGATGTTCCAGGAGCAGAGCTAGAAGGTGCTATGCTGTCTGGGTCAGCTCCTCGCCTCCTTAAGAGGCCCTTTCAGCTCCTCATAGCAGCAGCCATGGAGAGAAATCCCACACAGTTTCAGCTGCCCACTGAGCTCACCTGCACCACTGCACTGCCAGGTGAGTCAGTCCCAGCAATTACCACCACACTCTGGTTCCCAGTTCATAGGTCTGGGCTCAGATGCCAGATTGCCGATGCTGATTCCATCTGCTTTGCTGGGAAAGAAAGTTCTATCCCATATGAAGGTGTTGAGTATACTTCATCATCAGATCAGCAGGAAAAAAAACATTGTAGGCAAATAAGTTGTTATGTATGATGAAACCCTGCAGGAAACACACACACACTAAATTTCACACTGATGCACCGTGATGGAGGTGGATCGTGGCAAAAATAAACATTTTTTCTATTCATTCTTTGGACATTCCAGCAGAAGGAGCATGCAACATAATTTTTTCCTAACTTTGCACTTATTTCTGTGCATTGTGCTGTTAAATGATCCACAAGAGATCACATTTATGCACAGCAAACCCCCCCCCCCATTAAAACATTGGTTCACTGCAATATTTTAACAATGTTGAGCAATTTTTGTTCAAAGAAAGGAAACATTTAAATATAGACAAACTGTGTGTGTGAAGCCCTGTGAGGCAACTTTGTTGTGATACCGGGCTATATAAATAAAACTGAATTGAATTGAAAATATAGTGGTGCCAACTCTTCACTGCTTCCTGCAAATTTCAGCATTCACACTGACCCTGTTCTCAATAATATCTAAATGTTGCTGAGCGGAAGAATAAAAATGATGCAATAAGGGGAGGGTGGGATGGTTTACATTTGGCTGCTTTATGTTTTAAAGTTTAGGTCCAGATTTGACTGGAAGACAGAACGTGTGGAGTTTATAATCATCCTAACGGGTTCCGGCAGCTGCAGGTTGATGAAACTGACCATGGACTCTGGAGGAGTAAAAGATGTCAATTTTAAGGATGACATGAAAATCTTAGAATTAACAGGACTGTGGAGGAAACATGTTGTGTTTCAGCAATAAAAATATCCACCAAACCCCTCAACCTAAGTTCTGACTGGATGTTTGAGTCCAGCCCCGCCAGTCGCTCACACACACATGCACACACAGGGTTTGTACAGGATGTAATGTGATTTCCATAACTTTATTAGGTCAAAGCGAGTTCCCGCACATTAACATGCAGCACGCCTTGAGCACGTGATTCCAATCAACCGCGACTCGTTTGGGTCGACTCTGTGGTTGTTTCAGGCAATTGCACATTCTAAATGTGTCCGGCTGATGGATGATGATCACATTCTGCCACCACTTTGAAATGTAGTGAAATGTGGTCTAATGCACATAATGCTGGTTTGTCATTTCATATTTTTGGATGCACATTTTCCTAACTTTGTAGAACTCTACCCCCAACTCCTGTACACAGTACATAAACAATAATGCAAAGCAAATGTTCTAGAGTGGGTATTTTGGCGAGAAACGTTTAAATACTAAAATATAAAATGTTTTCTACAATAAAGCCCTCTTGTATTTTTGCATGTGGATCCTTTGGAACGTGTTCAGAACATTTCCGAGCTGCGCTCCATTTGTAAACATGCTCTGTTCATATTAAAAGAGGTGCGTTAGATTTGTTGTTTTGTTTTTCAGGAAGCAGTAAACGAAGGAGAAAAGAGGAACTTCTTGGGAAGCCATTCAGAAGACCTCAACATGAGCTAGACCCTAACGGCCTCGTCCCGCTACCGGTCAAAGTCTGCTTCTTATGTAACAGGTGAGATTGTTGCAGCACAACCAGACGTAGAAAAGTGTGAACCGGACATCTACCATCATGAGAGGAATGAATGCATAAAGCTTCACAGTTTTACATCCGTGTATCCTTAAGGGCGGCTGTGGCGCATGTAGTAGTCAATTCGTAACCAGCAAGTTAGTGGTTCAAGTCCCGGCTCTGGCGTCCACATGCTGAAGTGTCCTTGAGCAAGACACTGAACCCCCATTTGCTCCCGGTGCTGCGTCACCGGTGTGTGAATGTGTGAGCGAATGGGTGAATGTGTCGAATAGTGTTAAAGCGCTTTGAGTACACTGATGTGTAGAAAAGCGCTATACAAGTACAAGACCATTTATAACGCCAGGGCAGAAATAAAGGGCTAAAAATAAATTAATCATACAGACGCATAAAGAAATAAAAGAAAAGCCGGCACTAAGCACCGTCACTAGCATTGAAAAGTCTGTTTTTCTGCTGAGAGCGAGATAGTATTTCCAGCAGGATAACAAAGAGATACCTGATGTGACGTCTCATGAACCGGCTGTATGAAGTAGACGTTTAAGCCTGTAAACCTGCTTACTATGGTGTGTTTTTGGTCCCAGGAGTTGCCGCTTGGCCCCCCTGATCCAGTGTGATTACTGTCCACTGCTCTTCCACATGGACTGTCTGGATCCTCCCCTTACAGCTTTACCTGCTGGAAAGTGGATGTGTCCAAACCATGCGGAACACATAGTGGTAAGAGAGGAATTCTGGATTACCTTGCTTAATGTTTATTTCTGGCCACATCCAGGTTTTTCTCTCATTTCTGTGTTTATTGTCCAGTTGAATCAAAGGAGCCTGAGTCTGTCCAGACGGTGTCAACTGTATGACCAGTTCCAGGACAGGATGTCCCAGCATGCCGTCAAAGTGGACTTCCTGCGTAGAGTCCACCGGCAGAACGCTCCCAACCGACACATTTCTCACCAGCAGGTCATAAAGACCATAAAGGTAGACTCCTGTTGCAGCATGTTGTTGTTGTTGTTCTTTTTAACTTTGACGTTCAGAAACTTTATACAGCTTATCAGGTCATTTCAAAGTTTCAAACCCTTTTTAATGATTTCTGAAGGAACATATTCCATGTTTAAAATGTGTTAATGTGATTGTCTTGTTCTTACCCAGGTACCAGATGCCATCAAGTCTCAGTACCAGAATCCTCCGGCCATGTTGCTTCCTGCAGGAATACGGCAACTGGAGCTGGTGTGTAGTGGTGTTCCTGACCAACAACCCTTGAATCACCTCACCACAGAGGCAGAGCAGCAGGAGGTAGGTCCAGGAAGCACCGCCTCACGGTTTATCCGTGTAAATGCACAAAAATATCTTTTTAGCATTTTGTTCATCATATCACAAATATAAACGTTTTCAACAATTTAAAAAAAAAAAAAGGCAGGAAAAACTAGAGACTTTGTTTAGGACCTCTCCTGTTATTTGGCCTCCATGTTGCATCTGACCAGTAAAAGTCTTTTCCTATCTCTAGTCTCTGTTGCTCTATTTTTCCTGTCTTTCTCTGTACCGTCTCCTCGCTTTTTCTCTTCGTTTAATCAGCCATTGTGTGCATTTAAAATTCCTTCACATTTTCCACAGTTTCTTGTTCCATAAAAATTTCTTTAGAACAATTCAGCGTTTAAATATGCACATAAAAAATATTCATAAAAAACATATTTTTGGTTTGATAGAAATCTTAAAAACCATCACCCAGATATTATCCAAACTAATATTTAAACAATCCTGTGAGCGTATCACTGTAATCCGGTGTTTTCTGTAACTCTCAGACAGATTTCTGTTCCTGCTGACAGGTTATCTCCCCTCTGCTTTTTAGCAAACTGCTTTTGTTTGTATAGAACCGTTTTTCTTTTCTTATTGTTTCAACTTAAATAAAAAACAATGTCTTATAGAACTAGTCATAATTTAACTCCTCTATTTATGACTTTTCAGTCTTGTAATTTGACTGACTTGTAAAATTGGCTTGATCTTTATTAAAATGTTGTGATGGAAGCCGAGGATGACCGTACCTTCAGAGAATGACATCAGACTGAGGGAAATCAGATATTTTATAATGAGATACTGTGAAGATTAGCTCAGTTGAGAAGCAAAAGACAAGAAATTAATCAAACACAATTTAAACATGTCACCGTGCCGACAGCATACTGAAATTTTTTTCTATTAAGCATTGGATTTAATTTTATACTTGCAAAAAAAAAAAAAAGTTATGACATAAATACGTTGTGCAATACAAAACTTTTTAAAAACTGTTTTCTCATAAAATGTTTTTTTTTAATACTCTGTATCAAAAATGTTTATCAGCAGCAAACCTTCCAGTTTGACTCTGATGTTCCAAATGGATCCAAGCCACGTTTCCAGATGACCTGCTCATTTAAAAACATTATATAAATAACTATATACTATATCATTACTATACCACCACAAGTCACTCCATTGATTCCAAATGCGTTCATACTAACTGAATTGGTGAGCAGAGGGGATGAACAGGTAATGTTACATATTCTTGCATGAACACTTGTGGCTGAGATTGAGGCCATGGGTAACTAGATGGTCTTCAGGACTCATGATATGAACTGTAGACCAAAGCGACACCATAAGTGCAAGCGTCTCCAACGTCTATCATGAAGTTGAGCTGGTCTTGCTGACATAAACACTTTTATTACAAAAGGGCCTCTCAACCGCTAGCTTGGGTTTTATGGTAACATGGTTTTCTTTGTTCAACAGTGGCTTCAAGATGTCATCTCACTCCAATGCAGCATCATGCGACACCTGTCCATCAAACAAAGGGCTGGATCTACTGCATCATTAGCAGATTTGGACTATGGACTGAAAAGCAGTATGAAACCATGTGTTAGATCAGAGGATGTTAAAAGCCAGACCTCTTTAGAAAGGACTTCTTCCTCTGATCCCTGTTCTAACCCCTGCGGTATGCCAGAAAACTCCCAGGCAGCTTCTGTTTGTAGAGACCCCCCAGTAGAGCTGGGAACCTGTAAATGCAGCACAACATCATGTCAGAACTGTAGGAAACCTAACGGACCTCTGATCCATCTTCCTAAAGCCAACGGACCTGTAGACCGCATGGTATTGGACACCTGCCGGCAGGCAGAGCTGCAGCACAGACTGAAGCCGGTGGCCCCTGACTCGACTCCTGTCTCGCGGGTGATCAACCACATAGGAACAGAAACGGTTAAAAAGGAGCCTGAGACCATCTCAGAAGCATGTGCCCAGAAACCACCCCCCACTGCTTCCACTGTATGGCCCCCCAGCAGCCAGCAGAACCATCAGAACCAAACACACCTGCAGGAGGAGTTCCTAAGCAGCAATGATAAACCTCCGTACTCTGTCACCAGCAGCTGTCCATCAAATGATCCGTCTAAACCAGGAAACCAGGAGCTCGACTCACCAATCCCAGGTACCGTCCCACAGAAAATGTCCTCAGCCCAACAGTTACATGTAAAAAAATGTTTTATGTTGTTTTGTGAGAGATTAATGAACCGATCCTATAATTATTCCAGCTATACTTCAGATCAGAAGTCATAACACTGTAACACACGCCAAATCAGAAGTCATTTAAATACATGACATGCAAGTTGGGTTAATACCTATAGTTACAACATGACTGCTTATCTTATATAATGCCAAATGGAAAAAAATAGAAAATAATGTGACGATGCACGAGGATAGAGACAGTGTTGAACCTTTCCCAAGAACAAATGTTTAAACATAACTCATGAGACATGTTCTAAAACACGTGATGAAACACTTGATTATTAAGTAAAAACCTCATTATCATGTTGTTTTTTTTTCATCTGTCTCGATTTGAGAGAAAACATCTGAAAACGGGAAGAATCTGGATGATTTGAGTAACTGCTAGCAGTCAGCTCCCACACACAGGACAGCCTGAGTTATCAGATAACAAAGCCAAGTGTAAAATGTATGTAATAATAGAGAAAGTAGCTATTTACATATTTATACTTTGTTTGCCACTGTTTACTTACAATCCTTATAAAACCAGCGCCAACTTAAGATGTTTTTCCCTCATTATTCCCTTATTAGACTGGGATAAAACTATTGAATTTAACAATAGTTTAATTGATCCCCTTCATCATCTGCTTCACTATAAATGTGACGGATTTGATAGAATTTGAGTAAAGAGCATAGCCTCCACAAAGTTAAACACATTGTTTATTTTTCTATATCACTTAATCCATATTAGTTGTCAGGCAAGAGGCAGATGGGTCTCGGACAGGTCGAGTCCATTACAGGGCCCGTTTCAATGTTGGCATGCACCGTTACGTCCTAACAACTCTGAAACTGGTGAATAATCCTCCATATTTTTGATTGATTAAAAGGTAATGTGACGTTATTCCAACACCGATGTGTATTTGAAGTTTTTGGTGAATGGTAAATGAAATGCATCTGGTGTGGGTGTGGAGTGAGCTGTGTGATGGTGGTCGTGGCAAGGACAGCGATGGAAGTGTGGATGCAGAAGACGTTGTGGATAATATCAGACCATTTGCTGTTTGGAACTGTTTGCAATACAAACACAAGAATTAAGCAAAATGTGATGGAAACCTGGCAAAATAACCAATCCGCCTATAACAAGCTATCAATATTTGTTAAAAATAGCTTGAGCCTTTTCCCACAGGATGTTCATAATGAGCACAGAACCTAAAAAGTCACTGTAAATAAAACTTTTCTCTGCTGAGCAGACATCACAGCAGCTGGCTTACTTTGAGCAATCTGAATGCAGGTCTGACCTCTGTGGTCTAAATCTTCAGGAAGAAAGATCATTTGCTATTTCCTACATCTGATGTGAATCTGAATTCTTGTTTATGGGAAGTTTACATGGGAGCTTTTTATTTTCAGTCACAAGCTTTCTGATGTCATGGAAACAATTGGATATTTAGTATTTTGTTTAAATATCCTGTGATCATAAAACAATGTGCGATAAATATTATTTAAATCGTAACAGGTTTTAGAGTTGTAAATAACCAGAAGACTGATTAAATCTTTTTCTTGGAGATGATTCTACATGCAGTTTTGTGTGAAGAAGAAACTCCCTTTTTCCGGGGAAATGGCAGAAATTTAAACACATTAAAGGAAAATATTCTTATGAAACTTTTCTTTACATTCACATATATTGTTCATCCTGCAGACATCAAGGCTGATGTTGGACTGATGGACACTCTGCTGCCCAGTACTCTGTCCTCTCTGGCTAACTTGTCCACCTGCATGAAGGATGGAAAGGAAGATGGAGGTAAGAGTTGTCACTCTGCACTATTTCACCACAAGTGTGAGACCAGTGTGTGATGACGGATGTGGTTGTGCAGGAATTGAACTGGAGAAACTGGATGCTGAGATGATCAAACTGCTGGCCTACCAAAGGATCCAGCAGCTTTTTCCCCCCAAAGTATCAAGCACTTCACCCCCCCCAGCCTCCAGCGTTGCCTGTAAAACCTTACCACCATGCCCTGACAGTAAGTCACAGACTGTTTGTGGTTTCTGCTGTTTCAGAGTGAAGCTGGGTGGGTTTTATTGAGATGTTTGGGATATAAAATAATCTCTTCTTTTCTGCAGGTCAGAAGAAGATCCAGGCCAGAGCAGTATTCTATCCTCTGACAGGAGAAGGTGGAGCTGTCAGCATGTGCTACAGGACGCTACACATAGGATCTGGTAAGAAGCCGATTATGACAACCTCAGAGATGGTCAGTCTGATTATCTGAATCAGCTCATTTAGAAATCAGTAATTCAGTAATTTATGGAAGATAGAAAAATAGAAACAATGCACAAACAACTAAAATCATAGACTGCAAGACCCCAAAATGTTTCCACCATATGCACTTATAGGACAACACCTGTGTTCAGCAGTCTGGCTCAGCTAGGATGTCCTCTGTTGTTAGATTTCCTGCTTGTGGAGTTTTATTCTCTGATGTACGTAGTTTTGGAGAAAAGTTGACTATAAAATAGAATAGGTTTTACTATAAACCAGTAAGAACCATTGGTGACTGACTGGGTGCTGTTGCACAGGGGCTGACATGGATGTATGCCTCACCAACTATGGTCGCTGCAACTATGTATCGGGGAAACATGCCTGTATTTTCTACGATGAGGTAGGAACGTTCATAATCAAAACATGTTTCTGTGCTAGGGGTAATTCTCCTGAGCAAAAAACGGAATTAATTTGAGCTAAATGAGGTGTGTGTGTGTGTGTTTATTTATCCTCAGCATACCAAGCATTATGAGCTGCTGAACTACAGCGAGCATGGCACTACAGTGGACAATGTCCTCTACTCCTGTGACTTTTCTGAGAAGGCATCACCGTCTACACCCAGTGGCCTGGTGGTAAAAGTCCAAGGGATCATCCGTGAGTACCATTTGGCTTTGGTTCATTCTCCTGTTGCAGAAACCGCATCTGTGTTTATGTCAGCCTCTTGTAAGTGTTGTCTCAGTAGAATAACACTTCCGGCAGTCGACTTCTTTGAATCACTTTTAAATCACTTACAGAAGGAAACTGGCGAGGATGAGAAGGGAAACTTAGCAACATTAAGAAGTCTTCATAGTACCGAGAACCGTCCATCAGGACTAGTTGTGATCAGAGGAGCTATCCCTTCAGGATGTCCTGACAGACTGACAACTGTTGTACTTTTGTGAATGAGTTGTTTGGTTGTAGGAAGTTTAGATCAAGTCCAATCAGTGTTGCAGAAATCATGGTTCTGTTCGGTTTTAGAGATGTGTAGAATAGATAAAGAACTACTGTATACCTTGTGACAGCCAGCTGTCTCTCCTGGACTAAACGATTAGATGGTTTGGTAGGTAGATAATTATCTGTCTCGCTATCTAACTGGATAGATGGATATCTATTTAGCTATCTACCTAGACGGGTAGCTGGGGAGGATGTGTAGCTATTAACCTTGACAGGATGTGACAAACAACATGAAATGATAGGAAGGTTTGAGTTAACCAGACACCGGGTCTATCCCACTACCAGAGGTAGTTAGTCCCCCATCAGTTTTCTTACTTCTAATGTTCAGGAAACTTAACGGGAGTGAAGTATTTAAGTCCTCAATATACTTATGGAGTATATTCCTAAACACAAGTTTACACATGATATCTGTATCAGTAAATAAAACGGCAAATGTTTATCTTTACTGGTTGGACTGAGACAATGACTAGCTGCCTCCTGGCAGAGCGGAGGAGGGGATAAAGGAGCTGGTCTGGATGCTACAAGGCTTGTGGTGGATTTCTGCTGCTTCATATCAACCTAGCCAGCAGATGTCACTCCTGAGTGGTGATAAACGAAGTTTCAAGTATTCATCCTTTCAGTGGAACAATGGACAAGCCTCATTTGACCATCGGATTAGTGCAGGGTTGATACTATTCTGGCGCGTGGCAAATACTGATTGTATGTATGTAAGATGCTGACTGCTGTCCCTAATGATCTCCACATTATTCAAGCTTTCTCTGTTGTTAAAGGGAGCACTTTTGATCTGACAAAATGCCAATCCAAAAAAAAAAACAATGGGACATGTCAGCTGATCCCATGGAGGGGCCGGGTAAACTTGACCATATTTACATATGCAGTAAACACTATGTAGGCTTTACTGTCATTCTGATGGGCTTTGTCCCGGATGTTGTTGCAGAACATACATTAACCAAGTGATCAGATTTCTGCACAATCTACTCAAACACTGTTCTGCTGCTAAAATGACTGATTTAATTTACCATTGATGCCCTGTGAATACTTTTATGATGCAAACGGGTTACAGTGAAAACATCTTATCTTTCTTATTTGATGGACACTCCAGCTGAGGGAGCCCGCCACAGTATTTATCCTGTGTTTATAGCAATGTTCTAGTTGCTCCAGAGAACCGTATCGTGGTTCTAAATGATCCAACAGAAATCAGAAACATTTTGTTTACACAGCAATTTTAATCAAAGCAGGGACTTGCTGCAATAGTTTAAGTGTTGAGCAAGTTTGCATAAAAAATCTACCAAAATAGAAGTATGATTTAAAAAAACCAAAAAAAACAACCTTTGTCCTTTTTGCATCCTTCACAAAAGGTTTTTCTAAGTAAATCTGGTTCACATCCCGCCCATACACACTACCTACCATACACTGTCAATGCAAAGCAGCTCAATTAATATTTCTGCAATATTCAGTAATTAAAATAGATGTACCGATGAGAATTTTATTTAGTATGTACTACATTAGTATTAAGTGCTCTGTACTAGAAAAGTACTTATCCCTTTTCAGTCCGGTTTGGTGCATAAGCAGGCTTTATACATCTGAATCTGATTTAGGACCACATGAAAAGATCATACAGGTCACAATGTGAATGTAGGCTTATGGTCCCGTCTACAATGTGATGGTGTTTCTGTCCTGTCTGTGTGTGATCAGGTCGAAGTAAGAAGCGCCAGGAAGATGAAGGTCCTGGTACGATGGTGGGTCTGTTGCCAGTGGGGGGGGTGATGAGCAGCCATCCTCAGGGGGTGATGAAGCCCTTGTGCAGTTGTAAGGCAAGCAGCTCCAGCCTGATTGGGGGCAGCGGGGCAGGCTGGGAGGGCACGGCGCTGCTCCATCACGGTAGCAACATCAAGCTAGGCTGCCTTCAGTTTGTCTTCAGCATGACTGAGTTTGCCAGTAAGCAGCCCAAAGAAGAGCAGACTGCCCCCCCCACCACCAGCAGTAGTTCCAACCCCATCACCACCTCCACCCTTCCACCCAACACTGCCACGGTGAGCAGCCCTTACAGCCAGGACGAGGCCAGTGCTGAAACTGCCCCCCGCCACCAAGTGCCCATCCTCCCCTCTAACTCTGTTCCATAACCTGCATAGCAAACCCCCCCACCCCCCATCATGTTGTTTTTTATTTTGCACCTTTCAGTCAGGATGAAGGGAAATGTGCACAGCTGGCTGGTGAACAGAGAAAAGTCTTCTTTTTTTAATGCTTTCTATCTTTGCATGAACTTGAAGTAATCTTGACAATCTTCTATTTGTGAACGACTGACAGTAATCTTGTGTTCAGACCATTAGGACTTTGAGCCGTCATTATTACCTGAGCTCAATATTTCTTTTTGCCAGTACATATTAATTTTGTATGGTGTAACCTTTAATATGTCAGTCAGCCCATTTCGCACAGACCTTTATTTTGTTTTTTTGTTTTTGTAGCAATGAATTTCTATGTTCTTTTTTTTTTTTTTTTTTTGCTGCTTTTGCACCACAGGTAGCTATATATGTATGAAAACATACATGCTTACACACACTATATGTATGTATGTGTGTGTGTGTGTA
>JBAMIG010000009.1:1998594-2009742 GCA_037177335.1 Kiunga ballochi | reverse complement strand
TTTGACCTGTTTGCCCTGATGCCCTCTGGGAGGCGCTACAGGTGTTTCAGGACAAGAACAAACAGACTCAAAAACAGCTTTTTTCCAAAGGCGGTAACCGCCCTAAACTCCCACATGCACTGACCTTAATGTATATTACGCTGGTCACTAACAAAAATGTGCAATATCCTCCATCTTTCTTGTAGTGTAGTTTTCACTTCCATCATGCGATATAAACATTACTCTAAGTGCAATATATTACATGATGTAACATGATGTGCTATATACATGTACATAAAGCATATTTATATTTATACATCTGCAACTACCTCAGCAGTGTGCACCTGTTTTTTATTTTGTTTTTATCTTGTAAATATTTTTTTATATATAGTTGATTTGTTATTTATCTTTTACACTGCCCTTGCACTGTTATGGTGGCAGCTTAATCTCATTGTACACTGTATAATGACAAATAAAGGCATTCATTCTATTCTATTTAACTTACCCTCAGTCGTGTAGAAGATGAAGCAGTTGGAGCAAAGAAACCCAGACTGCCCTCTCCCTGCCCATTTTTCTTCCAGTTCTCCCAGAGGAACTATAGATGTGTCTCCCAACCCAGTAGAGAGGCTTGGAGGGACACATGACCCTCCAACATGTCCTGTGCCAAGAACACTTCTAGAACACTTCAACTGATGAGGTGTTTGGGGATATCCCATATATACGTATATATATATATATATATATATATATATATGTGTGTGTGTGTGTGTGTGAGGGCATCATGTCTGTCGTTTGTTCAATCGGAGCTCTTTCCAACCCTATGCTCAAAAAGCATAATTCAGAAGAAGCACTTAATAACTATTACAATGTCATCTTGACATCCAGTTGAGCATAGACGGCATCAACATGTCAATTTTGGTTATACAGGATCTCAGTGACCACTTGTACGGTTAGCCATAACAAATTACAAGACTAACTGAAAAACTAGGCAATACTCTTTTGTACTGCAATTAAGCAGTTTGAATAGTATTTAAAATAATATTTGTGTTTAGAAGACACTGTAAATCTAAGCAAACTAAAATAAACTGAAGTTTTCGAAGACTCAATGCTATTCAATATCTACACAATCCCAGATGACACACAAATCTGTATAACCATCTCACTAGAATGTAGTTCGAGCCAAACTCAATCAAAAGCATTTATCAAATTAAAGATTTGATGGGCCAGCACAGCTTTTGGAACCAAAGAAGAAAGATGAAAAGTCAACACTTGGGTTCAGACGACTACCTTGAAAACTAATGACAAAGCCAGATATCTCATCGTAGGCATCACATTAAGACAGTTGGAAAGTTGTCGTTTAACACTTGGAGAACATATTGACTTGATGCTCCCACATGTGGAACTGACTTTCAGAAAACTCAGTTGTTCTGATTTGGGGTTAAAACTGTTATTTGCCACTTTCTATCAAAATTACTGCTAACTCTTCACACTGCAACTTCAATGTTGTACATTTTATTTCTCATTTAATTTTTTTATTAATTTCTTCTTAAAGTTTGTTGTTATGCACCCTGAACCCCATTGCAATGCTTTTAATGTTTTTATGTACCTCCAATTTCTTTTAAATATCTGCAATACACTTTTCCGTCTCTTCTCGTCATGGCATGTTGATCAGTGGTAAGCACCACTTACCTCATTTCCACTCCACATGAAGGACCATCACTCCACACAGAGATTACTGTAATTGTCTCAACTTTGCTCTGTACCTGATAGAACAGCATCATTGTCAATACAAGCACTCTTGGATGGAGGACTCCAACCAATAGCACACCAAATTGATTTGTGTCAGTAAGCAATCAGCTATTGTGGTATAAGTTGCCATGTTTTGGTTGTGAATGTCTTTTTCTGAGCTTGAATATCCATGGCAAGTACCACAGACTATGAGGGATCATTATAGTGTTAAGTTGTAGACTTATTTTATCAGTAAAAACATCTTATATGTTTTTTAGATTTTTCAAAATGCATATATTATTTACATTTTATCAGTAATGCAGGATTGCATGGGACAGTGTGTTTTTGGGAGCGGGGAGTATGGTTGGTATGTGTATGTGTGGGGGTTGGGTGTTTGTTGGGAGGGGGGATGGCGGGGATGTGTGTGTGGCTGTATACAGGGTGGAATCTTTATGGGGATGGTGTATGTGTGTGGGGGGTGGTGGATGTGTGAAACTGTTTTTGGGAGTGAGAGTATGGGTTGGTGTGTGTGGAGGGGCAGTGCGTTTTATTATGGGGGGGGGTTGTTGGTGTTGTGTGGGGTGGCAGGGATGTGTGTGTGGCTGTATGTAGGGCGGGCTCTTTATGGTGGGTGTGCGTGGGGGACAGTGGATGTGTGGGTGTGTTAGAGAAGGAATAGCGGGTGAGTATGGTGGGTTGATGGGGAAGTGCTGTAGTGTGTCCTCGGTGGCGTGGGGGTTGGGCCTGGGGCCTCCCTCCCCTGTCGGCGTGTGTGGTGGGTCACTTCCTCCTGGAGCTAGCGGCGGCTCCCTGGTAGGGTTGGCTGTGGGCTCGGGTGGTGGGGATGGCTGCCCCTGGCTTGTATTGTCGGGGAATGGTCAGTGCCAAATGCTGCTGGCAGCTTCTAGTCTTGTGAAAGGTACACTTCTTGCGGGACTTACATCTTCGGACACCCCTCCCCACTTCCTCCGTCCCTACTCCTCATTACATACACAGCTAGGGATGTGGGAGGTGGGCATGCATGCCGGGTGTTGTGGTGGTCCTGTCTGCTCCACCCGGTGTCTGGTCGCCTCCCAGTTCTAATTACACTTATAACCACAGACATATCTAAACACTGACAACATACCGACAACTTTTGGGGAATGGGCCACGTAGTGCTTGGTGGGCAGATCTGCTTAGGTGTCTCTGCCTCCAGCATGGTGTAGTTACTGTCCCTCTATCTTAATTGCAAACAACACACTTTGCACAATCATATATGAGTGGGAGGAGGAGATGGGGGCAAAGGGGTCATTCACACCCATGTTTCCTGGTTGCTGTCAGATGGATGTGAAGAGTGGATTTATATGGATTGGTTAGGATGAGCGTATGCGGGGGGAGACTAGGTGGGAGTGTGGTGGGATGACGAGTAGGAGATCAGAGGGGGTAGGTTGTGACAATGAATGTGGGGATATGGGGTAAGGGGTGGTGAGATTGATTATGATGGGGTGTCTGTGTGTGGGGGGTGGGGATGTCGGGTTGACTGGGTTGTGTGTGTTTGGGGGGGAAGGTGAGGTGTGTGGGGAATGTTTAGGCACGTGTGTGAGTGTATGGGGAGAAGGATGTTTGGGTATGTGTATGGGTGTGTGTGTGTGGAGTTAGGGATGGTTGGGTTTGTGTGAATGATTGGGTATGTTGGGCGTATGTGAGGATTGGGATCAATCCCCGGGGTGTGCATCAGGTGCGCTGGGGTGTGGACCGGCTCCGTGGCCTCTGGCCCCTCACTGGTGCTGGTTAGTTCCTGTGCCTATGCCTTCGTATTTTGCCAAATTCCCAGAGTCAGTAAAAAAAGGTCTTAACTCCTACAACTCAAATCGAGTTGTAAATGTTTGTATGATGGCAGGTGGAGGTCTTAAAGGGAAAGTGCAAGCTTCAATGAAAAACAGAATTTATGAAGTTGAGGTGGGTAAGAAGCGAACATGAGGGTGTCAGGCTTCAAGCTAAGTTTTTTCTGTGTAACGTTAACTATGTTAGAATAAGTACCTGAGTTACAATGGAAATCTCTTATAAGCTCAATAAAGGTTAGACAGCTAGGGACGTTACCTAGCTTGTTGTTAGCACCACCTAGCGCAACAGCGTTATAGTGTTTTAGATGTGTTTGAGCTATACTTTGAGGGTTAGAAAAGTTATTTTCACTCAGGTGCACGTTGAGGGGCAGGAAGTACAGGCAAGTACTGTCACTTGTGCCATTTGAAAAGCAAAGTGCCATCATGTAGCAGCTCTTCTCATTTGGGCGGAGAAGAACTGTACACAGTTGCACAGTTGGATTGCTGACCAGCATTCCCCGATGACAGGTGTCATCAGGAAAAGCCGTTCCCTCATTCCAGCAAACCGTGTCGGACCGGCTGCTTTGCCATTTGGGAAATGCCACCCACAAACCCTTGAGTTGTGGTTTGGGGTGAAATCTTTACGCCTGGAATAAAAATAAAAAGGAACTAAGTGGCCATCAGTAAATAGAAGTGATAAAAATTAATATGTAATGTTATCTGGTTGATCGTTTTGCTAAAATACTGGCTAGCAAAAGATAGCAGCTAGCACTAGCCTACACAAAAAGGTATTTTTTCATGATTAAAGATCAAGCTTACCGTGTCAGTTTAAGCCATCTCCTTTTCTCATTTTCGTCCAGCGGAAAGCGGTAATAGGAAATCGTTTTATTGATGTCATTTCTCTTGTTACAAGACAGGACACAACACTGTACCATTATATTGCGGTTTTGGTTCGGACACGGAAGTGACGTTTCCGGCTACAATGACGTAGCCACTAGCCATCCCCATTGGCTGTTGGTTGGCTGGCTCCTGGTGTGAATGGATTCCCATGATGTTGTTTCCTCACAGTAGTGTCAAGCCATATGTTTAAATCTATCAATTTATATCTACTTCATTAAAAGTATTGTGGAGCTACAAGATGGTCAAATCAAAGGATTGCATCGTGCGTGGACATGTCTTGTTAATAGTGCAGTGGAATAAACATTATTTTGTTATTTATCCACTTTGTTCAGGCTAATTTTCAAAAATCACTTTCAGACAGGTTTATAAATGAACAGAATACTGTTGTCATTGTAAATTACAAATAATGCAATTAAAATGATTGGATTTCATAATGCCATTTGATCAATTATTTTCAGGTTAGTATACCTTAGTTTAACTGCACTTTGTGTAGAATTGATTACTGCTCAATATTTATTTGCAGTCATTAAGTTTGTGTGACTTCTTTTTACTGAAGTTGACATGAATTCAACGGTGCGCTGCATCAAACTGGCAGCCCTTCAAAACGGTCGTTACCTGTATATGTTTGTTTATGTTGGTGCGGCTGGACTGGAACATAATTTCCCTTCGGGGATTAATAAAGTATTTCTGATTCTGAATAAATGTTTAACAAATTTCAAGTAATGTTATTTTAGCAGAATATATCAAGTTCTTGTGACTAAAAGTATTTAAGTTGTTACAGCTTGATTTGATTTAAGATACTTTAAACAATCACAACTTATAAACAATACAACCAACTCCAATAAATTGTCTTACAATGTATTTGTTTCTTTACTTACTATTGTTAAGGTAGTCACTTTCCTAAACATTTTCCAGTAAACTTAACTTTTTAAAATTTACAGTGATTGTGTATTTTCTGTTTGCATGCTTCATTGGATGCTTCATGAATACATGAAGTTATATGTCTGCATGATAATTCAGGCTCCAGCTGCAGGGAAGTAGAAAATATAGTTTTACTTCCTGTTCAAAAATTAAAATGGAAAAAAAGGAAATTAAAATATGCCATGGTCTAATTGTTGTCTTTTGTATTTTTCTACTATATACATGTAATATATTCAATTCTACAGACATTTAGCAGACATTTAAAGACAGCAAATCTGATAGGACACAACAATTGTCCTGAAGTGCTGGAGGCCTTTTTTTATATATGTAAATTATATACATCTTTATATTCTATATACATTTGACATTTGTAACTCAATATATATATATGTATATATATATATATATATATATATATGATGTGTGTTCTTATATGAAACACATAGTGTGCAGCAGTGTGAGCAGAAGTGTAAATAAATAGTACTTTTTCTCTTCAAACTGACCTTTTCTCCAGAAAGTTTTTTACTGTAAGACATAGAGAGTAAATCTAAAAAGCAGAATGAATTAATATGGGTGTGTGCTTGTGTGCTTACTCTAAAATAAGGATAGAAACCATTTCAAACGTAACAAGAGGCAGAGCTGCTGCAGAAATTCACCACAGAATTACAACTGTACAATAGAGGAAATTGTAGTTTAGACAAAAGGCAAAGAAAAGTGAGCATCCTGTCAATACAGTGAGTAGTAATCACAGTAGAAACAGGCAACTATCGCATCTAATCCTCTATCTCAGACTGACTTCCCAAATCCTCACTTTAATACACAAGACACACACACAATTCTTCCACTGTAATAACAGTTTACGAAACAACATTGTACAGCCACATAATAGCTATGTTATAATTTGCCCTAACAACTCCAATTATGCCTGTTATTGATTCAGACACACATTTTAATAGAATCAACCACGCCTTCTGTATTACCAGCCATTGAAGGTGTTCAATGGTGAACATTTGAAGCTTCTTCCCTTCTTTATCCCACATGAATCTGTCCATGACAGTGTAATTTGTTGCTTAGATTCCGAAGTCACTGTAAACATCACACAACAGGGATTTTAGCAATAAGAGGCCTTGGCACTGTCAACCCAAAGTAAACAGAGAGAGAAAGGGTAGTTCATAGTTGACCATGCCCAAGTGAGTCATTCTGAGTGGTTTTCAGAAAAACATCCCCTCAGTTTACTTCATTGTCAGTTGGAGTTGAGGTCATCCAAGGATGTGATGGATGTTCCTGTTTCTGGGGTCCTTTTTTTTAAGATTTTAGCATTCAAATGTTTTACATCCTTTTGAAAGAATCTTAGGACATGTTGCTAGTAGAGTTACAATAACCCAACCTAGATGTAACAAGCACATGGATGAGTTTTTCAGCATCACTTTTAACATTCCTGCTAACAGCCTATACCTTTCTTCCACAAGTCACTACTATCTAAACGATTCCTTCTATATTGATTGTTAATCCACGTTACTTCATATAAGCATGTCTAAATGTTGTGGTTAAGAAAATGAAAAAAATATATAATCTGGTGGAAAAAGCAAAAATTCACAAACATCATCAACACTGACATATTTATGGTTTTGGTTATTTAAAATGCTAAAAGATTACCTCATCTGGTACTGGGGTTGGTAGTAAATTGCATGGCTTAGCAGAGAAATTTCACACATTCAGTGGGTCCTGCACGCTGAATCAAATACCTGAATCCCTCATTCCCATGCTATAGGCTTCAGCTCAGGACAGTCCCCAAAACGAGCCACTCATTTTATTTAGCTGTGTTGGAGTAGAATTGCATCTAAAAGCAGCTGTAGATCTCAAGGACTGAACTTGGGCACCCCAGAATTACTGTAGGTCAGCTATGGGTTTGCATTTCTTTATCTTGTGTGACTTAACAAGAAGGAACAGGATCTCTTTGACTACATGTGAAAACTCAATTAGTTAAAATTAGATAAGGGGACTAGAAGTATCTCATTATCGCTTAATACTTCAGAATTATAGCTGGGCAAAATTTGCACCTTAGTCTGTAAATTCCAGAAAGCCCAGTTTTTTATTAACCAGTCACAGATTTAGCCAAATGACTGTAGTGCCTCCTTTGTTTACCTCCTTCTCACAGAGCTGTGAGGCTGTTTTAACAGTGGCTAGGTGTTGTCCCCCCTCCCGGGTTGGAGCTTACCCAATAAACAGCAGTCAACCCAGGTGTGAAGTGTGGTTTTGCTTGTTGTGTTGGCTAGCTAAAAGCTTCTGTGCATGTGAACAGTCGGCTGTCTGAGTTTGTTTTTCTTCACCAGCATTCCTGAAGAACTTGGGGGTGTTTTCACCTTCTTCAGAGAGGTGCTGGATGTCACATAAGCAAAGTGGATGAAGTAAACAAAAGGGGATAGAATGTGAGAGATACTGATGAGCTTGTGTTTAATAGTTTACAAACAGGCCTTTGAATTATTCAAATTAGAAATACTGTGCCATGCCAGGAAAACAAGTCAGACTGAAGTTTTTTTTAGGCATTGAAGGCCAAAAACAGATGTCCCAACATAGCTTTCTCCTGCAGCCGTTGAACACACATATTTACTGTGGCAACAGACAGTGAAGGGAGCCCCTGTTTAATTTTCAGCCTCCCTGCAAGGTTTGCAGAGAGTGCAAGGACTGATGACACAAAGGTATCATCACCAGCAGAGAGGATCAGCTGCAGAAAGGGGGCTATGATCACAGCACTCAGTCCACTGTGACATTAAAAACATGACTGCAGCATGGCCCATAAAGCCAATCGGTTTCACAGAGAGGTGAACAAAGGAAAAACAGATGAGAGAATTTAAGACAAAGTATTTAAATTTAGCAATTGTTTCAAAATTACAAAAACAATCCCTAAAAAAGTATTTTAAAATATTCTAATCGAATTCTCATTAATGCAGATTTACAAGAATAAAACTATAAAATCCATCCAATAAGGCAAAAAGTCTTTAACCCCTAAAACTCTACACCATTTTATTTGGCCATAATTTTGTCATAAAAATGTTTTAAATGGGATTTTTGCTTTTGTGAGAAATCTGTGTTTTGATTAATTTAAAAATAAGAATGTAATGAATTGCATCTTCCATACACAAATAAAAAAGGGACACATATCCAATAATAAACTGAGACGTCTCCAACTGATTTCTCCACATTTCATATTTCCATAGGTTTTCAAGCATTTTTAAGATCGGGGATTTGATTTCAGCACAAATGTATGGAGAAAATCTATGTCGCTTGATTACCAAACGGTGTGCTGCTTTTTTCAGAACTACAGAAAATGACTAATGTGTTAAACGGCGTTAAACACTGACGAGCAGAGGGCCCTGCATCAGCGGCGTTAAACACTGACGAGCAGAGGGCCCTGCATCAGCAGCATTGAACCACAGCATGCCTGCCACTCTGTCTCTGCCTATCAGGGGGTGGACAAACACTATGCCCCTGTATCTCCACCCCAGTCCAATGACACTTAATCTTTAATCCCTTCAGCTCTCCCTCCCCCTTGAACTTTATCACCTATTAACTGCCGACCAAGTAAATCCCACATGGAAAAAAGTATGGGGTTGGCCATACACACAACACACACACACACCTTCTCTCCAGTGTGTTGCCAGCAAGCAGACACACAGGTGTCCAGAGGACACCATGGACTAAAAAACTGTTATTTTCCGCTACACAGCTTTTTAAATTGAGTATCATCCAAAGCTGCCATCATGGGTGTGTTCCCTGCTTCCTTTCTGTCCCCTTGACTTGACAAAGATTGGGGACTTCATCAGTTCACTTTTTTATTCTTGCTTCAAACTTTGCTGCTTATAATGTTTTTGGTAAAAAATTACAACATTGGGCCCGTGGTAGCTGAGCAGCAGGTCAGGGTGAGATGATTGTATCTATCAGGTCAATTTAGAGGCGAGTAACAATGATTGCAGGAATTTAACTTCAGATCTTAAATTCATGTAAATGATGTTTGGACAAAACTGTGAGTTTGTTGGTGTGCAGTAATAAGGCAAAGTCAGACACGTGCAGTTTGTGAAATGTGCTAACTTTAGCACTTGTTTGTTATTGAATATGGATGCTGAAGAGTTGAAAATTGATTTTGTAAGGATTTGACTGTTTATATAAATTGGTGCAGTGATTCTCAGACGTGGTCAGCAGACCCTGGTGTTTCATATACATGACCCAGAGGATATGTCTGGCACTCGCTTAGTCAGTCCACCCTGATGGTGTCTGAGGTATATGTAACAGCCTATGTGGAACTGAGCAGAAATGTATGTTCAGTTAAAAAAAAAAACAATTGTTAGAAAATTTTGTGCTACTATTTTTTATACAAAATGTGCTTTAGAAATAAAATGTGATTTGATTTGATATGTAAAATCACAAAAATGACAAACATTTATTCGCAAATATCTAAAGTAAAAATAAAAACATTGCACATTATATTATTGGGCATTACCTTCAAGATCTAAGTTATTATAACTCCACAAACGTGCACATTTCCATGTGTGTGCGGTAATCTTGGACACCTGAACTGACACACCTCATACAAATTGAAGCCACATCAATCAAGTCAGAAAGAAAGAAAAAATACATTTAAAGGAACCTAACTTAAAACTCATCTAATCTGTTACACACCCTAACAAGGTTTTGATGTCATCTCCATGAGGAGTTCACAGAGGACATCCCAATATTCTCCGGACTCTCCTTATGGCTTTTGACCAGGACAGATGCTTTTTCTCTCCCCTCCCATCCATATGTTCCTGTTCTGTCTGTTTGTGTCACTCACTATTAATAGTCAGCTGGTTAAATAAAGTGACCAAAGTTTTTTTCTAGGGACCCCTAAATGTCCGAGGAAGGCATACCTGGCTTGGTATGAGAGGGATTCTATGTAGCCTGGAAGCATCCTCTCAGAGCATCTTCAGCATCATCAGACCAGGTTTTAATAGTCTTTCTAATGACAGCTTGTTACTGAACGATTGGCTTTTAGGAGGAGGTGAGAAGAACCAGATAATGGTCAGATCTTCCTAAAGGTGGCAAAGGAGCTGTATGCCTTTTTACTATTAGCATAAAATAAATCCAACATTTTATTTTCTCTGGTGGAGCAGCTGATAAACTGTTGGAGCGTTGGTAAAGTAGCAGGGAAGGAGGTGGTGTTAAAATCTCCAGAGATCATCATGAATGTGTTTGAATGTTGTGTTTGAAGCCTGGTAAAGCTAGCAGTTCCATGTCTCTGTGCAGATCGTCTCTTTAACAGTGACATGTCCAGGATAACACCAACGCTGGTTAAACAGCACTGCAATTCCACCTTGTCATGATACGTAACGTAGTAACGTCACCACGTAACAGGAAGTACTTCACATGTTTGCTATTTTGTTGAGTGCTACACGTGCTACCTCCGCAGTTCAATAAATGTTCAGTAACTGTACAGAAGCCTCTTACTTTTCTTGCTAATAAGTACAAACCAAGACATGGTGTCAGAAGTGGCCGACAGGACGCCTGCATGAGAGAGCAATGGCAAAGTTCGGACCGCCGGAACAATTTGATTTTTCTCGACCAGCGGAGTGGCCGATTTGGTGTCGCTGCTTCGACCGCTACAGCATAGTCTTGATGCTGGATAAAGATAGCGGCCAAGTCCAGGTAAACACACTTCTCTACACCTTGGGAAGAGATGCAGAAGCTATCTATGACTCTTTTGTGTATATCAGAATCAGATTTATTGCCAGGTAATTTTCATCACTAGGAATTTGTCTTGGTTCTCAGTGCCAACATACATAGC
>JBAMIG010000009.1:1910447-1926457 GCA_037177335.1 Kiunga ballochi | reverse complement strand
GTCTGGGCTTCCCTCCTTGAGCTGCTGCCCCTGCGACCCGACCTCGGATAAGCGGCAGAAAATGGATGGATGGATGGTGTGAGGAATCTAGTTGTTCTTTTTGACTCTGAGCTGAATTTTATTCCTCACATTAAAATTGTAACAAAAACATGATTTTATCATTTAAAAAACATCGCTAGAGTCTGCTAATTTTTTTCATTTGCCAGTACGGAGATGCTGATGCATGCTATAGTAGATTAGACTATTGTAATGCCCTCCTCTCTGGTCTTCCCAGGAAGTCTGTTTCAAGCCTACAGTTATGTCAAAACTTGGCGACACGAGTCCTGATGAGGACTAGAGGGCGGGAACACAATACACTAGTATTAGAATCGCTACATTGGCTCCACGTGCATTTCAGGGGGTGGGAATTCATTGTCATGTTGTCTGTCTGTCTTATTTTAATTTATTTTATCATGTAAAGCACTTTGTGTTGTCTAAGGCATAAAAAGCACTTTTTAAATAAAGTTGGATTTGATTTCGAGTTGAATAGAATGAGCGATCCAGGTTGATGAGGACATGGAGGTTCCAGCAGAGAAGTGATTATGACAAATGCTGCTTCCACAGATAGTTAGCTTGACATGTGTAAGGTCAGAAATTGAGTCATCCTCAGGTGCAAGTGCTTCTACAGACCTGCATACAACATTCAAATTTGAAGGTGTTGAGTTAAGCAGGGAACAAAGAATACTTGTTCACAGGGAGGTTTTTCAGAAAATGAAAAAGTTAAAAAAGAAATGCACCTTCTGTGCTCCTTTTTTTTTTTTACCTAGGAGCAGATGTGTATAATCAAGATACCAGAAGGTATATGTCCTGCCATGTTTTTGGATCTACCTGTACATCCAGAGCAGGTGTTTTTAACTAAAAGCCTTATTTGTCTTTTAGCAAGGAAACACTTCTATGGTCCTTTGAATTGCCTTGCAATGGGGTTATTGTTGTTGCAACTACTGCATGCTGAGTTGTTAGCCAGAAGATATTGATAAACAGCCACTTGTTTCTCTACAAGGTTTTCATAGATGCCTATTATACTTCTAAAGAAAGCAATGAAACCAGATGAATGTACTTTTCTGTGTGAAACAGGCAACTCTGTTTCTTTTAAAATAGTAATATGTTCTTTTGCTTTTGGTTTTTTGGGTGCTTTGTGTCCTTTATGAGTAGATTGCAGGTAATAAGGACATCAAAACCAACATCAACTTTGCACACAAATTGTGACTGCACATCCCCTGAACCATGAATACCTAAATTGTTTCTTATAGTATTTTAGGGTAACAGTCACACTGCTATTAAAAAGTTGATTTGCAAAAGATCTTTTTCCATTGTCACGTAAACCTTACCTTTCTTGAAGCTTGTGAAACCCCCTAATGTACTGCCATTGTATGGCAGGTATTCTTCTCTTTCTAAAACACCAAAAACATATAAAAGAAACTTGAGCATGTGGCATGGATGCCAGAGGACATTGACTTTTTGTATGCCCTTCCGGATGTAAACAGTAAGAGCTCATGTCCATGATGTCCAGGTTGGCACCGAGCTCCCTCATCATTGCCATGTTTTGATGGACCGTGTGCACTAAACAAACTTAACAGCAATTTGATAAAGACTTTCTTGGATGAGGTTAGCTCTTTCTTTTCCAGTCTTGCTGTTAATAGCAAGTAAGCAATAAGGATCTTCCAAGACTCGTTGATTGCAACAACCATCAGGACCACTGCTCACAAGCAAGGTCCTGTTGCAATGTTGTTGCTGTGAGGTGTGTGTGTGTGTGGGGTAAAATAAAAGTGTTTCTCTCTGTCCCTCTCTATAGTGGCAACCAAAAGGCAAATAACGAAACATATTTTATATTTAATAAGAGAAGTAAACATTGACACATAGATCCAACAAACAAAATTATTCTTCACGGAGAGATCATTTGATATGACTCCCTTATTTAAATCTGGTTCTTATTTTTTGACAACAATATATCTATTATGAATCTGTCTACACACACACACACACACAAACACACACACATTACAGAAGTAAAATGTTAAAGGGCATCCAGTTAGCTGGCCAGTAGCACCTTGGCTTTAATATTAACGCATGCGCATGTATATCAGCAGCTTTTCTCATTCCAGTTTAAACAAAGGACAGTACTGTTGACCACCAGTACTGCTGAACAACTTGCTGTAACCTTCCTATACAGAAAAAAACATTAGTTAACTCCTAGCTAACAACACAAAGAGAAACCTAAGCTTAAATGCAGTAAACACGATGACTGGTGATAACTGTGTTTGTATTGAGTGGTATCGGTAAAGAATTACACCACATGTCCTGGTTAAAGCAGGTACTTGCATCACCATTGCATGTCAGCCACCTGGGAAAGCAGCGCCTCATTCTGAGCAGAGCTCAGAGCAAGTTTAGAGTGAGTTTAGAATGAGCTGCATGACCTGAAGTTGGGGTAGGATTAGACTCAGTTTACAGAGACTCTTCTCTGGTTTCTCTGCCTGAAAGCACAAGAAGACACAAAAGCTGAGAAACCCTGAGAATCATGTTACAGATTTTACTGGTTTCTTCTACAGCTTAAAGAAGACCAAATTGAGACTTGGTGCACCTTATTGCTGTAACACAGAAGAAAAAAACCTTACCACCAGTTTGGTGTCACACAGATGTCAGGGTTGTTCTGTTCTTTTTAACGGTAAGAGTGAATATCTGTCTACCTTCGTCTATTGTGATCTGAAGCATCAGTGGGTTATCGGTATAACTGCATCACCTCCATGTCATCTTGTTCCCATATTTATTGTAAGGTGTTTTAATTTGGCCTTTGTCTTTAATCTGCATTAGCAGGCCCTTACCACAGTAATCCCTCAGATAAATGGCAGACAGATTGGGTATCTGAGGAGCAGCAACCATCCTCCCTGGCCCTGTTTTTAAGCCTCTGTAAATATAAAGGGGATGGTGGCGATTTGATGTGGAAACGAGAGCAATCTCAAAAAGAGAGGAATGGATGCCAGAGTGTGAGTAGTGGAGCTGAGACTTCACTTTAAGTCAAATCAAGGTCATCATACGATGTCAGCTAAGGTCAGAAGGGCTTCCAGCATTTTGTAGCTATTCCTGTGGATTTCAGTGGTGCAAAAGATTACTGCTGGGATTCATTTTCACACAGGCAACAGTCTCACTGACAAGAAATATTTCAGCAATAACAAATGTTTCATAGTTTTTTTGAGAGACATGAAGAAAAGATGAACATTTTTTTACGTAACACATTTTCTAAATGGGCAGTGACAACATCAGGTGGCTGGTTTTTAATATTAACTTATCTTTGTCTTGACCTCAAACTGGGTATTTTACTACTGAGACATAACAAGTGTGTATGCTGTGTATGTTCAACTTAACAAAAAATGCTGTAAATAGAAAATCCTCCATTGATTTTCTATAAAGCTTGACCCAATTCATGGTTGTGGGGAACCTGGAGCCATCCTTGCTATTTGCATTTAGGAGAGAAATACACGACGACAGGTCGCTAGTCCATCACTGGGTCAACAAAGACAAACAACCACTCAAACTCCTTCTTAAAGACAAGTTAAAGTGACCAATTAACCTCTATAAAGCCGCTGCATGAGATTTACCACTGACAAAAATCTGTTGTAGCCAACCAGTGGTTAGAGAGGGCTAGACTGACAACAATGAGGCCCTAATTTTGGCAGCACGGGAGCTAGCCTTGACCATTGACGCTCAGATTGACTACACCAGGCTCCATGTGTAGACAGTGAAAAGAAACCACTGCAACAATCCAGCACCTCACAGCAGAGTGCAAGATAAAACTGGGAAAAGCCTGGTGAGTTTAAACATCAGTAGTAACTGTAGTCACTGGAGCACTGGGAGCTGTGATCCCCACACTGGAGAGGTGGTTCCAACTGATACCTAGAGAAACATTAGACATTTCCATTCCGAAGAACGAAGGGCTAAGAACACCTAAGATACCCTCAGTTCCCCAGGACTCTGGTAGAGGACGTAGATTTTCTCCAAAAACTCGGGCTTTCTCCCAAAGTCCAAAAACATCCATATTATAAGGATTTTGATTGTGTATTGGTCATTAGAAATTGTTCTTAGTGTGTGTGATTGGTTGTATGTCTCTCTGTGTTGTCCCGTTGATGGATTGGCGACCTGTCCAGAGTGTACCCTGCCACTCACCTGATGAATGCATTGAAAAGGCCCCAGCCATTTGAACAAATGGACAATGCATGGATGGCTGAGATCATATAAATGTTTCTGATATTTTTGCTTACGTAAGAAATGAAGGTGACAGGTTTTTTTTAAGGTGAAAGAATTGAAGAGATGGTTGGTGAGCTATAAGTTATAGATTTAGCTATGTTGGTATTTTAAGCGGCACAAGACCAACATTGCCCTTAGGTTAAAGTCACCAGCAGTCTAAACAGTTAGCGTGGAGCACTGCACATCGCTGCTGTAACATTATGGGATTCTGGCTGATTGCTGCAGCATCTGATCCTTACCACAGGGTTAGTAAGTAAAGGAGGTGAAAGTTTAGTCTTGACATCCTAATAACCGCCCCATGCTTGTCCTCAGGAAAAGCGAGAGGAAAAGATTAAGTCTTAAGATTAAGAATTTTTACATTTGAAAAATGCCCAAAGATCCATTACTTGGATGGTTTTTGGATAGTTTCACGTTGACACTAAAACAAATGAGTACACCGAGAAATGACGGCCAGTGAGAGAGAAACCTGACCTGTTATCCCACCAGATTCATCACTCTGGCTGAAACCATGTCTTGCTGTTTAGTGGAAAGAAATGACATGGAAACAAATTTTTTCTGTTGACTTTTGAGTTTTTGAGATTCTTCAAACAGGTAATGAGTGAGCTATTCTAAGCTGCTTCATACTAAACCTTTTTAAACAATATTTTCTTCTTTGCATGAAAATGCTTTTTAATTGATCTTTTTCATTTACATCTGACGATTTATTTTATTACATCTTCAGTTTTGTTTTACCAAACTACTGGGCATCTGGGAAAAGAGTGGAACAAAATTATTTTTTTTATTTAAGGTCGAAATCTTTTACGTAAAAATAAACTGAAAGTATATTCATGAGACCAGGGATTTTCCCATGTAAAACTGTGAAGATAAAGTAAGTTAAGGTTAGTTAACACTAAAGCTGTGTACCAATTCTTTACACTTGCACCTACACACCCATCTTCATCCTCACACCCACATTCATCCACAAACTTAACCACGCACAGTTTCATGCCCACAGCCATCTTCAAATCCAAACCCATCTTCATCATTCCAGCAATCTTCATCCCCACCCATTTTTATCATCACACCCACTTTCGCCCTCACACCCATCTCCATCCTTTCTGTGTCACAGAGGAACACACCAGGTCTTCATCTCTGAAAGAAAGATCTTTAGCAAACACAGAGCTGATTAAAACAAACATGCCAGTGAAGCCTCACTGCTGCTGGAGAGGACAGGGCAAACAGAGCCGCAGTAGCAGGATTACCGGAGATAGCATAACCCCGACCGCATTCTAAGAGCAGGACAAAACTGTCCGTGTCTCAAGCAGAGTGGGCTCCAGTGCTGTCCTCTCTTCACAACAATGTTTTGAAAACAACTTTTTAATTAATGTAATATCTTTTAACTTTACCCTCGTGTTACTCTTCTGTCTTTACAGAAGAAGTGAAGAGGAGTGTGATTGTAGTTCCCAGAGCAGGGACGAACCAACAAAGCTAGCTCAACTGTTTCATTTACACACTATGTCCATTTTCCTAAATGTTTTCTCAAAAATAATTGCTGTTTACTAAGTTTTATAAATTAATCCAGTTTTCTTTTCAGAAAACTGCTTATAAGCAAATAGTTTTTTGTCTGTACTAAATAGTATACTCTTAACAAACAACCTGTAAAGTTTTGTGGGATGTAGTTGCTCATTTTTATGGTGCCTTCATCACTCCCTGCCTCTTCTCTTTCTTATTTGCTCTCCATTTATCTACCGTCTGTCAGTCAGATTATCATCATCCCTCATTTAGCTCAACCCCTCCCAGTGAGACTTCCCATCTTTGGCATCACACCCTTCTGTCAGAGGTTGCCTCTATACCATCACCTCGAGCCTGCTATCCTTCCAGCACTCTCTTTTGTCAGCAGTACAAAGTTGATTCTATTCACCCAACATCCTGCTGATCTTTATAACAAACAATCCAAGCTGAAGAAAGGAGGGGACACAGAGATGTCAGCCAGCCAGTCAAACAACTGGGCAGCCGACTTGCCAGGCAAACATAGTTCTTTTCCTTTAGTTGTCTGTAAACCCCATCTGCTGGAGGCAGAATTAGATGCAATATCCAATTCAATCCTTTTCCTCAACCTTCCAGAAAGCTTTTAGCCACATTTTAGCACACAAAAGCCGCTTCACTGGCCTTTGTAGCTTGAGCTTCTATTTAAGAAGGTGAGGGTGAGGATGTGGGGAGAAGAAATCAATAAATTGTCCTGGCTCTCAATCTTCTTGGCCTGCAGTTGAGGTGTTTTTCGGTTGGGAGGGGAGTGGGAGAAGGAGGAATGTTTTGTCATTCATAAGCTTTGCTGACAAATCCTTGACATCATTTGGCGGATTGTATCGATAACTTCTTCCCTGGACTGCAGAGGACAAATCGAAATCATTTGTCTGGCTTTGTTGTGGCTGTAGTGATTTGGGAAGGGTGGGGGATCACAGTGGGGTTGCCCCGGGCAGCAAAGGGAGAATGAGTCTGGGACAAAGCTAGCGTTGCCAGCCTTGGCTGTGACATTGGCAGCTGAAGGCATTTGCACGGCAAAGAAGTTCAAGGGTCATCTCAAAACAAGAGGCATGTGACTGCACTAAAGGCCAGACAGCTGCTGCTTCTCACACCTACTCCACCAGTAAGTCTTAGATCTGAATACATGAAAGACATCTCCTTTTGGAACTAGTTTAGTTTGTGACATTGATTACAACACTGTGAAATCAACCTTAGATGGAGAGAAATCAGAAAGACATGACAGCGCCTCGTAGCATTTGATATCTGTTGTAATCCTAAAAAAAACATACAATAATGCAGCCACACACAGACACAACCTAATGTACATTTAGCTCACATAAATATGCCCACTCACACAGATCTGTATTCATGTAATCTTGGTGGGGGCTGTTCCAGAGGGGAGAATTGAACTGGCTTTTCCTGCCTGCTGTTTTGACAGTTGTTGGCTTAAGCATCGGATGGCAAATCTCTTAATCTGTCCTTGTAATTAAGAAAAACATGGGACTGTCTGATGTTTCCTAACACATTTCCATCTGCACCAAAAGAAATGGGAATAAGAAATCTCACAATTCTACAAGCGCATTGGGATTACATAATAAAGAAAAGGTTGGTGAGAATGCAGATGCTCTCCGTGTCAGGTTATCTTACAGCTTTGGGGATGAAAAATAGATGTAAGATATTTCTGTATTTGGATGTAGAATGAGACAGAGTTAATTACAATGTTTATTTGTAGAGTGATTGAGTTATTTGGGTGTGTGAAAGTGGCAGACAAGCTTAATTAGTTTGATCCATGTTTGAGACCAGTGAAAGGTCAAAAATGTAAGTGAAATGTCTGTCAAAATGTTGATGCCATTTCTTTGGCCTTGGTCACCAATTTATGATCCCTTGTTTTGTTTTCATATAATGGAGCTAAAATGATTTAACATAAATATATGAACAGATACAGCAGCATAAAGAGCAAGCAGAGGAAGAAAACAGAATTTATTACTAACAGAAGTTTGTAGAAATGACATACATTAACAGAGACCAAACTTTTCCTCATTTGCACATCATTTTCTCAGGTCTGAAACAAACACACACTACATAATTACACTTTTTCCTCATTTCCTTTTTTATGGTACATTTTACCTTCTATCCTCACTAAACCACCTCCTACTCAGCTGCATCACAAACATCTTCTTTGCTTTATACCAAAATAGAGGATCATTATATTCCTTCTTATCTGCTTACTTGTTGATCTTTGTCAGCTCCCAATTGGACATTACTGTCAGTTTAAGCTCTCTGATTGGTGAAAGATATGACAGGAAATAGTCTATTCATCAATTGCAGATGAAGCCAGAGGCTCTTTGGCATCATGCAGTGATCGTAATCAAATTGTGATAGCTAATAATATAATAATAAATAAATTAATAAACACTACATGTTGTGGCTGGATTTTAAACTTCCTGGAGAGGATGCAGATCATCTAAAAACAAAGATTTTCATCACATTTGTCCTTACACTTCTTTTCCTTCTGTAAGGAACACTGCTGAGTGTTTGGACTTTGGAGTGGAGTTTCACACACAGGAAATAAAGTGAAAAGGGTATTCTTTGAGCTGTAGACAGCATAATATTACCTAACTGCAATGAAATTCAGCTATACTGTAGTTAAAATGTGCACTTTTAAAATGTCTTTAAAAATTAGGATTCATGGAATAAAAATGACTCTAAACAGGGTAAAACCAGGTTTTCATTTTTACTTATTAGAGGTAAAAAAAAATCAGATCCCTGGCTTACAGACATAGAACTACACTCAGAAATACACATGTTCAGCTTGTTATCAGACATGGATTCACTAGTTTCAGACTTTTACAGAGCTTCTGGGAAAATATGGCTGCTATTGGACAGACATAAGGGTGAAAAATTACCACTTTTTTTCCCCTTCTGATCCTTATCTAGGGACAAACTACAGCTCAAAATTTAGCAGCAAATAAATGAACAACTCACAAGGAGCACATTCTGCCCAATGCCAGAGGTCACCAGAGCTGTTGCTCCAGGCCAGTGTGGCAGTGAAAAAGCTCAGACTGATGTGGTTCAGGGCCACCTTGTGCTTCAACCATTGTGTTGAGCAGCTGGGGGGATTTCATATGAAAAAAGTTTGCCAATCTTTCATCACAGCCAGCAGCAGATTTCATCTTTTGATGATTGTTTTGATGATGTGTGGACTTCACAAGGAAAACATTATTCCTGATCAAATAGTGTTTTTTTAAGTAGCTGACTGGTCAATTATGGATGAAGGAACCCATGTCATGCATGCACTGCAGTCTGAATTTGTAGGAGGAGGAACTACAAGATGATGGTAAAGGTTGAATGTGTTATTCAGAGATGATATTCTGCATATCTTGGTTGGAACTGGTGCCTGTATCCTTTCTATCATCTCCAACCAGCTTGTCCATTCTCCTCTGACCTGTGTCAAAACGTGCTTACTTGCTGCTATGTGATTGGCTGATTAGATCTTGCATTAGGAAGCAGTTGAACAGGCGGACTGTATGGAGCTATATTTGTGTTTTTATTAAATGAAAGAAAAAAAGAAATCCAAGAGGAAAAAAAATTTTTGAAAGGAAAAATATATATTTGAAATGAAAAATATATATTTGATATTTGAATTCTTTCCACATTAATTGCAAAAAAATATTTGAGAGAAAAAAAAATTGAGATTATTATTTTTTCAAATTAAAAAAAAAATATTTTTAAAAAGTATTTTAAAAACAGTTTTTACTCTCAAATGAAAATTTTCTTTGCTGTCGGTGTAAAAATGTTACTTTAAATATAATTTTTTTTTTCTCAAAACTTTTTTCTTCTCGCTCTCAAAACCTAAGTTTTTGCTCTTGGATTTTTTTCTTGCTTTCGGATTATTTTTTTGCTCTCCACATGAAAACTGTGCAGGAGGCGGGCTCAGGATGCTATTGGTCAGTCTCAGCCAGACTGACAGCTGGATGGGCCAATAAGAACCGCGTCACTCTGCTTCATGCTCCAGTCTGTCTCTCCCACCACGAAACCCATGTTACACGAACATACCGACACCGGTACTTAAGACTGATCTCTACAGCTCGGATCACCAGTAGCCTACCCCTGCCACCGTGATCTGGTTTCTGATCTGTGCACTTATGACGTGCGTATAGGACTGGTTTGTATCCATTATAACCAGAGATCCCGCTTACAGCGATCTGAATGACGTGTCGGCTTCAATCAGCTGGATGTTAAGAAACAATGATCACAGCGGCAGGGAGAAGGTAGACCTATTGTCGGTTCCGAAGCTGCCGCCGTGATCCGAGCTGTAGAGAGCAGCCTTAAGTACCGGTGTCGGTATGTTCGTGTTACATGGGTTTTGTGGTGGGAGATACAGACTGGAGCCTGTAGCTGATTGACGAGGTTCTTACTGGCCCATCCAGCTGTCAGTCTGGCTGAGACTGACCAATAGCAGCCTGAGCCAGCCTCCTGCACAGTTTTCACGTCGAGAGCAAAAAAATAATCCGAAAGCAAGAAAAAAAAATCCAAGAGCAAAAACTTAGGTTTTGAGAGCGAGAAGAAGAAAGTTTTGAGAGAAAAAAAAGATATTTAAAGTAAAATTTTCACACTAACAGCAAAGAAAATATTTATTTGAGAGTAAAAAATGTTTTTAAATACTTTTTTAAAAAGAAATATATTCTTTTTAGTTTAAAAAAATAATTATCTCAAAAACTTTTTTCTTTCAAATATTATTTTTTTTTGCAATTAATGTGAAAAGAATTACTATCAAATATATATTTTTCATTTCAAATATATATTTTTCCTTTCAAATTTTTTTTTCCTCTTGGATTTCTTTTTTTCTTTTATGTTTATTTATTTATTTGTTGTTTATTTATTAATAAAAACACAAATATAGCTCCATGGCCTAGTTTTTATTCTGTTACTGAGTTCAGTCTGACTTCATGTTTTTCCAGCTCAGTAAATTAGATTCACATTGTAATTTCCCTCGAAGGACTGCAACGAAGCTCTAGTGTCAGGAACATTTTAGCCAAGGTCAAAGGAATTGGGAGTGGATAAGAACATCATCAGAGGGGGGAGTAGAGGGCTCACCCTCCTCCCTACACCACATTGTTGTGCCCGCTATCCTCTTGTGCACCCAACTTCAATTCCACTTCAATTTTTATCAACCTTCTGTTCGCCTCTCAAAGAGATAGGATTCAAACCCTGACACGAATTAGCCCCCCAGATTGACTTGATACAGCCACACCCAAGGGACACTCCATAAAAAAGAAGGAGGCTCACTTTTTTTCTCCTCCTGTTTCCTGCTTTTCATTGAAACATTTCCTATCTCTCCTGCTCTTGGCCTCCACATCATGTGCCCTTCCATCTCTTATCCTTTCTTATTATTTCTCCTCCTCCCTCTCTTCTATCATCATCTGTTGCTCTGTCCATCCTCCACTCTTGTTTTTCCCTCTGCGTGCCTCCTGTCAGTCAGCTGTCTAAGTGACAGTTCACCTCTTCCATCAGTGTGACGGACAGGCGCCGTTAGGTCCTGGCTAATTTGCTTACAAAAATGTGTTGATATAAAAAAATTAAATGTTCTAAAATAGAAAGAGAAGCGTTTGTGCGTGTGAGTGATTGTGAAGAACAGGCAAGAGTGAGAGGAACCTATTCCAATGTTTTCCACAACATAACCTATGAACAGTTTTCTTTTGCTTTTCATTCCATCTGGAGAAATCACAGCTAAATATAAGCCAATGACAAACTGTTTTCGTTCTTGTTATCTATACCACCCATTGTACACAAACAGTTGGGAAAAGCTAGTAGACACATATAAATATATTTAGGTATTTGGCTTAATAAGGATTTAAATGTTAGACATCATATCACATATCTGACAAAAAAAGCTGAAATTCACACAAAATATTTTCTATAGATTGAAATTTTGTATTTTTTTAATCTAACTTATTAATTTTTTTTTTATCACAACTGAATAATGATGACACAGTTTATAGATTAACATGTATAACAGGACCTTGGCCATGTTGGATCCCATTCACCACAGCGCTCTCATGCCACGTCTGTAGGACTCACTAGTTTACATTATTCTCACTCGCTTTGCTGTCTCTGTGCGGACAGACTCTGGGAAGAGGAGTCTATCATCATGTCCTGCTCCTGGAATGATCTGCAGGCCGGGATGATTACTCATCCCTTTATCCAGTTTTATACAAAAAAAAAAAAATCTCAGGTTGTATTTGCATCATGTAGTCATGCAGATGTTCAGACAGTTAATGATTTCATTTTCATTGTAAATACTATTTTACCCGCTTATACTCTGCACTTTGTGCTGCTCCTGGACTGCTAGGACATCCTGATTAAAGAAAGATTACATAAACATAATGAATTAAGTCATATTTTCCTTCTTTATAGTACAAACAGAAAAGAATGACATAACACGAAAAGACGCTTTGCCTCGTTTACTTGTCTGTCAAAGCCTCTGTATATGGGTTAGTTACCATACATAAAATTAAGGGACTGTAAAGTTTTCATGGTTGATGGAAGCATATGGGAGTAAGTATCCTCCCATTCACATGATGAGAGCAAAAAGCAGCTCGTGTGGATGTGCAGCCTGCAGGCAATTTCTCACATATACAGTAGTATTGATCTGAGACGCTGGCCTAATTTATCACAGGTTGACCAGAAGCAAATAAGCTGAGCTTTATTACTAAGCAGGTCTTTCTACGTCATCCAGAAAACGACAAGGATAAAATTGCAGGAGCCATGCATAAGTAAAAGTTAAGGTGGATAATACATCTTACTCAGCAGTATTATGTAACATGCAAATTTCTGGCAGTGAGAAATAAACAGAAAACATTTGCTAATTCTAACAAAGTAAAGATTTTATCTTGTTCACATTTCAGCATTGTGATTAATTATTGATGTTTTAAAAGGTAAAATAGAGTTTAAATTATGTCAATGCAACCCATAATAATCTCTGAACCACTTGTGTGTAAATATAGTGGAGGTGCAGGTAGTTAAGACTAAATGTTGCCGGTTTGATCCTCGGCTGAGTAAGGTCCGAACAGCAGCCTTTCTGTGTGGAGTTTGCACGTTTTCCCCCGGTTTAGGCTGGTTCTCCCTGGCTTCCTCCCACTGTCCAAAGAAATGCATGCTTGGCTGATTGGTTATTCTAAGCTGACCTTAGATGTAAATGCGTGTGTTTAGCTGTTTGTGTCTCTGTGGTGGACCTGTCATATACTGGATGTTAGCAAGACAAGTTTATAACACATTTAATGAAAAACTGTTTTAAAATGCTTCACGGGAATTGTTAAACACATTACAAATTGTATTATGAAATATAAAAAAGAAATAACAAAGATCCCAATAAAATAAGCCTTTAAATTAAACTATTTTAAGGAGGAAGAGTTCACATTTACTGTGAATGAATGATAAAGAAAATGTTTTCTTTTATTTAAAAGTGTTTCCATGTGGTGAGAGTTTAATTTCTAACAGCTAAATGCTGTTTCTCTGTTTAGCTCTGGTCTGCATTAAGTTTCCATAGAAACTCAGTCATCTTAAAAAAAAAACAACAAAACTCTAAAATCTGCATTTCCACATGGTTATAGTAAAAGTTGTAGGATTTGGTCTTGATTATGTGGAAAAACTGAACAACAAACCAAATGTATGTTTTTCTTTTAGAGTTTTTTCACAAACAAGAGATGAGCGGTGGTGACAGAGTTTTGAGCCTAACAGGATCCTTGGAGGTGACTGCTAAGTAAGGGACAAATTTCTGGATTGTTAGAAGACAAATGCTCTTTGTATGTAGGAGCATGTACCAAGCACCCAGTTTGGTTTTTGGACTGTATGTCCGTGACAAAGTGGAAAAAAATGCTCAAAGAGCCTATGAAGACACCATATCTAACCTAAGCGGGCTCTGCCTCGCACTCATGCAGCAGTATTTTCTCAGTGTTGGCAAAATTCCTAACTTCAGCTTCAGCTCGCATAGTTGTCTTTTAATGTGGGACTGGGGTCACAAAGACAGGCCTCTCACTGGCATCACAAAACTACTAAAATGACCAAAATATGTCCTTAAAATGAAATATATAGTTTGTCTTTCAGAGGGGACGTGAGCAGGAGGACAAAAATGAGAAAAAAGCAAAAGAGGAAGACGGCAGAGTAGAGTATATTACTGAGCAGGCGAATGTGTCCTCATGCAGGGGAGTCAATTTGAGAAAAGCCGAGCAATGTGACATCATTTACTCAGAAATCCCTAATTTGTCAGCATTAATATTTCACCACTAGCATTGCCTGTCACAGTGCACCAGAGATGACTGATCAATCTATAAAATGGCTGCGGCTAATTTATTGCAAATTTATGTGTGATGTCATGTGCAGGAGAGCAGCAGAATTTTGATCCAACAATGCTTTTTATCCAAAAACGTCCAACATATTGGCAGGAAAACCTGCAATTATGTGCTGCTTACAATCACATCCAGCTCTGTTTAAATTAAGCTGTTCATTTACATGTATTTATTTCCTCCGTGTATCAGGGATATAAAGGCAAATGCAAGCACACACACACACACACACACCAGCCATCTCGGGCAGTCGTCTTTCCGTGTGGCGTTTGGATGTTCTCCCCATGTCAGCATGGGTTCTCTATGGGTTCTCCAGCTTTCCCCCACCTCTTACAAGATTTGCATGTTAGGTGGACTGGTCATTCTAAATGGTAGAACTGTGATGGACTGGGGAACTGTTCAGGCTGTTCCCTGCCTGTTAATTGCTGGGACAGGCTCCGGCTACCTGTGGCTTCTCTCAAATTTCAGCTGTTTTCAAACTAAGATGAACTTGAATTTATTTCTGTTATAACTTTGTTTTTTGTGATCCATGAAACAATTCACGATCTTAAATCTCTATTTTTGCTTTTGTTTCACCTCATTTTAATGACACAGCTCTTCTTATAGCTATTTTTCCAAAACAAAATAATGTCTTTTACATAGTAAAAAATGTTAATACAATCAAATCTGGCCCTGATTTGTTTGTCTAAAACCATCTTCAGTCATTTTTGGAGTAACTAGGAGTCCAGGTCATTGGTAGGTAGCTGGTCTCTATCCTAGCAGTCCTAGGGCAAGAGGCAGGTTGGCAACCTGAACCGGTTGCCAGTCCATCACAGAGCACCACAGAGAGACAAGAACCAGTCACATACACATTCACTCCTAAGTGAATATGCATATCTGTGGACAGCGGGAGGAAGCCGAAGCACCCGGAGAGAACCCACGCTTACACAAGGAAAACATGCAAACTCTGCACAGAAAAGCTGCTGCTGAGGTTAGAACCAGTGACCTTCTCATTGTGAGTGTGGTGCTACCACAACACTGTGTAGCCCTGCCTCTCATTTAACTCTGGGTCTTAACATCACTGTGTCTTTAGTGTCTGTTTGAGGAGAGTTTTGCTCCATAAAGCTAAAAATGATGACTATAAACCCTAAAAAAGGAGCACACACTTCTCTAAATGTGAATCCCTTTTACAACCCTCCTCAATCAGTATGTGTTTGCAGCCGCCTGCTTAAGACTTACTGCCACATAGTCTTATTCCATACATTTCAGCCCATTGTTATGTCCTCTGTGTGAGAGGGTTTAGCATAACTTGCCCCGCAGGCAGTTATTTACTGTCCATTGATGGGACGTTCATCTTTTTTTTTCTGTTTGTGTTGGCAGCTGCACTGCACATGCACACAATAGGCATTTAGTATGGATAGCATAATGGCACACCATAGCTGAAATTTTTTGGAACAGTGCCAAAGCAAAAGTTGTTCAAACTGTCATCCTTCAGTGGTACCTGTAAAGATTATGAGAAAAAAAAATCTGAGCCATTGGGACAAAGGTGTATAACAAAAATAAGTGGAAAAAAACCCAACAAAATTGTATTATGATGAGCAAAGTATGCCACAATGTTGCTGTATCAGCAAAAAGAGAATTAATTTTACTGGAGAGATTTTATTGTTCCAGCTGGACCCTGATGTAGCCAGACTGAGTATGATCCAGTCTGACTCAGCCACTTGTTACTGTTTTATTTCCTATATTTAGTCATTTTACATATTTTGTGTTTTTACACTTCATTATGAAATCTGTTCAATTTAATCTAATGCAATCAATTATTTTCTATACCTCTGAATTACGCGAAAAAATACGCGTGAAATACGCGACAATCTTTCCTACCTCATATTCATTACTATTTAAAAA
>JBAMIG010000009.1:1877996-1893555 GCA_037177335.1 Kiunga ballochi | reverse complement strand
TGTTGGATTACAATAAAAAAAATCTATTTTTCTGAAATTTAAATAACTTCATATTGAAACCAAAATTGCAGTTTTTCTTTTGGTTATATTCATATAAAATGTCAACATGCACCACAGAAAGCACAAAAGGTTGCACTCTTCACTTCCCTTTCTCCTTTTTTTCAAAAAGCAAGGCAAAATCCCTGTTATTTTGATGAAAAATGTTAACAATATATTTGGACTCAGAAAAAATGATAGTGCTCGTCCAACAAATAAACCAAATTTCTCATTCCAAAGGCAATTTTGTACACAGGTAATTTTCTGTACTTGCTGGCGACCTGCACACATCTGTTTGTCTATTGTGGAGAATGGCGGAGGAGGTGGGGTAGACGCAGGGGTTGGCCCTGGCTTTTTTTTTTATCATATCAACAACAACGGAGACATGGGGCATCCATCATGACCTGACCACCTCTACCGCCTGCATGTACTTGAGCGGGCCCAACAAGTGGTAGCAATTTTCCGTTTTCATTTGTTGACCACTTGACCATGTGCTTTCCTCAGCTCCAGCAGATGAGCTCTCATTCATGCTTGACTTCTGGTTTTTACACACCTGTGAGCTCTGCCCTGATGCTCTGGATGCTGCATATTCCACAGTATCACTGAGACGCATCCTGCATCACTGCTACGATCTAAAGAGATGAGGAATAATGATGAATACAAACATACAAACAAGTTATCCCCTCTACTCAAGCTTATCCCAGACTCCTGTTAAAAACATAAAAAAAGAAAATTTGATGAGATGAGTACAATTTACAACACAATACCAAACCGTACAAGCAGTGCATCATAGACCGAATAGGAACTCATACTCAATGTAATAGTCGGACTCCGAAGATGCCATTTGTCTCTACTATTAGCAAGACTGTCTCCTAAGATGTCCTTTGCCTCCATCTCTAAACTGATTGCCTCTTGAGATGTCCTCAGTCTTCTAACCAGTTTATTTTCTAAGATAACTTCTGTTTCCACCTCTTCCCAGAAACAAGAAACAACTTGGGACACTGAACTGGAACCAGGCTGTAGTTTCAGATACTTTCAGCTCCAGGCTTCTGAAAATCTGCACGAGTCAGAAAAATGTTTCTGTGAAGTGAAAAAGATCCTGCCTTGTTTCAGGACTTTAATAAACGCAACCATCTGAACCAGAAGACTACAGACCAGGGGCCTCATTTATAAAACTTTGCGTAAAATTTCTGCTAAAATTGAACTTGCACAAAAATAACAATAACGTTGCTCCACCACAGTAAAAGCCTGATTTAAAAAACTGCTTATGCAAAGTTTCATGCAATTTGCTTTTAGAAATTACTATCTTGCTGAAAAGGTTGTGCAGATAAATTTGGTTTAAGTCCCTGCCTCTACACACTCACTTTGTACCAAACACAGTCAATGCAAAGCGGCACATAAATTGGCATTTTAATCAATGAATGTCTGTGGTATCTTACAAGGAAGTGAGAGGGCTCGAAACTGTAACTTTTTACAGACTGAAGTCGGCACTTGTTGGTAATATAGGCTCACGTCAGACGATCATAGTTGGGGTGTAACGATCAAAAGGAAGGCTGCCGAGTGGCAGTACGACGGCTGCAGCGATTAATGTTGTCAATGTGATGAAGAGGCCTGTGCCAGAAACAAAAAAAAACATGGTTGAATCTCAGGGTGGAGGCGAAAATGGCGATGCATCGCTCCACAGTAACACATAAGCGTGGACCACATCAAAGAACCTTCTCTGCGCTCTGGGGGTTGGCAAACAGTGTCTCAGCATCAACTCCCTGGTAGGTAGAAACCTGGAGCAGCCATCACTCACAGCTTCTGCTTCAGCTTGTTCTCCACACTGCTGTGCAGCAGGATGAATGAACGGACCCAGGCCACGAGCAGTTAGAACCATATCAGCCACAATTAACAATGAACATTAATTGAATGTACAGTTTTGTGGTTCATACAAACTGGTTCTACCCGGGATCACACGGTTCTGCCAGGTTGGTGGATTTAACACTGGATCCAGTTCAGTACATAAATGTAAGAGCACAGCTCTCTTTAATCTAAATTTGCTTTTCAGCCAGTCATCACCAAGGGCCAGGAGATCTTTGTGCTTCTTAAACAATGTCCCCATATTGGCTGCGGTTAATCACATTATTTCCTGTTTTGTGTGATACATGAGACTTTCGCTTGCAAATCCCAAAATGAATTAATAATAACAATAATAAAATATGCAAGTTTCCTCCTGGTTCAATGACAGCCTGTTGGACTCGTGATTGTTCTGGAAAAAGTTTAAGCAGGCAGATTTGACCAATGTTTGTGTAACATTGCAGGAAAATTGCAAAAGAAATTCTACACATTGTTCTTTTTTCTTAAAACTTGTCTTATCCATCATTAAATGAGGCAGAATGATGGTCTGGGTGCTGTGTTGTGCTGAGCAAATTTGCTTTGTCAAGAGGATTTTCATGTATTCATGCATATACAGAGACCCTCTTGGTAATCAGAATTCTTTATTAATTATTTATTTTAAATGAATACTTGTTCAACATAATCTACATATGTTGCTGGACCTGACTGGAGAAGATAGAAAATTGACAGAGACAGTACAAGGAAAAAAACCAAACAAAACAAATTAAACACAAGGAGAGAAAAGAAAGACACCTCAAAGGAAAAAAAAAAAACTATTGTAGTTACTTCCCCAGGAATGGACGCTGTTGACTTATTTATATTTTTACATTAGCTATCAGCCACCTCTCACCTGTAGTACCATAAAAAAACAATATGTTAGTTGTATATTATTGTTAACAATATATTCCTAGCGGTACATTTTCCAACTTTAAATTTATGTTTAGATATGCTATACACTGTATTATAGGTTGTAATATAATTTATTGTTCAAAACTTAAATCCTAAGACTAATTCAGTACTGTGGTAACTAAAGATAAACTAGCTCCATAGCTAAACATTTAGCTCAGCTAATGAAGGAAAAACTGCTTCTAAATATATAAATATAATTTTGTTCACCCAAAAAACTGGAACAGAAAATCTTAGTCTATTTGTGCAATTACAGAACCTCCCAGCAAAGCAAGTCTAATTTTTGCAAAGTTGGTAAAAATGATATGAGTACGCTAATACAACCTATGGGTTGAGTTCAGTCAAACGAAATGGCCGCAAGGGGTTTAATATGAGGCCCGAGTCTGAGGCCTTCCTGTAAGCCAACTGCTAGCCATAAGCGCTAATAGCACTTCTGAGACATGTCAGTCAAAAGGACTCTCGCCTCTAAAATTAAGATTAAGATAACATCCAAATGAAGGAGTTAGAAAACAATCCACCTCTCCCAGAGATTTCATGAAGATAAATTTGACCTATTAAACCTAACATTGTTTTTTTGTATTAGACTGTAAACATGTTTATTTCTGCTGTGAAAAGGGCCTCTTTAAATGGAAGTTTATGGAAAATGTAGTTGTCTTGTTGCCAGCCCCAAGTGGATGAGGGGTGAACTGCAATTTATGCACTTGAACGCATTGTTTAGTCATTAACTTTTCGGCCTCAGGTTGTCGATTCTTTGTATCATTGATTTCTGCTCTTTTTATAAAAATATTACCGTCTTAAAGCTGAGTTTTTAGATTGCACAAAGATTAGTTTTCTATTTGTACGTGACATATTTTTCTCAGGTATATTTGGAAAAGTAAGGGGACAGATCAGTTCTGTGCTACAATCGACTTTGGGTTGATGAATTACAACTTTTGCTACTTTTAGTCACACCTAAATGGATTATTGCTCATATACTTGTTATAGGCCGTGCACCCTGATACCAATTCAGTTGGGAAACTTTTTCTGTTTTTTCTCATTTTTCATACTCTCAGCCAGTGATGCTGCAATTACACCTTAAAAAAAAAAACTTCCTGAAGCGAAAGGATGATATAGTGCTGGTCAGAATGGTCAGCACAGAATAGTGGATGTCTTCATTCTCCAGGCCAGTGTGGTGTAGAGAAATGCATAGCAAGAGCAAAACAATATGTACAAAGATATGAGTCCAGACATTGAGTCTGATGGAGAAGATGAGATATAAATCATGTAATATCTCTACTCTATCATCATAGACATCGTGAGATGATGGATGAACTACTGGTTTTGGTTATGTTTTGCGAAAATGTGACTATAGAATATCACTAAAGTTGCCATCGGAAGCTGAAACAGGGTCACACAAACGGGAATAAATTCATAATCAATTAAGCTCGTGATAACAAAAAATGGTAACATAGTTACATTTCTATGAAGGTAAGTTGCTACAGTCTACGTTACCAGTTACGTAAATATGTTTACCACAAAGAAGTGAGCACATTTCAGGGCCCATTACACTTTATCATAAAGACCTTCTATGTGCACAATCAAAGAGGGAGTCTCAGAAATATGAAAGCATGTCAGAATTAAAATCAGCCATGTTGTACCATAACATAGAAAACAACCATTGGTGAACCAAGATAATCCAAACATAGTTAGCACAGACAATTACAATGAATTAATGAATTAAGGAGACACTAGAAATAAAAATGCTGTCCAAAGACATCAGCGGGGATAAAGGAACTCCTTTTACATCTGGGACTCTGTCCTCCAGATACCGGGCAGACAGCAATGGCTTTGGCTAACCTGGTGGATCTGCTTGCTGATAAATGACCCATCACAGTAGAAAGGGGATGCTTCTAAAGACATCTGCAGAAGTTCAAACATATTGAGGTTCAAACAAGAGTCCATGACCTAAACTTAAAAGTTGTTTACATCCTGGAAGAAGAGATTGAGTGTCATTTTGAGTTTGGTTTATTGGGTTTAAGGTTTTATTTTGGTACAGTTCCTGTTTTGTTTCATGTGTTTTTGTTTAGTTTTTTTTCCCCGTTTATTTGTTTTTAACTTGTTTTTTTTTAGATAATTTGTACCACCCGTGTCTTGTTTGGTAATGTATACTTATACTTCCTGGTTGAGATCATTAGTTATCAACAGACTTTACTTTTCACTAGTCTATAGTTGTCCTTTATGTTAGTTCCTGGGTCCTTTGTACTTATGCCTGTACAACAAGCCAAGTAGCATCCAAACAGTTCATTAAATGAAGTAGAATTGAAACAAAAACATATTTTGAAGCTCTTTTCACAGGTGTAGTGCTAAATAGCATCACCATAAAATCTTTATCTCTCTGACCCCATGTGTTCAAACTCCAAACCCATACAAAAAAACATTTTAATACTTACTGTTGGCCAATAGAGGCGGCAGGAATTAAAAACACTTATAATAAAATATTTGTTTTAGCTGAAAAATTGATAAACATTCAAAATAAAAATCTCTAAGAAGGTCACGAGGTCACGAGCAAAAACCTAAAGTGTAGCTACCACTTGTTTATCTATCTGTGGATCAGTTGTGGAAAACATCCCAGCGCATCATATGAAACACACCAATCTCCATAGGAACTGTTGTGTTTCAGAAGTAGATGCGTAGATGTGCAGTGAAATTTTCGCTCACTGCTCTGTATCATTAGTGTTGAAAGAAATCATTACCGGAAACACAACATCTTACTCTCCTGCTGGAGAGTTGGAGACAGGAGCCTGTAGGAGACAATAAAACCTGAAACATGTGGCTCATGTTTTGAAGGCTGGGTGTTGTGGAGACCAACAGGAGAGATGAGCATGAACTACAACAGCTCTAACTGTTCAGAAACAATTCAGAATGGTTGAATCATTTCAATCTGTCTTTATAGCTTTCTCTACAATAGGGGTGTTCAATGTCGGTCCTTGAGAGCCACAATCCTGCAGGTTTTCCATGTATCCTTGGTCCAACACAGCTGACTCAAGTTAATCAGTCATTATGCTGAACTTGATCGGCTTTTGTGTTCATTTAATGGAAGCCAGGCGTGTTGGAAAAGCGGTACATTATAAATCTTCAGGGCCCTTGAGGACTGACTTTGGACACCCCTGCTCTACAAGATAGTGTCTAAATGTTTTCTTGTAATGATCAAACAGATGACTGACACATTTACAAGGCAAAGTGGTAGGAAGCAATAAATTAGTGAGCTTCTCATAGAACAATAATATCTCTGCTCTACACAACAGAGTGTAGAAACAGCTGTTCGGCCAAAGGCTTCTTCAGGTTCATTGCCAAATAGAAAAATAGAGTAGATCATTTCTGACAGCTATCATCACCCCCTGGAAAGTTACATTATCTGTTCATTAATAATGGTTTCCTTTCTGATAAGATAATCAAGCCATACAACATTTTATTTTCCCTTTGTGATAATAATAAGTGTCTTTCTTCTTTAATGTTAAGTGTGATGTCATGCAGCACAACAAGATAACCTGAAACTGCATTCAAGGATCTTCTGGTGATTCTTTGCTGTGGCTCATCGATTCGTGTTCCTCTTTAGAAAAATTGAGCAGTGAGTAACTGCTAAACTACAATTTCCCTAAATGGATTTTTTTTAACTTGTCCTAAAGTTAAAAGCCTGTGTTGGTGTATTCCTCTTTGGTCTTCAGAGTATAGGATCCATGAGAGCCATGGCTGGCTTCCTCCTCCTCTACACATCCTCCTCCCTGGAACCACTTGCTGCTCTCCCTCTGGCCTTTCTGCTGCATTCTCCTTCCTGTGTTGCTCTTGTTTCCCAGCATTCATGCAGCATTTCTTTTCTCCAGCAGCTCAGACAATGGAACCACGGCTGCAGCCAGTTACAGGGCCCCTCAAGTCGACTGAGTCTTTTCACAGTAAAGCCCAAGGGCTTCAGGGTAAATCCTACAACTTGGCATGTTGGCGTGCCAGCTGAAGGATGCCAATGTCCGCCAGCATTGCTGCACTCCTCATTTTGTAGCCTCCTTTCTGTTTTATAATGTTTGTCTCTGTCTCTGTGGCAGCATGTTTTTGTCTATCCTCTGTCTCTGAATTACTGAATTTTACGGTTATTTTGTCACCGTCTTGGCAGGCAGTGGCATGTTGAATGTCTTTACCTTGTGTCCCACATGGATTTTATTTTCAAATTAGTATTGTAACAACTTTTTAGCCAGAAAAGCTAAAAGAATGACCTGGAATTAAGGTATGTACCTGTTCTTATTCTTTTCTTCATGTGTCTTTAGATGACTCTGATATGTTTCTGAAATGTGTTGTTGAAGGCTCAGCCTGCAGCAGGACTCGGATGCACTGAGCACATCCTCTTTTATGCAATTTTTATTGCATGCCATTATCTTTTTGCTGTTTTTTCTGTCCTTTCATGTGTTTCCCATCGTTCCCTCCACCTTTCTATAGAAAACTTTCAGCTGAATTATTCTACATTTACATAAAGTGAACTGATGTTGACCTGAAGGGGACTCATAATTACAGTTTGTAAAGGTTTCACATAAAACCCACTTAAAAATCTGATACAATGCTGCATCCCAGTCCTATCTCTCATCAAAGTCTCTCAGGAATGATAGTGTAACTCTGGAGAGAAACTGTGATGCCTACCTTACCTTTTAGGTAATCTACAGCTGTGTTTCAGACATTTTAACTTGTCTAGGAGATTTACAGTCTAGGTTACAGTCTTAGTGTTTCTAGTAGACCTCTTTTTACCTGGAAATGATAATGAAGACACTTGCTGTCAAACTCTCAAGCAATCTGAGGGCTTAAACCGGCAATAATGTCAAATCAGGAGCAGCCAAAATCAACAAGTGAGCAGAGAAGGACTTAATGATCCTACAAGGTGGAATAAAGCCAAGAGGATGCTTCTGATGCAGTTGAGTTGGAGGTGGTTTAGTAGGAATTGAAGGTAAATTGTAATAGAAGTGTAAATATGGAGGAGAAAAGGGTTGATCTCTGCTGATGTGTGTTATTTCTACAAAGTTCTATTAGTGATAAATATTTTTTCTCGTCCTGGTGGCTCTTCATGCTGCTGTATCTATTGATACATTCATTTAGCATAATTTTAGCCTCATTATCTGATAACTGAGGCTGTCCTGACATTACGTCTGGAGGGTTCAGCTTCTACATGTGGGTTAATACAAACAACCAAACATAATAGGCTGACCTAAATAACAACAAATGACTTGGACATTTTAAGCTGAAACTTCACTCTTCTATTAAAAGTAGAATTAACATTATGTACTGAGTCTGTGTCTCACCTGCGCTTGCAGATCATTAGAAAGGTATGTTTGTAAAGAAAACAGATTTTAAATATTTTGCACATTAAATTCACAGAATAATCCTGCTAGTTAGAACAGCAATCTGCACTTTCCCTTTCTCATTCTAACCTTGACACACTTGTTTCAAGTTTGCTGACATGGTAAATGTGTGATGTTCAAAACAGTTTGAGGACAGGTGAAAACACACCTTCTGGGATCTGTCAAACTGTGGTGTTGCTGCCAATCACATGCTGCCATCGTCAGCAGGTTATCGCAGCAGGATGATGACTTTCGCCCTTCTGTCATCCCACCAACAGCTTCTACCATCTCTTATCAAAACCTCCCTCTCTGACAGTCTTAATGTGACCAGTTATAATTGGCATTTTCATATATAATATCTCATGGTTCATTTTATATGATCACACCCAACGATGAGTGTGCTTGTCAGGACTTATTCAAGGTTATTTTTCTGCTGCAGCTTGATGGGAAAATAGTCACATTCAGCTTCTCTTTGCTCACTACATTGTTGGGAGTCAGACACCTTATTGAACTTGCACAACACCACGTGGACTCACTCTTGCTTGTGCCGACACAAATGTATATAGCACGTCTTACACAGAAAATTAAAAGGATTAACAAAAAGCCCAGCATATGTCTGGTTGAATGTGTCTGCAGTTTGGACTTATTGAACGTTGGAATTATTTCATGCTTATAATAAAAATGCATACAGCTCCTCTGTCCTGCTACATCACCTAATTCTTCTCACCTCCTCCTACAAGCCCATCGTTCAGCAACAAGGTGTCATTAGAAAGACAATTAAACCTGCTCTGGTGATGATGATGAAGATGCTCTGAGAGGATGCTTCAAGGCTACAAACTGGAATATCCTCTGTGATCTTCATGGAGATGACATCAACATTTTGACAGAGTAAGTGACACATTATATAAACTTCTGTGTAGACATCATCATTCCAACAAGAACAAGAAGGTGCTTCCCAAGTAACAAACCCTGGATCACCAGTGACCTAATAAAGCTGCTGTAAAGTTGTTTTTCCTTCTAGGATTAATAAAGTATTTTTCATTTATTTCATTTTCTTGTTGTTGCAGGATAAAAATAAAAGCTTAGATTTGACTTGACAATAATGAGTTAAGTAACAATATACCGCCATCTCTTTGTGTTCTGTATTTATTATTTTTTGTCTTTTTGTTACGGACGCCTGTCAGTCAGTATTCATTTGTCTTTCTTTCCTGTCAACCTGCCTGCACCCTCACCTGGAAAGGCCTGGATCACCACCCACCTTTACCTGCATCATCCGGATTCATCAGACCCTCAGCCAATCACCACCCAACACATCTAAACCAGAAAATAAAAGGCCACATTATCATTCACTCACTGAGAAATTGTTTGGAAACAGACTCTTTCTCCTGGGGTTGTGGATCTGCGGACATTGAACTTTGTGACTTCAGCTTGGGTATTTGTGGTGCACTTTTGTAAATTAGTTCATTTTGTGGTGTTTAGTTTAGCTTAGATTTGGGTTTGGTATTTTGACTTAGTTTAGTATTTAGGATTCTTGTGTTGGATATGTGTATTTAGTGTGTTCCAGTAGTGTTAAAACTACTTGTTTTTTCGTTTGTTGTTTATTAGATTTTGTTCCAGTAATGGTAAAACTACTTGGTTTTCTGTTTATTTAACAATAGGTAATGTGTAGTTTGAGTTGGGCTAGTTAAGGTTTTTGTTTGTTTGTATTTGTACTTAGCCATAACTTGTGGTTTTGTAAATATATTTAATATATATTTTGTTTGTACATATACATAGGATTTGAGTATTTTGTTTGTAATTTGTATTAGATATAGTTTATTTGTTAACCTTAGTTTATTGGAGCTGCTCTCCCTTTTTGTTAACATTTTTAGGAGGCCTGTTTTTTTTGTTTTCAGTTTGGTATTGTGTTTTACATACCTTGGGAATTTGGCCATTCCAGTTTATGTTTGTTAGGATTTTGTTCTATTCCTATATTGGTTTGAGCAGCTTCGTGAACCCCAACTGTGGTGGTCTCGGACCACGTCTGTGTACCGATACCCTCTTGGAAAACAATAAATTCATTTTCACAACTTTTACAAGCGTGCAATCTTATGTAGTTACGAAAGAAACCCCTTCTGCCAAAAAGGGTCATAACACTTTTCTACAGCAGCACATGTGTGTGTTTGTTTGTGTGAGTTTCTCAAGAGACAAGAATATTTTTCTCAATAGTGTGAAAAGTTCTTCAGCTCCGCTCTGACAAGACAAGACACAGGGTGCCATTCACACACGTTGACCACACTAAATTTGCTGTAAAATGTATTCATTTTGATAGTGTTATTATTTGCTGTTCCAGTCAAACCACTCCTCAAAGTGTAGCTGTGATCCCCATTTAACTGTGACTATAGGTGTGTTATGAAGGGGATGCAGCAATTTGAATTAACACAATTATTAACACATTTCCAACTCACATTATCTCAAAAACCTTATATAAATAAAGTCTAGATCTAAAACAAACTGATTCTATGATCTAAACGAGTCAACTTCATAATAACTGTGTTCATATAACAGTGTTTAAAAAAGACCCTATGGGGTTTAAACCTGGTCCAGCTGTGATGAAAAGTTCTTATCCTTCCTGCAAAACCCTGTGGTGGGATTTCTGAACACGGTGATCCTAACAGCTTAGTCAGTTTGAGTGATCTTTATGACCCTACCCTCCAACCTAATATGTCAGTACAGTATCAGAAAACTGATCAGAAAATGACCTGAAACCGCAACACGCTCTCATTCCCTGTTTGTAAACAGTCTGATGAATAGTCATGGTTTCAGCATCACATGCAGACTTGTTTCCATCGTTTTGTGACAAGCTGAGAATTCCAACAGTTTACAGATTTAGGTCAGTAGGTTTTTTATCTATTACCATACCGATGAACATAATTAATGCAGGAAAAAAAAATATTTGAGCTGATTTTTTTTTTTGCTGTGTCTAAACCTCTCTAAGCGTCATTCTTGTCTGTCATGGTCGGAGGCATGGAGGTGAGATGTGGACCCAATTGCAGCAGGAGGCAGCAGTAATGCAGATAAAATTATTTATTCAACCATGAGCACTCCCAAAACTGAAGACTAAGACTGCATACTTTTCTATTTATCAAAATTTGCCTGCAGTTAGTATATAGCAAGGTGTTGGTGTAGAGCAGGGGTTCCAAAGTCTAGTCCTCGAGATTTCCCATCCTGCAACTTTTAGATGTTGCAACCATTTTGAATGTGATTTCCGAGACAGGGAGCAGCAGGTGTTTCCCAGTAACGTCAATGATGAACATTGTGAAGGCGCCGTATATTGTGGTATTTGGAAAACTAAAAATGTGCCAATGTGCGAATCAGGGGGTTCATTGGGATATGTTTGTTATATAAAAATCAATTTGACTAAGGCATGAACAGTCCAACAGATGAATGAATGAATGAATGAATAAATAAACAGACTACAACACTTTAGTGTCTCATCCTTCCTGCTGTGCAGCGGAACATTTCAGCAGAATGCTTGCTTCCATGACTTCTAAATAGGTGTCATAACTATAAATCTCTATTGTCTTTGCAAAGATATATGATCAGTTGAGATATCAGCATGCGACTACTGTGTGAAATCATTCCGATACGACACGGCTGTCTGTCTGTCTGTCTGCAGACACACACCGTCACACTGTCACGGTCTCATCCTGACAAACGATAACTTTAAACTTTATTGGAAAAAGTATATAGTAAGCAACAGAATAGAGCGTTAAGCCTGCAAATAATGTAATTTCAATAGATCATTACAATTGGACAGATTTTCCACTTGCTCAATCAGCTGATTACAGGCAGCAACGTCATTCCGGACGGCTGCACAGAGGATTTCTTCAATGCTTCAGTGGCAAACAACTATGAAAGTCGAAATTGCATGACTAGATATGGCCAAACTGTTTATATTCTCCATGTCATGAATTCACATGAACAGGAAGCTGATGAGCATTTTCCCTGCCTGTGAGAATTTTACAACTTACAGTTTTGACTGACTGACTGCTGCTGTCGTACCTACTGCTGCTTCTGCTGCCCCTCTGATGGTGGGAATTGTCCCAAGTTGTAACATCCACTTTGAAATAAATCCACTATTAAAAATGCTGAAGTTCTGGAAGCTGTCTTTATGAAACTGTCCTCGCAAATAAAAAGATGTTTCTGCACTTTGTGTTTTGGGTTTCAAAATACGAAGCTTCCCACTTTTCTCTAGGTTTTTATCTTTCAGCAGGTTCTATAATGTGCCCATGTTTGCACAACCGAAAACACATTTTCTCCAATTGGACATGTTATTTGGCTATCCACAACAAAAATAATGGTTAAAAAACAAACCAACCAACAACCAAAAACAAAGCGAAACAAAGCTGAGTGAGTCTGCATTGCTGGCTGTAATTTTCAGGTTGGAGAGAGTGAGTCTCCACTGTGTGTCATCACACATCCCATCTAGATAGGGGAAGCAGCACAGTGATGATTCTCTTCTTGGATTTCTCCTGTGCCTTTAATACAATCCAGCCCCCTATTCAAAATGACAAACTAAGCAGGATGGGAGTGGACCCCTACCTCGTACACTGGGAGGGAAGGGCAGCATACCCATAGGCACATCCAGACTAAGTAAACTGATCAGGCAGGCCGGTTCTGTGGTCGGCTTGAAGCTGGACACTCTTGTGACAGTGGCAGAGATGGGGACACTGGGAAAACTGATGGATAGTATTATGCACAGTACCAGCCAGCCTCTGCACACTGTCATCAGCAGCCAGATGAGCCTGTTCTCTGAAGGACTGTTCCTGCCCAGGTGTAGGACCAATGCGCTTAAGATCTCCTTTGTCCATTATGCCATCACTCTCTATAAGTCATCACTCAGGGAGAGGAGGAGATAGAATACAGAGGACAGAAAGAGAGGACCGGTAGTAATGTATTGGTAATGTACAATAATTTACCCAGACTTCTCAAACTACCACATTGCAATATTTAAGTAAACTATAGACCAGTAAGTGCTGCTCTATTTTTCTTTTTTTTTTACTTGTATTATTATCTTATTCTATTTATTGTATTATTGGTTTATTGTATTATTTACACACTTCCATTGGGTAGTCAACTCAAAGGAATCAATAAAGTTAAGTGTAAGCTAACTTTAATGGCTACGTCCCATACGCGTAAGCTGGCCGTTAGTTAAGTCTCAATTCTCAGAATAATTGTGACAATTTGCAAATTCTGATGTAGAAAACCCAAACATGCCTGAAACACACTCTTAGCTGATAAAACTGGCTCCCCACTAAACATGGCACTTATCGGTCTGAAACTCAAAATGTTTTGAGAGTTGTGTATTAAAAGTACAACTGCATTTACAAAGCTGCTTACTAGCACTGAGGGGACAGAACTGATTGAAAGGTTTACCACAAACAGATTGTTGATTCTGTTTAATTACAGCTCTTTTTTATGTTTATGTTTTGGCAGAAGGGTTTTTTTTGTAACCACATAAGAGTTGTACGGTTATAAAGGTAGTGAAAAATTTATTTATTACGTTAAAGAGGGTATTGGTACACAGACATGGTCCGAGACCAGCTGCTTAAAACAACAAAGGTATATAACAAAATCCTAACAAACAAAGTGCAATGGCCAAATCCCCATGGTATGCAAAAGTACAATACCAAACCAAAAAGAAAACAGGCCTCCTAAAAATGTTAACAAAAAAGAGAGCTGCTCCAATAACTAAAGTTAACAATTATCAAAACAAAATATCTCGTAATATTATTTACAAAAAAACCAAAACTTTATGTAAATGTACAAACAATATATATTAAATATATTTACGCAACTACAACTTCTACAACTTATTTACTATGTACAAATACAAACAAACAAAACCTTAACTAGCCCAACTCAAACTACACATTATTGAATATCAAATAAACAGAAAATCAAATAGTTTTAACAGTACTGGAATGAGTATTTATACAAACAACAAGAATTTAAACTAAGTGTAAATACCAAAACCCAAATCTAAGCTAAGCCAAAGACCACAAAATTAGCTAATATACAAAGTGCACCACAAATACCAAGCCCTTAAGTCACAAAGGTCAAGAGTCCGCAGATTCACAAGTCTAGGAGAAAAAGTCTGTTTCCAAACAATTTTTTCCAAAGTGAATGATGATGTGACCTTTTATTTCCTGGTCTGATGTGTGTTGAATGGTGATTGGATGAGGGACTGACAAATCTGGAGGGTGCAGATGAAGGTATGTGATGATCCAGGCCTCTCCAGGTGAGGGTGCAGGCAGGTTGACAGGAGGAAAAAAGGCAAATGAATACTGATTGACAGGTGTCCGTAACATGGGGACATAATACACTGAACACTTCCTTGTATTTTTCTGCTCCTAACTTCCATGTAATAATATATGACAGTATTGACATAATAAACCCATTCTCCTTTTCAGCAGGATTTCCTGGATAAAAGCTGCAGTTTATGTTTATTTGTATTTCCTGTCCTCTTCATTCCAGCCAGTCGAGGCAGATGGATGCCCTCCCAGAGCCGGGTTCTGTCAGAAGTTTTACTTTCTGTTAAAAGGGAGTTTTCCTTCCTACTGCCGCCTCATGCAGCTCAGGATGGGAGACTGGATCCAAGTCAAAATTCAATAAAATCTGATGGGTTCCCTTTACTCGGCTATTTAATTTGAATTGGCTGTGATGTGTGTGGAAAAAGGCCTAAAATGACATTGTTGTAGTGATTCTAAAAGCTGAATTGAATTGAAAATGTAAATATTTTTACTGCTTGGTTATAATAACTAAATTTGTACAGTCTCATTATATCAGAGTTTCATACTACTGGGTTTCCACATCTTCCTCACCGAATTTAAATTCAATGTACATCAGTCATATGTAAAACAGATGGCTGATGTACGTCTTTACCTGAAGAAAAGTTCAGAGTTCCAAGTGATTGTTTTTTTTTTTTTTTTAAATTAACACTAGATGTTACTGGTTAATGCCCCCCTCTGCTGACAGATGATTGTTGGATTTATGGTTGATCAATAACCTCAATCCCGACTGATGCTGCTGACTGTTGATCATCAAATTGACGAACAGATCTGGGGTAATGTGTTGTTACAACCCTGATACAGACATCTGTCTTACTAGATGTGAAATCTGACTTTCGGTATGAATAACACATTACACATAACTGATACCTTTATATTCATATGTTTAAACAAACATGTTTCAATTTGATATTATTCTGAATTTTAGCTATATGTGCATACACACATAGTTTTATGCATTAACTTTCCATGTTTGGTTCTGATTCAGAAATAAGAATGGTTTAAATTATTCAGATGTGGGAAAATACCAAAGATTCCCAACATCATCATCAA
>JBAMIG010000009.1:1837852-1851705 GCA_037177335.1 Kiunga ballochi | reverse complement strand
CCAAATTTGTTGACATTTAAAATAATAAATAATTTAATAGTTACTTTTCCTGGAAACTAGTTACTTTTGTAGTGGAGCAACTCAATTACTAACTCAGTTACTTCTTTGGAGAAGTAACTAGTAACTATAACTAATTACTTTTTCAAAGTAAAGGTCCCAACACTGACTAAAAGATACTTTTTGTCAAAATATCAGCAGCCTGATTTATTTAGGAACTAGTAATCATAGAATGAATTAAGTCACAATGTGACATAAAATCAGTAGTTAGGCTCTTTGCTACACTTACACAGATGATAATGAGTCATTAAATTGTGATCTTTCTATTAAGCAAAGGGACAATTGTAGGCAAGGGAAAGGAGCATCTGTGTCCAACTAGACTCACTGCAACTACCACTTAATTTGGATGCCCCCTAATGTTTGAGTTCTTGCTTGTGTTGTTTTCACATTCAGATGTAAGTTTCTTTTGAGAAAAAACAGCTGCTAAATTACTTTAGAATAGTAAAGTAATCCTCGCAATGAGTAAATTAATATGTGATAAGGAGCTGTTTTTAGTCAAAGGTAAAATATGAAGCAGAGAGGTTTTCCATGTGTTTCATTGAGGTGTCATGAAGGTAAATATCTCAGTAAGCCATCGACTGATGTAGAGGATACCGCTACAGGATGCCATAAGGTCCATGAAGGCCAGGGTCAATGCTTCAGCCATTAGGGCAACAGTGCTCCACCAGGGAACAATCCACACAGCAAGCAGGCAAAAGGCTTGATGTAGGGGATCACGAATAGAAAAACACTGGTATTCAAGTAGATACTAACACAAACAAAATCACTAAGAACATATAGAAGTGACAAGTTCTATAGCTAAAGTAGCTTATATAAAAAAATGTTACCTCTTGAAATATAATTATGATAGTTTAGCAGACATATTTTTAAATAAATAACTACATGATTAGGTAAAATAATGGCATAAAAATATTGGTAAAAAAAACAAACAAACATAAAATAAAAAAATAAAGGTAAAGCAAAATAGTTAGTTTTGAGCCTCTATAAAAACATAAAAAATCTGCAGTCCTGAGGTTCTATGGCAAGTTTCCAAAGAATAACATTGACGAATAGTTTAAAGACTGTATAAGGGAAGCAGCATCAGCACAAGCATTTAATTTAAATAGAGGTCAGATGAATAAGAAGGTTTTAGATTATTTAGACATTTAAAAATAACTAAAAACAAAACAAACAAACAAAGAAATTTATAAAAAAAAACTTCAAATCAATCCTGAAACACAGGGAGTTAAAAGAAGGAATACTGACTCTTGTCTAATGTTAAAACACACTTCTAAGTTCTGAAGTAGCGTTTGGTTAAAATTTTTGGGAGTTTAAACCAAAAATCTTTCAGAGCAGAGCATTGCTGCAATCTGTTCCACCAGAAATAAAAGCATGTCAACATAAGCATGTCTCTGGAATAAAGTACAGGTCAGAGTAAAAAAGATCATGATCATACAAACTAACATGATGATATGGTAACTTATTCAACATGCGTAACTTAATCATCACAGCCATCAAATCAGGATCAGACTTTTTCTGACCTTATAACTTTATCATGACTAAAAAGCTCTGATGATCAAAGTGGATCCAGTGTGGACACACAGGATGTTTAGAATCTGACCAGAACCACTAATTACAGGTCTCATTAGGATTCCTCCTTCCCTTCCTCTCTGTGGATTGCTTATTTAACACTATCCTACCCATGACTTCCTTTCTCCCTGAAATGTGGGGGTTTGTGTATATGTGTGTGTGTGGAGGGGGGGCAGTGTATGAATGAGAAAGTCCTCAATTTCACACATGCTTAATCTTGAGTGAGTTTGGTGTAAAGGATTTGTGGAGGAGTGTGTGTAGGTTGGGGTGTTTGGAGGGGTGTGTGAGGAAGTGAAGGAGAATGGCAGAAACTAAGAATGTTGCGGGTCCAGCACGCTCATGATTGATAGTGTGACATGAGAATATTTAGGCCACTGTACACATTATTTTCCTCTGACAACTGTTCTTCCTCCTGTAGCTCAGGTCATATTATTCTAGGCTTGCACTAACTACATACTAAAGTATCCTCGGGTGAGACACCAAACCACAGTTGCCCCCCTATGTGCCTGTCTTTGAATACACCATGCAGTGAGAAGTGCTTTGAGTGGTCAACATGATGTACAAGTTCTGTGTTGCAGTCTGATCTCTGGTAAACAGTTAAAACCTCTGTCAGTTTTGTTTAAAGTAAGTCATACTACTTGCTACTTGCTATTCCAACTTTAGCAGCTATCACATTGCAAGATTAGATTGAAAGTGTACTGTAGAGAGTATGTTTATTGTTACTGTGCACTAAGTGCATCATATTCATCGTCATTTTTATTGGATCAGTGCTTTGTTTCATTGTGCATACGTAGGATTTGCATTATTCACCTGAGTATGTTCTGCACTTTTTTATTGTAGACTGGATGAGAAAATGCTATCACAGATGAGTCCACACTTCAAGAAAAGGTGCCTTATTAACAATATGTAATCTTTTTTTCGAACAGATTTTTTAAAAATCTGACCCAGACAATTTTCATTATTTTGTCCTATCTCCATTGCAACTTTAATTTTAAAAAAGCACTGCTGAACTACAACAGATTTTCTCATCAAGTCTAACCCAGGACATCTAATCCCTCATCCAATTCATCCTGTCTCTTCTCTGAGATCTCTTCAGACAGTAAAAGGCTGTCTGATGTTGACTTGTCTTATCTCAGCAGCTGGCACCAGCAGTCCTTTCCAGCAGCTCCGTGCATGAACATTAAAATCTCCACCTGTTGTGTTGACATTGAACTCATGGCTGTGAGCTTATATCCTTACTATTTGCCCAGAGCCACACCATTATTCTCATTGTTCATATCCCCTCCGCGAGCAGACGCAGAGTTGTGTGTGAGACGTCATCCAAAGTACTACCACTAAAATACAAACACTAAGTCTTGCATGCTGCAGGATATGAATGTCAGCATATCATTAAAACAAGGCAAAGACAGAGTTCAAAAGCTGGAAAGTCATTTTATCAGATTTTCACACCACTAAGAAGAGAGGGGAGGTGGGATTCAATAGATAAATGTGAATAATGGATGAAACATATTGAATGATCATTTTTCACCAGCTCTGATTGCAAAAAAGCTTTAAAACAGATAAACCCACAGTGACATGCAACATCCATATTTATCTCTGTAAAACAAACTATCTTATGCATGACATCTCTTTTGGGTCTCTTAAGAGCTGTTGTCTGTTCACACTACTGTCTGATGGAGATTTATATTAATGTTTTACATGATCAATAACCGTGAAAAACAATCTGGTCTCAGCATTAAACTAGAACCGCAGATCAAATCAAATCAAACTTTATTTATAAAGTGTTTTTCATGCCACAGGCAACAAAAAGTGCTGTACATGATAAAATCAATTAAACAAAAACATTCAAATAGACAACATGGCAATGAACTCCCACCCCCCAATACATTTATTGAAATGCAGGCGTGCACACACACAAAGACAAACAACTCCACATCCCTCCCACCCAACCTACACCCGCCCGAATTAGAGCAAAAATAATAAAATACATACACAGAACTTGATAAAGCATAATAAAAAAAATGATAAAAATTAAATAAGCAAATTAAATGAATGAATGAATGAATGAATAAAGCAATGAAATAAATATCCATTGAAATTCAATTAATACAGTTAAAAACTAAGTCTTGCCATATGTTTTAGTTCTGACCATGGGAACACAAAAGGCCGGTACCAGAGGACCTCAGGGTCCGAATGGGCTCATAACTAAAAAAGAAGTCCAATAAATAAGGCCCAAGACCATTAGTACATTTATGAACAACTAAAAGAAGCTTAAAATCAACCCTGAAACGCACAGCGAGCCAATGCAGACATTTTAAAACCCAAGTCTTGTCGAGATGTAGAGGCTGTCAACACAGTGGAGAATTGCAGTAAATCTCCAAGTGGGAATTAGCAATCTGGCCTTTCATCCACGCGAAACAGGATTAGTTTCCACAAAACCAGGTTATGTCTTAAACCAGGTACCACTTCTGCTCTCTATGTTCCATCAGGACAGCATAATACATAATACATAATAATGGTATTGTGACAGCTAAGATGTAGTAGTGCTCCAGATAATCCAGGCTTGTAAACAGTGTTTAAACCCAAATACACTCCTGAGTTTTGCGCTACCGTACCATTAACCTATGAACCAGAACTGGCTTCAGCGTGTTGTTGTAGAGTTAGAGTACATTCATATGAGTACTGTTTTGTCAGCTTTAAACAAACCTTGGGCCATTTCACCAATTGCCTTCAATGGATCAACGTCCTAAATTCTGGTCCACAAATCAGACTGCAGAATTGAACTGCTGCACTATGGTAGATGTATCCTTTATTAACTGCTTTTCAATCACAGCTTTGGAACAATGAATCACCTCACAAAAGAAAATCATGTATATGAGAAAACTATGAAAAATTTACCCTTTTATACACGTGCACAGACAAAAATGAATGAATCTGTGGGTCATGCAGTGCCTGTGTGAAACAAAAACAGCTTTATACTTTATAAATAGAAGGAAAAAAATCAAGTTTAAATGCAAACACATGTTTAAAACTTGCTTCATGTGGTTGAGGGGAATTTAATTAGTAAATAGGCCATTCCCAAAGAATAGGGGATATGTAACAGTAAGAAAACACCCGATTTCCATGTACAGATTGTTTTTTAGACAGCTTTATATATATCACCTCACTTTAAGGTAAACACAGAACAGTGTATTTGGAGTCATTACATATTCCGCCAAAGGTGTCAGATCTGTACACATCATGAGAGTTAGTTTGTGGTTAGTGACCAAAAACACCAGATCCTGAAAACAGGTGCCCAAAATGAGTTTCCTCTGCAGGGAGACTAAGGTCTCCCAAAGAGATGGGGTTAGAAGTTTAGCCATCTGGGATGGTAGAGTTGCTGTTTCTCTACATGAAGAGAAGGAAGTTAAGTTTGCTTGGGCATCTGGTTAAAATGCCTCCAGAACGTGCCCCCCCCCAATAAAGTGTTATAGGCATGTCCTACTGGAAAAGACCCATGGGAACACCTGCACTTGCAAGATCATATCTCTCTATTGTCCTTGGCATCCCCAAGCTAATGCTGGGGATGCTGAAGCCAGTTCTGGTTTGGCATCCCCAAGCTAGTGCTAGGGATGCCAGTGAATGTGGCCGGGAGAGTGGTTAAGCTTAAGCAGCTGCCCCTGTGACCCGACCCCCAATATGTGGCAGAAAGTGAATGAATGGATGGATGGAAGGTTTATTCACACAAGCTCTGTTTGCATGTGTGTGGGCACTTATCTATCTGATAAAGTGTGGGAGCAGAAGAAGAGGTCAGTCAGGAGTGTGAGAGAGGAAGTGTTTAGGTAGATCAGTAAGCAACCCGAGGAACAGGGCCATGAAGCATTCAGTGTGGGAAACACACCACAACCCCTTGACATACACATACGACTGCTCACTGACCGACCTCTGTACAGCCTGCTGGACACTGAGATGTGGGGGCTGAGTCCTGGGAACCACTTGGAATCAGAAGATTTGCATGATTTGTGTGCACATCTATGTCTGTGTATTTGTACTTAGATGTGAGTGACTATTTACCATTTTCTCTAAATGCCATAGAAAGTAGAAAAACAAAGGTCTAAAAATGTTGGATTTAATTTTCAAACCAGTTACAATAAAAAGCCTTGAATCTTAAATTTCCACAACAGTTTTTTTTCTGTTTTTGGTGCACTTGTGAGTTAACATTTATATGTTTATGGTTGTAATTTATGTAGAAGTTCAACCCATTTATTTCTAGTCAGCTTTAATTATCAGATTATGAAGCTGTTATGATGTAAAATTAATGTATCAATAGATATAGCAGCATAAAGATCATCCAGAAGAAGAAAATAGAATTCATTAGTAACAGATCTTTGTAGAAATACTACACAGCCCAGCAGAAAGCAAACCTTTCCTTCTCTGCACATCTTCTCTGCAAAATCTTGGCTTATCGCTCAAAAACAGAAAAACAAAACTTTTTACATATTTAAACTTTTTCCTCATTTCTGCTACTTTTTACCATCTATCCTCACTAAATCACCTCCAACTCAGCTGCATCACAAACATCTTCTTGGCTTTATTCCACCAGAGAGGATCATTATTTTCATTCTTATCTGCTCACTTGTTGATCTTTGCTGCTCATGATTGAACCGCCTCTGATTGGTCGACAGTTTGACAGAAAGTGGTTTGATCACCAATTACAGTTTTCTTAGCAACATGGTAGTGTTAAGGAAATGCAATAAATAATGGTCATGGATCATTGTGGATTTACCTTATAGAGCAGAGCCACCCGGCTACAGCATCAGCTAGAAGCTTTCATTTTTCACCAGGATCTACTAGAGCTTTTCAGGCCCAGGATATAGCATACCCAGACTTAGCGCCAGCAGCTGACCAACACATAGCTTCAAGGTAGACTTCTATTTTATAGGGATTCCATATTATAAGCATATTAATCTAGTCAAAATATGCCAAAGAAAAAAATAGCATAGGACATAAAAAAGTTCGTAAATTTTCTGTTTGATTACACTTAAGACACATTAAAGCAACAAAAACTTAAGGATGCTGATGACAAAATTAAAGTTTTGAAAAAGAAGCTACTGAAAAGGAGAAAATTATAAAAGTTTTAGAAGCTTGAGTTGTAGCCCTATAGCAATACCTATGGATACAGGAAGTCATCGACAGTGGTTTGGAAACAAACTCTTACACTGAAGCTTTTAACCCTTTGACGCACAACATGGGTCAAAAGTGACCCAGCCAAGCTTTTTATCATCTGTATCTTTGCAATAACACAATGTTATGTTTCAGTATTAAAACGGTTCATCCCCAGTGACTCTGTCACCATAGATGAACAGCTTGTTCCATTTCGTGGCAGATGCAAGTTCTTGCAGTATATGCCCAGCAAACCTGCAAAGTATGGGATAAAAATCTTTTGGATGTGTGATGCAAGGGTCCCCTATGTGTTACACCCCTGAAAAGGGGAATATTAGAAAAAAACACGGACACGGTGTTACTGCTTTCACGTCCAGTGCTGTAATGTATCTTTCTCCACAAAAGCTTTACAAATACATCTGCATATAAACATGTTGCAAATTATAAAATATGAATAAATCACATTTGCACTAGCTAACAAAATTTAAGTGCAGACAGATTTAAACAAACTTTGGAATTTAGCTTCCAACCTATTCCTCAAACAACATAGTTTACATATACAGACATGAGCTCAATTAACAAGTAGAGGTTTTACCTGAAAAGGGGAATATTAGAAAAAAAACGGACATGGTGTTACTGCTTTCACGTCCAGTGCTGTAATGGACGAGCAGAAGCAACACGTTTCCCCTACGTTAGCTCAGATACTATTAATCGATATACGATCAGCAAATAAAACTCTCTAAACACAAACCTCAAGCAGAACAATGCATGAAAACAACAAACAATCAAAAGCAATCAAAAACACATTTAAACAATTACAATTTTAACATGTTGTCACTGTAAACAATCTTTTTTAACGTTTTATATTAAGACCAAAACAGTTGATCACAGATTGCTTTCCTCTCTAATAACCATATGAATTCTTATGATTGTTCTCTTCATTTCAGATACTACTATATATATTTATATTTTAACAGTAACCATTTTTATGTCTATTACATATGCAACAGATGGAATTTTGTACACAGGGAGACAACCAGGAGAGGAGGTGCAGAGGAATCTTGGGGAGAACATCGTCCTAAAATTGAGCAGTGGAATCATACAGACAGGTGAATATAGAAATATTCTACATATCTAGCACAGTTAGAATTTATATAATTTTTAATTTGTGTTGGATATTTTATTGCTCCCTCCCTCTCATAGGTCGCAATATCACAATGGACAACTTATTCACCCTCTGGCTGAGAAGCACCTGGAGAAGAACTTGACAATTGTAGGAACTCTTTGCCAAAACAAGCCATACATACCACCCATCATGAAGCCATCAAAATCAATGATGATTCATAGCTCAGAGTTTGGATTCAATGGTAACATGACCGAGGTAAGCTGTGCAGAAGAAAGGAAAGGCTGTTGTCCTTCTGAGCACAATGCATGATGACAAACCAGTGGATGACACTCCAAAGAAGAAACCCAATTTAATTCAATACTACAATAGAACAAAAGGAGGAGTGGACACAACAGATCAGATGGTTGGCACCTACACATGCAGAACACGGAGGTAGCCCATGGTGCTGTGGTACATTATGCTGGATATTGCCACCCTAAATGCTTACACCAGCTTCACTGCAGAACACCCTGGTTACATGGCTGGTGTCACTAATGCACGCCGACTGTTCATCAAGGAGCTGGGAAGAGAGCTGATTATGCCCCACATGAAGAGCCGCATGGAAGGCACACCTACACTTCAAAAGCACATCATATAGGCAATGAGAAGATGCGGGGTAGAAAAACAAACCACCATCCAACCACAAGAAGACAGGGGCATGGTCAAGAGGAAGAGGTGTGCGATCTGCCAAACTGAAAAAGACTGAAAAGCCAGCAGCTACTGTTCCTAGTGCAAGAGGCCTGTGTACGAGGAGCACAAACGTATAGTGGTCTTTTGTGCAAATTGTGATGAATCATAAGAACTGAATTGACAAGTTATGATCTGCAGATGTGATGTTCTCTTCTATTTAATGCTGATCACATTCACAAGATAATTTTTTAGTTATCTACCAGATGTTACAAAAAAGGTTTCATGTAATACATTTTGTTTGGCCCAAATCACATCTGAAATAAATATTTGAAGGGAATTATTATTGTGAATGCATATTCATGTTTTAATTGTACTTAGATTATTGGGTCATTTTTGACCCATGAGTGTAAACGTGATGTAGAATCACAAAAATGACTTTTGTTCATGAGATATGCTAAGTAAAATATAAATAAGGATTTTAGGCAATCAAAAACAAGATTTTTTAAAAGAATACTTGGACTGTTAAATTATAAAAAATACAGATTACAAAGGCTGCAGCAAAGGAAAACTCAGACAGCATGCAATAACATAGGAAAGTGATGGGAGTCATTTTTGACCCATGTTGTGCATTAAAAGGGGTGTGCATATGTTGTGCAACAAAGGGTTGAACCTGATGCACTTTCTACTAAAGGATTCCTAAATTCCAATGAGCAGCAGATGGTTGACTTCCTAGACAGCAAATGAATAGAAACAAACTCATCTTGACTCAACTTTATTGATAAAGCTCTTTGAAATTACTGTCCAAAGGACAAAGTGTGTACATGACCAAACAAATCAGCAAACAATTAAAAGGGAAATATTAAACAATGTATATAAATGTTCATTGCTTCAAAAAGTCTTAATATTGAACAATTCTAAAAAGTAATATATCAAAAATAAATAAAACTAAATTCAAATAAAAAACAATAAATAAAACCAGATTACAGCGCACACACACACAAAAAAGTGTCATACATCCAGAAGCAGCAGGTCAGCTGAACTAAGGCACTGAGCAGGAGGGAAGAAGTAGAGAAGCTCAGAAAGCTAAGAAAGGCCCAGACTGTTTAAAGATTTCAAAACAAATAAATAAAGACCTAAGATAGCATGGTGCAGCTAAAAAAACATGAATGTGAAGGGGGACACTAACTCTGGAACTTAAAAAAAACAAAACATTTTATTTGTTCATTAAAAAGTTATAACAATTAATATTCAAAATAAATATCATTAATGAAGGGAAGTTGAAAAAGTATAAACCTATATTGCATGCCCCTAATCCACAATTTAACATTTCTAATGACACATAAAAGCTGTAACACAGCTACTTTTCTATTTTACAGCATAGAATAAAATGCAGTCTCAAACATTTTAATGCAATATTTGACATTTTTTAAAAACACATTCATTCAGATTTCTTGAATTTGCTATCAATTCTATTACATAAACAGACACCTTTGACTGAAATGCACCTTTTCACGGTCTCTGATCTGAATCTGCACTTTTTAAATACCAGTTGAAAATCAGTTTACTGACCAAAAAGAACAGGATATTAAATATCCTTCAATACTACAGGATACGACCAGAATAAGACCATTGGACTTATTTGATGCAATTATTTAAAATGCATATAGCACCTCTGCTCTGCCACCTTTAGGAAGATCTGACCGTAACCTGGTTCTTCTCACCTCCTCCTAAAAGACCATCATTCAGCAACAACCTGACATCAGAAGGACGATTAAAACCTGGTGTGATGATGCTGAAGATGCTCTGAGAGGATGCTTCCAGTCGTACAGACTGGAATGTCCTCTGTGAACCTCATGGAGATGACATCAACAGCTTGACTGAGTGTGTAACACACTATATAAACTTCTGTGTGGACAGCACCATTCCAACACGACGGTTGAGGTGCTTCCCCAATAATAAACCCTGGATCACCAGTGACTGGAAGAAGCTGCTGTAAATTTGTAATTTATTTTGATTATTTTACATAATGATTGTGAATGCTACAGAAAGGGAATGTTATCAATCATACACTTTAATAGTAGAAGCCAAACTCTGAACGTATTAAAGATGGACAGCGTTTGAGTCTGATAAAAATCAGATGAATACCTTTTCTGAGACCCGGCTACACCAGGAATCTTCTATTGATCTGGATGACAATGAGATGCTTTCAACTCCAAAACAGAAAGGTTGGGTTGCTTTATATATTAATAAAATGTACAAAAGGAAAAAAATGTCACCATTAAAATGGAAACGGTGTGAACGGTGAATAAATTGTCCCCATCTGCTAGTATTTGCAATAACACAAAATGAAAAGGAACCAAAACATAATTTCCTGAAATACAAAATTATGAGAACTAAAACAACCAGTACAGTATAAAAAAAAATTATGCTTTTTATTGGAGAATGGTAAACATAGATGATGAAGAAAGCCTGCTTTGCTTTTATATTGGTAATAATTAATCCTTATCATAAATAGTGTGGGATTTCATGGTGTAGCACTGCAGCTCTACAGCAAGAAGGTTGCTGGTTTGAGGCTAGGGGAGATTTGCACAGAAGAGTTTACATGTTGTCTCAGGGTATATGGGCTCTCTCCTGGTACTCCAGCTTCCTCCAAAGACATGCAAATTATCCTAAATATCAGTACCCTAAATTAAAATTATGGATATAATAGATTTTTTAAAATAACAAATAAAGAAAGATATAGATATTTTTGCCTGCTTTGTAGATCAAACAAATAAAGTTCTTTCTTCACCTGGTATGTGTTCTAGTATGACAACAAAAACCTAATCACACCAACATAAACTAATCATTTTACTTTTTTATTTATGTATTTTAATTTAATAGATATTAACTAACACCTAGTAGAAGTTAATTCCAACAGAATTTTAGGCAGATGAGGCCAACACATTTACATCCACGTCTAATGAAAAGTCATTGACACCCTCAACAGAGCCATGTTGATGTCTCTGCTGGCTTAGAAAGGAATATTCCTGGGATAAGATAGGAGCTTGTGATAAGACGGGTCTTTTCAAAACAATTTCTCGCACAAGCAATGTGTTGTATTCAATTTAGATGGTAAGATATGCATAAAATAAATTGGATTTAGAGGGTGAGGATAATACATTTCTTCATACAGTTGTTATTTTAAGAGCAATTTCCACACTTGAAATTGGTTTGATTTGTGTATTTGAGCTCTGTTACTTGAAAATTGAAAAGTGGGAATTTGGATGCAGTTTGGACTGCTGGAGGAGAGATGGAAGTTCTTCTGAAGCGGAGCTGATCAGAATCTTCCTGCATTGCTTCAGCAAACAACATCCACTGAATACTATAACTTGCTGTGGTATTCAATCACAATATTCCTCTGCTGGCCAAAGAGGCAATCTTAGCAAAATAAGAAATGAAGCCACAAAACAAACAAAAATTACACAACTTAGGTCTACTCAAAGATTTGTGTTTCCCACCAAGAGCCAGAGTGAGATTTTTTTTACAGAAGTTTGAAGGCGAGGACTCTCAGTTTCTTAACCGAGTCTTACAAATGAAAAATTTAGATCCGAAAACAACTTCATGAACTTTTGTGTGGACTGAAAACATGACTAGTTAAGCTACAAGGCATCAAACCAAAAGCCCCAATCACACAGTCAGTCAGACAAATACTTATATTTTGCAGAAAAAAACAGAAAACTTCTTAACCTCTAGCTTTAATATAAAATATATTAACAATGTTAAATCATTCAAACAACTAAACCTTTACAGTTTTCTGCTCTGCCTCTGAAGGACTCATGACAAGAATACATATTCCATGTTACATACGAAGGTCTGGATGTACAGAAAAAAAGTACTTTCCGTGGATCTGTGTGTATTTCTAAGGACTTAAAAGACTGAAATGGTCCTTTATGAACTTAAACTGTAGACTGTGTGAAGTCAAAATTTGATTTCATGATACATTTGATCAACAAAACTGCACCCCAATAAACCCTATTCCCCACACATATTATGCCATTATAATATGTATGTGTATTAAGAACTTATCAGTTTTCACTATTAATGTCACATTACTGTGAGAACAAATGAGTGACTGCTGGCTATGAAGCACACTGAAAATGTAGCACAGTGTTGGATGAGCTTATTTATTCAGAATAAAACTCTCGGTATAACTTCCTACAAAATTAAATTATTAAATTCATTGTATTGTTGGGAGATGTATGTGTGGTGGCTATCCAGTCAGACAGGGGTCCCGCAGCACGCTGGTCCAGATACCATAGATCTGAGTCTTTGTTTCAGCACTGTGTCTTTGTTTAATAAATTAGAAACGCCACAGGAACCCACTTCACAGCTCCTTGTTTTGTGACCGCAGCATTGTACATGACCAATCGATTATCATTTCTTCATTTCTGCTTAATCTAGTTCAGAGTTGTGGGCAAACTGGAGTCTATCCCAACAATAAGCAGGTGAGAGGCAGAATAAATCCTCGACAAGCTGCCAGTTCATCAGAGTATCAATAATCAATTCAAAGAAATAGAATATTTATTGTAAAGTTTAAATTTAACATGAATGTACTATATAACACTATAGAAGTTACCTTGTTTATCCTGTAGAAAGAGCCAGAAAGATCAAGAGTCAAACTTTAGTTACTTTTGTCAGGACCAGGAAGGAGCGGACACACGTGCGGGACAGAAGGTTCCAAAACAAATCCTTTATATTTCCACTAGGAACACGAAGGGAGGCAGTAACATGCTGCAGCAAGCAAGACGCTCTGGCAGGGAAGAAAGGGAGTCAGCAGACTTAAGTACACCGGGGAAGACACAGGTAAAACACATGAGGGTAATCAGGAGGCAGGTAGGAGGAGAAAACACATAAGGGAGGGGTGGACGACGCACCTGGAAGACAGAAGGATTAACGAGGAACCAAAATAGCAAGGAGTGTAAACATAAGAAAAAACAAGAAAGAACCCAGGACCAGAAATGGAAACCTAACAGTAGAAAGTTAATGGAAACCTGGAATGGTTGCCGGTATTCGGACAGATCAGTGTGTTCTTTAGATTTACAACATTTTCTCTCTGCCGCCCTGAGTTCTGATCTATGTTGCCTTAGAACCTTAGAACATCAGTAAGCCATGGGCTGGGTGGATTTTGTCTTTGTCTTGACATCAGGGGCATAGTTTATTGAGAGAGGAGGTGTAAGAGGAACAAAGTGTTTCTGTATATATATATATATATATATATATAGACTCCTCCCTCACACTCCCTCACACT
>JBAMIG010000009.1:1783446-1797454 GCA_037177335.1 Kiunga ballochi | reverse complement strand
TCACCACGACAGATCGGTGCAGCGTCCGCATTACTGCAGAAGCCGCACCGATCCGCCTGTCGATCTCACGCTCCATTACCCCCCGCTCGTGAACAAGACCCCGGGATACTTAAACTCCTCCACTTGGGGAAGGATCGTATCCTCCACTCAGAGGGCACTCCACCCTTTTCCGGCTGAGAACCATGGTCTTAGATTTGGAGGTACTGATCCTCATCCCGGCCGCTTCACATTCAGCTGCTGGACAATTCTCTGGCAAAGTACAAATATCGTACTAAGGCAACTTTCTGGAGAATACCTCGGACTGGAGGGCTGACGTATTGCGGGGGTGACACCCCCCTCTCCCGCATGCCTTCCCCACGCGCTGGGGGGACTACGCTGGAACCTGGTCAGGTAAAGCAGAAGAAAATGGCTTAATGGATAAATATTAACAGCATAAAAATAAAGTTGAACTGTATACTCATTTACTACTGGATGATTAAATTGTGCACATAACTCATGAACACAAAGCTCTGTCGATGAGAAGTCTTCATCACATAATGTCCCAAACACGGACGTGTGTCTGTCTGGGTCCTACTCCCTCAAAGCACCGCGTAAATGGCTTTCTAACTATCTTCTCATTATTCCCCCCCCCCCACTACCACGCTGCCTGCTCTAATTGAATCACCATAGACTCAGTGTATCAATTCTGACTTTGCTATTGAGATTTAATCGGGTGTGCAGGGGACCAGCTTGGCAGACCGAGGGTCCTTTTGTGACAGTCCCATCTGTTGGCGACACAAGGGCCCCAGATCGAGTCTGGTCCAGATACAGAGAAGAAGAGTGGGAGGGATAGCAGGATGGACTGCTTCCTTCGGTGCATACCAAAAATCAGCCGCCCATCTACTCTGGGATGTCTGTCTAGACCATGATTTCTTAACACACACAAACGCTAAGGAGGCTTGAAGTTACTGCAGTTTTTTTTTTTTTGGTTTTTTTTCCATTTCATCGTGTCATGGTTCTTGCCTGACAGCTACAGTTTTCAGTATCGTGACTGTTTCTGAGAGGATAAACAAGTAGTAAAATATAGTATATATAAAATTAAATACAGATACAGTATGTAAATTTACCAACAAAATTAATTAATAATCTGTTTGGTAATAAAAAATGTATTTATTGTACAATTTAACAAGTTAAAACTGAGGAAAAACTTAGTAATTAAAGAACTCTCACTTCAAATTGTACTGTTTAGCAGAATTTCACACAGATTTTAAATGAGTGGCACACCTTATTTATGCTTATTTATCAATATAATACATATGAAACAGAGAAGAGTGAATGTACATCTATGTGTTATAATCAAGGGATGCTGAGCTATTCATTTTTCCATAGAAAACATCTTTAACTGAAACCCGGATGTCCCGGCTTTCCAAAGGGCGCTAAATGCACCATCTATGCACAAATTTGTGCGACTTGCCTGTATGAAAACAGTCTCAAATGCTGTTGAGTATTTGTAAGCGGATCTGTGTGTAATTTAGGTTTTGTGTGCAGGTAGAGCAGATTTGTGAGTAAATTATGGATATTTGCACATTAAAAAATATCGTAGATGTGTAAAACCTTTTTGTGCACATTTTTTAAAGATATTAATGCAAACATTTCGACATGGATTTGTAATTTGAGGGAGAGCCTTCAGCTATCTGGCTATCTCTGATAGAGCCAGCTCCCAGTGTGGGTCCGGGAGGCAGACACTCTCCCTACCTTTAAAATTAAACTTAAGACCTTACAATTTTGACAAAAATTTAAGTTAGGGATAATTTAGCCTATGTTAGTTTTGTAGTCAAAGGGACATCCCATAATGCACTGAGCTTTTTACACTCTTTTTACCCTACTTATGACATCATGAACCTATTTCTCCTTTTTCTGCAGGTCTTGCTGGGTAAAAGCTGCAGTGATAATGTTGTTTCAATGTTCAATGAGTCTTTCCTGTCCTCCTCCCACCAGTCAGTTTAGGCCGATGGCTGCCCTTCCTGAGCCGGGTTCTGCCTTAGGTTTTGTCTTCCTCTTACAAGAGAGTTTTCCTTCCTACTGTCGCCTCATGCAGCTCAGGCTGGGGATTGGATTGAAGTCAAGATTCGATGCAATCTTATGGTTGACTGAAAATTATATAAAGCGCCCTGAGATGACAATGTACATAATCTGGTGCTGTATGAATAAAATTGAATTGAATTGAATTGAATTGAATTGAATTGAATTGAATTGATAGGATAGGGTTGGATTAAACAGGATAGAAATGGGACATCTGAGCAAGTTTATTTCTTTTTCTTTTTAAACCCAAATCTGGGATTCTGAAATTTACCACTAGAAAACATCTGTTTGCATGTTTATTTTACATTCATATTGTTCAGATAGGGAATTACGCTGCACTCCTGTGTTATTGGGCAGACTGGGGTAGAGTCAGAAAATTTGTTTTTTCTCTGACTAATATATATTTAGTCCTGTCACTCAGTACCACTGCAGCTATTGACTGATATATATATTTTTATGGAATTAATTCGCTCAATAAAACTTTAAATAAAAATGCAACCATTTATTGTTTGTATTTTGCTTATCAAGACATTGATAAGCAATTGATGTACAGTGCATTATCCAACAAAAGATTTTTTTAAAAAACATACATAAATGTATTTAAAAAACAAGTAAACGTATTACAAAAACTAAACATGCTCATTCCCACACATACATTGTGACACATAGACTGATTCAGGCTTTTCACCTTTACAAAAAGAATTGATAGTGACAGAATAGAAAACACATTTACACACATTTTCTCTATTTTCTCTGTCTTTGCAACCGCCACCACCTCCCTTTCCCCTTCCTCCATGCCATATATACTCAGACTGACAGATCTGTGTGTGTGTGTGTATGCGAGGTGGAAAGGATGTGATGCTGGTCAAACCACCAGTGTTGATGGGTTCCAGCTCAGCATTCACGTCACTCACAAGGGTTACGACCTCTCCGTAAATGGCCTGTGTGCAGGTGTGTGTGAAAGTGTGTGGAGATGTGTTTGTAGATGTGTGTATCTGATGTGCTCATGAATAAGGAAAATGTTGAACCACAGGATATTATACCACTGTCCATGACATTACCATGGTGATCTGAGGATGACAAAATAAAAAATACACAAGATGACAACTGGGATGAGAAAATGGAGGTGAACTAAATCCAGGCTAAACGGTCATTCTGTTAGCTCTGTCATTCTCTTTTCACATGTAGACATATTTCTGTTAGGGTGGTGGGAAACAGAGGATCCCTGCATTCGAACCTGGAAACATGAAGCAGGTTAACATTTGCTGTATCTAGAGTCCAGTAGGTTTACACAAGAACATTTTTGTGCAAATACCTAAAGAGATGCTCTCTGTAGTCTTAAGTGTTTATTCGTGTCTTTTAAATCTCTTCCAGCTTATCTCACTATCTTCCAGAAGCCAAAGTAATTTTTAATTTCCCATTTCTAATGTGATCTGTGATCTGTTAATTTTTAGATGAAAATATATTTTTAATATGAGCTTATACTCATGTGAAGCATGTTACTCATAAAAGCTCTCAAATATTGATGGAAACACTGATGGAATTTGAAGTAACAGTTTATAAATCAGATTGTTTAGATTGCATTGGCAGAAACTCGTCTTTCTGTGCACAAACTCCACAAATTAACCTGCAGGAAGCTGGTTTATTCTCTTGCTGTAAACATTTTATGTAGCATTTATAAATGTCCAATTTAGTAAATTACAAAATGTATTAGCAGGAACGGCATAGAATATTCTGGTAATTAGCTGGTAGTTTGTAATTGTGCCTAATTAGATTTACTTAATTAAATGAGCCAAAAAATAATATTTGGATTTAGCTGGATGAAAGGATGAAAGGTGCTTCCGAACAGTCCTTCCGAATGCACAGTCATGCCACTGCAACAGTGGAGGACGTATTTCCGTTATTTTCCCCAACATGGTTGTAGCTGCCAAGCAGGCCCAGATCATTAACCCTCCACCACCAGTCTTGACACTTGACAACAAGGTAATTACTCTCTTTTAGTTTGTGTATTGTGGATAATTGCACTTTTACATGGTGTGAGGACTGGTTAAAGCCTGAGGATGGGGATCTCTCTTGTTTTTGTCCCCTCATCTGTGTGACAGCTTGATAACACCACCAACTGCAGTCCGACCTGCTGAGGTGCTGATTGTCTCAGTTGTTTCTCAGGAAGACGCCTCTGATGGTGGGCTGGTTACCTGCTCACAAGATCAACATGGTGATTTGGTGCTTCAGACGCATAGAGCCTGCTGAGATGTAGGAGAATGATGCTGCTTACATCTGGATACATGGTGAAGATAATAATTGTGAAAATAGTGATGCAAATGGTTATAAGAATAAAAACAATGTGTTTGAGATCTGATTGTTTTTAATAGTCTATTTGTGTGAAAAGTACCGTGTTTATCTGGCTCCACTACTTTGCCAAAACGGTTTCACAACAACAACACACACCCACACACCACAATTTAGCACAATGTAGAGGCGGGACATCTTAGCTGGCCTCCACACCCCAGTTGACACAAGCCTGACCTCTATTTGTGTATGTGTGATTGTGTGTGTGTGTGTGTGCATATGTGTTGGACCAGTTGGCAATATTCAGAGGCTGTCACTCCACTCACCTCTCACTGCCAACAACAGAGAACAGAAGGAGGGAGCTGGGGGTGAAGTGGCAGGGGGGCAGTCTGGCATGGCTTAACGACAAAGTAAGAGAGCAGCTTAAAGGGAGCAGGAATACACACATGTGTTCATGTCCCTGTGCTTGTCCTTCCCTCCTGGGGTCACCTGGTCAATTAAATTCACATTGAAGATAAATGATTTGCAAATGATATACAAACAAATGAGTTTCTCATCCCAGAGTGGCTTCCGATGTTCAGAATTAGCTGCGGGGCCATTACAGAAAGACTGACAGTCTGAACATTTGATTTAGAAAAGAGAAAAATCAGCTAAACTTTCACATTGTAGCCAAATAAACCTTAATATTCTTATGCATGCTGAACAATCACAAAATTAGCTTTTATTAAATAAAGTCATCTTTAAAGTTGAACAGTAAGAGAATGGCATAGTTGTAGCAAAACATTAAAAAAGTTTAGCTAATTTCAGATGTTTGTCTTCACAGTAACTTATCAGGACAACATTCTGCATGCGGTTTCTCAACCAGTTAACTAGTTGGACCAAACCATTGTAGTAAAAACTTAATATATCCTCCAAAAGAAGCGAGAAGCGTTTGCCTGAATCGAGGCCCGGAGAGGAAAACGGCAGCTTTTTGTTCTCTCAGATGTATTTGAAGACAGTCCTTGACACATCGGGCTGATTTTTTTCTTACTTGACTCTGAGAGGTATTGTGTGACTGGTGGGACATTTGAGGCGGCCATTGTTTTAATGAAAGCATAAAGACGACTGTTTACGCATTTCAACACAGGGAATTTTAAGACATAAGTACAGTTGAATGCACAACTTCCCCAGCTGTAGGATCTGGTAAACCATTACCACTGAAAAACAGACTCGCTTCTTGGGGAGGATGTAACAAGTTCATCTCAAACACATCAAGTTCACCAAGAATATTTACATCTTTTTCAGTATACAACATTTCTTCTCTTTCAGTTTTTTAATGTTGGTAGAAATTATTTTCAGAATCTTGCTCTATGGTCACTTAAGTTTTTTATTTATTCAATTAAATTAATACTCAGGGAAGCAGTGAATAGAGAATGATTACGGTTAGATTCACCTCTATTGATGTAGTAGTTTGTAAAAGCAGTTTTTCTAAATACTAAATTCTACATACAGACACACATAAGTACTAATCTGTATGTTCACAGACACACACACACACGGACATACATACACACACACACACACACACACACAAATCTAGGTAAGGAGGGCTCCAGTGTTTGATTCTTCAAAAATTGTGTTATTTTACCTGACCACACAAAAACACAGACTGACAGACGTGTGTGTGTGTCTGTGTATGTGTGTGTGAGATTGATTAGTATCTGTGTGTGAAAGACTGAGAATGAGAAAGAGAGGATAAGGCATGGAGGATACCCCCTTCTGGCTATCCTCTGAGGGGCTGATGATACTAAAGACACTAGAGAGTGCCCCGGCTGTGACCCACCCACCCTCACACACACACACACACACCCTCCAACCATTCTGTTCTCTTTACAACTTTACAAAATAGGCTTTTAATTTAGCTGGGCGGCTGGGGCGTGTGGGGCCCGCCAGCATCAATCATCATGAGGAGGTTGAGAAGCTTGGGCTGTCCCCTGGGTCTTCTCGCTGACGAGCATGTCCTTGCACACACACACACACACAGACACACACACAAATGTGCACATGCTCACACTTTTCTTCTTTCTGCTCTTTTTTTTTTACAGATGCTCGTTTGTGAGACCTCGAGACCTTATCATTCTGTCAAATACATGCACATGCACATGCTTATGGAAATGTACACACACACGACACACACCCTCCAGCCCCTTCAGGCTGTAGATGATGAGACGAGACTGAGCACAGATGGGGAAAGGAGGAAAAACGTTGAACTGAAGCATCACTCCTTAGTATTTAGAAATTATATCTAAACCCAGAAAGAAGCACATGAAAACACACACACACATGCACGCGTGTGTGTGTGTTCATTGTGTAAGCAGCCTAACCAAAGTCTGCTTTCTAGATCATTTTTTATTTGTCTTAGTTTTTGTCAGCTTTTTGGAATCCTTCATAAAATCATGCTCTCCTGTAAGCCAATTTGTATTTGCATTGCAAACATTCATTTCCATTTTTGGTTCATGCTTCCACCTTCTTTGTTAATTGGATTTGGATCATATCCAAATGTTCAATGTGTACCCAGCAGTAATAATATTCCAGAAAAGATGTGACTCTGGTATTTTACTGCACATGAAGAATGTGTCAAATGAAGGAAAATGTCAGAAGAACATCATTTCAGAGTGTAGGAACTCATTAATGCAATGCAATTTTCTATTAGTCTCTGTATCAACTAGACAGTATAAATTTACTCAAATATGGTCTTCTTCTGATCTCTTCACATCAACAGACAAACATTGCTTGTCATGAGTAGAAAAAAAAGAATGTTTTTTTCACAAAATGTTTAAACAAAAATAAAGATACTAAAAATATGGTTTTGTTTTTCCACCAGAAACAGTAAAAAAAAGTATAAAGCTAGAATTATTTTACTGGAACCTAGGTTAAAAAATACATAAGAGCTAGACATCTACGTGGCTTTTTCTGTTCTACACACACACAAACACACACACACACACAAACTGACATTTATATTTGTCATGTGTGTTCTGGTCTTCAGCGTGTTTTTAGTTCAAGAATTGATTGTCTAAACTTGGAAAAAATTCAGAAGGTAAAAGGAGCAGCAGTCGCCGTATACAACTTGATCTTCAAACAACAAACAAACTCTAGCAAAAAAATAACCTCCTTGGCGGAGGTAAAAATGGTGTGGTATCTTAGAAATGACTAAAACTGGGTTAGAAATTTCCAATGCAATCTCACAATCTGGACGGGCTGTGAGGGAAACATAATCTTCCAGGAAGAAATGTGGTGGGAATAACGATGATGGTGAGAACTTTAACATTTGGTGAAACCAGAAAAAAGAGAGGAAAAATATGAGAACGCAGAACTAAATTCAACAGTGAAAGTAAGAACATTTCCACATAGAGTGATAGGACATCAGGTCAAAGTCCCATCTATGCTCCTTTACATATGTAAATCGGGACATCTATCTCAAATATGTCCATGCATCACTGTCCACTAATTTATGCATCTTTTACATTGGCAAGGTTGTTAAGCCTGTTCATCCACCAGCGGGCAGTGCTGAGTACAGAGGTCCCTCCCACATTTCTCACTGGGCGGTTTGCATTGTGACATCATGAGTATGACTCCAGACACACTCACACAGCTTTTCTTTAAATTCACCATGTCTGGAATCTGCTGTTGCTCTCATTTTACCATAATGTCTTCTTTTCATATGATGATCTGCATTGTTGACTTCTTGTTCTCTTTTTTTTCTGTGGTTTGTCCTGTCAAACCACAGAAAATGCATGTCTGCACAATACACCCCAGCAATTTTCTGTAGTTGTTTTGTCATCTGCATTGATTGACAAATCTGCAAGGACCCTGAAAAACCACATAACTAATGCAGAAGACAGACCAACTGACCAACCAATCATCTCCGGTGTCCAGCATAAATAGGCCTTAAGAAGAGAGGCAGATGACGCGTACATGTGTGGAAAGCCAAGATCTGGTGTTGCTGCAGCTGGTCAGGTTTACGACGGGTCTACGTTCACATTATGAGTAAGAATGAGATGTGCTGACTACCTGAATATAGTGAAAGAGCAGGTGATTCTATTGTCCTTGAGGGCACAGCCATAATCCAGGACAACAAGACCAGGGTTTGGGTGCTAAGAAAGAAAGAGTTAAGTGATTCAGGGAACAGGAGGAATCTTTTCATACATGGATTGGTCATTATAGTGTCAAGACCTGGACCTCATGGAGAATCTTTGGGATGTACTGGAGGTCTGACTCCCTCATCATTACTACAAACTGTTGGAGGAAATGAATACAACTCTGGATATACATGTAACACATATTATGACACTGCAGAAGCTTATTGAGCCTATGTCATAGAAAATAACGCCAGAATCAAAGGAATAGGAACGAGATATTACTGTTACGTTTTGTTATAACCTTAAATAAGAGAGTCAGGGGAGTAATACTCCCTTCTGCTCCTTAGATGTAGGTTCGATCATATATGAATGAATACAGCTTTGTATGGCAGTGGAAGTTCATATATGTTAGAAGTTGCATCATCATGTAAGATCTGTCTCTTTGGAGGGTGATGAAGATGGAAATTGTACTCATTGTAACTTAGAAGTGTTTTTCATAATATACGCTGAGCTAATTTTATGTGTTATTCATTCTGTCATTAGACTGGGTTGCATATTGGATGACAGTAATGCCCATAAGTTTATGTAAACTTCAGTCAACAACCTTTACACAATGCTGCAGCCTCTCCTCCATCATTCTCTCATTTTCCAGTCATGCTATGTTTCTCTACCTCTGTCTTTTGGTTGCTTGTCATCAGATAAACTGAACCGAGAGCAGTGATAAGGAAGAGGCTCCCTGGGGTGCTATGTCGCTCCCTCCTTTTCTCTCCTCCTTCTTAACCCCCTCTAAACATACACTCCACCACCACTACGGCACCCCACCAATAAACCCTTCCCCCTGTCCACATACCCCAACTCTATCTCTGCTGCCGGTGGCGATGGTGGTTTTAGTATGCATAGAACTGATTTATCTGCTCCACTGCACCTTGACTCCCCCCAACACACACACACACACACACACACACACACACACACACACACACACACACACACACACACACACACACACACACATGCACACAAACCCACATAGACAGCAGCTTTTCTGCTGGAGGAAGGTTGTTCACAGCCATCATAACAACAAGTCAGAAAACACACATGTGAGCACATGCTGACAAAAGGTCTCCTACAGAAACTTATATTTTAAGTAAGAGGTTGTGATCTGTCCCCTGAACAATATAATATAAGGTGCAGAAAAGTGACAGAAGCTCTTTCAGATGTCAGATGGCTGTATTATTGATGTGTCAAATAAATGAAGACAGCTTCCCTGCAATTTTGTTTTCTCCCATGTCTGTTTTGAAGGAAAAGGTTTACTCAAAAGCAGTTTGTATTCGAAGAAAAAACTTTTAAAATCTATTTTATTGAGATAAATTGATGTTAAAAACATATTTGTATAATTGTGTGTTTGTGGTAAATGTAAAACATTTAATAAACTTAATTCTTAGTGTTTTACTCCATAAAGAGTCTGATGGAGCAGAGTTTATCAGTGAAACACCACAGCTTCTGTTTTACAGAATCGGACTCATCATTATTTAAGCAATCCCATTTGTGATGGTATAAATATTTTAATTTAAAATAGAAATGTTAATGCTTTTCAAGGATTTTATCTTTCCAATAAAAAAATACATTTAAACTTTGTCCTGGGTATCACCAGGAGTTCTTTATTATTTCCATTTCAAATTATATTTTTTCAGCTGAAAGCTTTGACATTTGCCTTTTAAGCTCATGCAATGATGTCACCAAATCAAGCCAGTGTGTGGTGCACAGCAGCAATATAAACACAGCAAGTTGTGGGAAACCAGGATCATTCAGCAGGTTAACAGTAACTAACAGGAAAAGTAGAAATAGAGAAAGATGGGATTATCTATTCTAATCTATACAAAGTAGTATATTGGAGGTGGTTCCTGCAGGATGGGGACTGGTCCTTACCTGGTTAAAGCAGCAGATTCATTACCAAAAACATTTAATGGTTTACTCTAAATTGTTCCTATTATCATTTGTATTATTATTATTATTTAATTTCTTTACTACACCGCTTAATTCAATTCAGGGTCATAAGGTAGGTGGGGCCTCTCCCAGCTAAGGGTGAAGCTGGTTTTGCAGCTTTGATTTGAAACTATGATTAGTAGACCTGTACAGGAACTGACTTCATTTTTGGAAGGATATCTGTCGGAGGTTAACCCACATTTCAGAAAACTGTCATGCCTTTCATGTTTCTTGGTTTGCCACATTCTTCAGTACATATAAACAGTAACAAAGGTATGTTTTGTTAATAAAATGCTGAACTGAAGGACAGAAGACAGGGTGCTACCAGGTCGCTTTGGTTTGTGGGACTCTGGAGGCAGCAGATGGTATTGACAGGCCTAGTGGAATTCTGCTTTGGCAGTCACTGAGGCAAAAAACTCTTGTTTGCAAGGTGTTTGGCAAGGTCAATAAGTTCTGGATGGCTTCGAGGACATTCTGGTCCCCCAACCGGCGAGAATGGGAGGTAGGCAGTGCTCTTTGTATAGTGCAGATGTGGGCTGCTCACGTCGACTCATTACGTTTTTTTGTCAGTGGAGGGAATACTTTGAAGACCTCCATAATTCAACCAACATGCCTTCTGTTGCAGAAGCAGAGCAGAGAGGCTGGGACTGAGTGTGCGGTTCCACCTCTGAGGTTGATGTTACTGAGGAACACAGCTCCCTACTTTGTGGCAGGGTCCCAGAGATGGATGAGATCCACCTAGAGTTTCTGAAGGCTATCCTGGCTGACACACTTCTGCAGTATTTTGTGGACTCAAGGGTGCTGGGACACCCTTAACACCCACTCTCGTGTATTTCTGTTATGTTGTGTATGAACGCCTCTAGTGCAGAAATGCCTCTTTTCCCTCGTACCCCCCTTCCCCAACACACACCCATGTTGCCAGGCCTCAGTCACTCTGAGCCTGTACTGTCAAACGTATGTTGGTGTATTTTTATATTGTTTAATCATGGATGGATTGTACTCGAACAATCTTGTTGTACCATGAGGTGGCTCAGTGACGGCAAATCTGATTCTGAAAACACAAAGGAGGAAACAGCATTCTCCTGGGGACAGAATCCCACAACTACACTGCGAAAATCAGATTCTGTGCATGAACGTTAAAAACTGGTTTTAGTTCATTTCAAATCATTTTTTATTTCTGATGTTAAATTGTTTTTTTACTACACATTTTAAATCGAAATATTAAAAAAGAAATAGCAAATTGTAAATTTTATTGAATAATGTGAATTTTTATATATTTCTAAATGTAATTTCTAAAACATCTACATCTGAATCTAAAATTAAGTCCTCATTTTGTTTTTTCATTCTTAAATCCTAACATTTAGAAATGTTCTTTCTATCTCTGGATTTTCCAATCCTATCTGCAGTTGCATTTACTTAATGGTTTGCCCTGCAAATAGCTTTTGCATGACTCTTTGGGGTCTGAAACAGTGAAAGCCAAGTTGGACCAACCACAGCTGCTCTTTAAATGTAATCAGCTCTCATTGGTTGGATAGCCAGACCGTGTCAAATGTTCAATTTGAGAAGGTAACAGCTTGCTTACCAGCTTGATGGTACAGATGTTGATACTCAGACACTTTAAGGAAACTGTTAGATGGGATATGAGTTTCTTTTAAAGTTTGACAAGAATAAACTGTTTATCAAATCAGAGAAACGTCAAACCAACCAACCAAACAAACCTGGTTACATTTCATTCATGTTTCAAAATGGCAACTGCAAAAGTAATTTGATCTTTTTTATAATTTTATTGTTTACTCAAAATTAGATTCAGCAAGCTATACTTTCATTTCACAATTTAATATTTCTTATGAAACTGGCATTTTTCTTTCCGTCCTGGGGAAGAACTGTACTAGTATCACACAAACATGTGAGTAACAACTTAATGACACAAACAAACATGTGCAAATCCACCACTGATCCCACCCTGGCTTACAGTGTGGGATGTAAATTTAGCATTTCTTCACTGTCAAACGAAAATATTTAATTAAATTCTATTCAATTGAACTTTATATATATATATAGTGCCACCTCTTGACAGTGTCATCTCAGGGCGCTTCACATCATAATCAGCCAATTCATTCTATAGCCTAAAATAAGGGAAACCAGAGATTGGATCAAATCTTGACTTCGATCCAAACCCAAGCCTGAGCAAGCATTAGGCAAAAGTGGGAAGGAAAACTCCCTTGTAACAGGAGGACAAAACCTCCAGCAGAACCCGGCTCAGGGAGGGCAGCCATCCGCCTCAACTGACTGGTGTGGAAAGGACAGGACAGAGGACAGGAAAGAGAGGACTGGAAAGACAGAATAACATTAAAAGGAAAGGAAGGAAGATAATAAAGTAAACAGAGTAAAAGAAGGCCAGTGCATTATGGGACGTCCCCATGACTGCATAACTTTAAGATGAATATTTAATTGCATTTGATTGGACTCACAGACTCTGTAAAAAAAAAAAAAACAAACAAGCAAAGAAAATCACAACTTTTGTTCTACGCAACATTAAAGTCCTTTGTGAAAATGTGATATTCTAGCATTTAACTAAATGGATTTAAACAATGTTGGTCTAAAGGTATTCAAAATCTATTTTTCAAAGTGATTGCCTATATCAATGACAACATAAAAATAAATAAATCAATAACCAACACGAGTTTTTTCAAAGTACTCAAAGTATTCAAAGGATATTTTTGAACGTCCTTTCTTTTTCTCCTACAATATTCCTCTCTCCTACAACATCCATTACATTGTATGTAAATGACCAACGATGCAAATTAGGCAATGAAGTCATTTAGTGACTTCCAGCAACTTTTAGAACAGCCAATAGTTACTTTCTATACAGAGGAGTTGGCAACACGAGCAGCAGGAATGATGAAAGTCCTAATTTAATCAAACTGAAGTGTCACTGAAGGCTACAGGGAAAGTCAACAATGAACTGGTAACAAAAACCAGAGAGTATAAATATACAGCAAAAAAACAGGAGACTAGTGGAAATATGCTCTTGAGCGCTTTCTGAAATGCCTCCCTTGCCCAACCGCACTTCCACTACACCCTCTGTGAAGGCACCCTCGCAGTTGGACGAGGATCCCTCATGGCGCTGTAGGGTATAAATGTTGAACCCCACTTTCAAACATCCTTCCCTTGCTCCACCAGAAACAGAAATCATGTTATGGTTCCAAACTTGGTATCATTGAAAGTAGCGGCCATCACCGTTTTACACAAGGTGCTCCTGGATGAGAGGTAATGGTCTGCCAGAAGGTGAAAATATCTTTGACATTATTAATAATGTTGCTCCAGCAGCTTCACAATGTTTTATACATGTAACTGATAAGTCAGCCTCTAGTGTATTCTCGATATTAGCATGAACACATTATTTGACCTAATAGCATTTTCTTATCCAGTATCCAGTATCCTTTATTGATGTCATTGTCAAAAGAACAACGTAATTTCGTTTGGAGCATCCGTACACAAACCATAATATAAATAATATATAATATATACCCCTTAATAACCCCCCAAGT
>JBAMIG010000009.1:1767639-1777703 GCA_037177335.1 Kiunga ballochi | reverse complement strand
GTGTGTGTGCGCGCGTGTGTGTGTGTGTGTGTGTGTGTGCATATGTTACAGGAGAAAAGAGCTGTCTAACAAATTCATGTTTGAGAATAAAGAAAGGACTAAAGTATGGGAAACTGTTAAAAATCTGTAAAAAAAAAAAACAAGATATATTCTTCACTTAACGGAATAGCTGAAAATGAGTTGTGGGGCAGTGGAAAATTCAAACTTTAAAATTGCAATAGATTGTCTCCAGTAGCACTCTAGAGTGGTCTGCAACTCTATGGTGTAAAATACCCTTTAGGTGATGATATACAGATGTTTTGCAGGCTCTGATGTATGGTGGACGAACGGTGCAAAGGCTCTTTAGATACAAAAACATGCTGCAATTAGGAGATGTGCTCATATACAAAAACAACTGCAAGAAGGAAACGCTGCATAAAGAAAAAACGCTCTAATGAGGATTTCAATTTGTTTTGTGTTCCCTTTCAATAAGTTTTGCATTCTTCAATAATGGATCACCTTACAGATGCTGATTATATGTCTGTGAAGTTAAACAGGCTGTAGAAGTTAGACAGTAAAGTTTGATTGATACAATTTATTGTTCCATCATTGCTTTGTGGGAGATTTCCACAATGTTTAGCTCAACGTTTTACCCTTAATCCATGCTTTATCCTGTGTGAATATATGCTAGCCACTCAATAGTTGTTACTGGACCCATGCCCACCAAACTGGGATCACCAACAACCAGAAGCACGTGACTGCACATCCTCCACAAAACAGTCTCAATTCCCCGCTAGGCTTGGCGGACCATACCTGTGTCCACATGCTTCCAACTTATAAAACTGTGTTGAGGAATGGAAAAGTTGTGACAAAGGAGGTGAAAGTGTACACTGAGGACTTCATACAGTGCAGACTGTGTACAGGCAGGAATGATTTTCAATTTTACCACAGCATTCTGTGGTGGTTTTGGTGTAGGGAAAAAACCTTTGCATGGGCAAGAGATGTTAACAGCCAGAGTTTAATTGATGGCATGGGCTCTTGGTTTTCACGGGGGTGTGGGGCTGAGGCAGTGCAGAGTGGCAGTCTGGTCATCAGGGTTGTTAATAGCAGGTGGCGGAAAACAACTGTGAGTGTATGAAGGATCCAGGTAGTCAGGTGTAGGGCGGCTGATCAGAAAGGGAAGGAAAAAGCTAATTAGTTTGACTACAAAGTGTATTTAGACAAGTTCAGAAATTTTCAGATGGTCAAACGATACTGCTGGTAAGCAGACAAACTGGCACTGAATGGATGGCAGTCCCTTAGCTGATGATAATCAACAACATGTAGATCCAATTGTGCTGAAGATCTAGTAGGAGGAGCAGAAAAGACAGCACCCCGACAGGTCCCAATACACTCAGACCCATGTTTTAAATAATCAGCTTAAAGAACTTTTTAAACGGAGTAAGAATTTTGTGTGTTCTTTTACCCTAGCTTTTATTTGACATACAAATATATGTCAGAGCCAATATTAAAACATTTTAAAATATGCAGATGACTTTAGTTATTGTCAGTCGGCTTCAGGATGGAGAAAGTAGTCACGGTTCAATTGTAGATGACTTTGTGAAATGGTGTATGGACTCCGACATGCTGCTGAATGTAGCCAAGATCAAGGACATGGTCACTGATTTTAGGGAGAGTGGCCGCAGAGTCTGTTTTTATCATTTTGTCTGATGAATGACATGTATATAAAAACAATAATGCCTCGATTAGAAATAAGTGTTTATTTGCACAACAGGCTTTTCTGCATTCTGAAAGTTAATATTTGCTGCTGGTTATTCTAGCTATAAAGTAAATGCTTACAGTGCTGAATTAGCATGAATTTCCACCGTCTTCATGCTCGATTTTATTTCTGAAAGAAGCATTTAAAAACCTAAATTGAACTTTTGACTGTCTGTTTCTCACATCTGCTTTTTTTTGTGTTTGAAAGCCTTGCATCAGATCCCTTCTCCACCCGGCTACTTCCTGCTGTTCAGAATGCTGTCTGGATTTCCTCCAAGCTTTGAAAATGAACACATTTTGTACCCAACATGCAGCAATAGGACCATTCATATCAGCCGCTGTGGTATCCTGAGGCACTGTCCTTTCTATCCAGTACCAACTTCTCTCTACTTGTTTCCATCCCTGTCTTTTCTGAACTGGTTTAAAGAAAATTCAGTCAAAGAAGACACGACGACTGTCACTGTTACAATCATCTTTCAGCAATAAGAAACAGTAGATGACTGGCTATAGGACGAGGTGTCTATTTTCATTTCTTTATTTATTTATTCATTTATTCACTGCCCATTTTCCCTGCCTATAATTCTCTAATTTTTATGTTAATGGCCTCATAGGGTGGTGGAGGGGTTTTGATGACATATCTACAGTGGAGATCCTTGGACGGCTTAACTCACTCATCCAAAAATAGCAGTGAAATCCAACTAAATAATGGAGGGGAGGTGGTTGAAGAGGTGGGGGCAGGAGGGAGGGATTTGTGGCATCTGAGGCTTTGCATTCAAATTGCTTGGTCTGTCTGGAGTGAAGGGACACCCCTTGCAACCCCTCCGCCACCACTGCAACACCCAGAATGGACGGGGAGAAAGGAAGTGTTATCGGATTCTTGCAGCCAGAGCTCAGACTTGTTCCTGAATACAGAATGTGGCAGAGGACCAGAAAAGTGAATTGTCTTTGTTTTGTCAAGAGTACCATGACAAAATCTAGGAATCCCACCTTAAAAAAAAAAGACCCTCCCAAACATAATCATTTAGACAGGTGACCTTGCTTAGAAAAGACAGCTGCTTGTTAAACCTGCTCACATTTTTGCATGAATATACGGACACATGTAGTTTGGCAGATGTAGGTGTGGGGTGGTGGGAACGAGGGGAGGGGGGTCTTCACAGATAGTCGTTCCTACTACTTCAAGCACTGCTGGACAATGGAGATTGCTGATCATATGATCATCACAGACAAATGGGGAGTGAAAAGGTAGAAATGCACAGAACTGTGCGCTGCCAAGTATGTTTAATATGTATATAGTTTCACACAGCAAGCCTCTGTCATCAGCCCAACAAGTAACACTAAATATTCATGTCCTCTTTATCTGTCTTTAATAGCCTCTCTACATGTTCCTTCTGAGTCAGAAAAGCTCGTTCTTTGTTGCACATTTCTGTTTGATTTGAACAAACTAAGGCAAGGTAAAACTGTAGATTTTGTCCATTGGGGGGCAATAAGTTCTTTCATTAAAAAATGCTGTGGTCTCAATAAATAGACTTGGAAAACAATAATTATTGGCTTGCCAAACGTAGTCAGTCCAGATATCTAGTCTGCTGCAAGTGTCAGCAGGCTGCAGAAGACAAGAGGTTGCCAAAGTAATAATGGTGGCGTTGCAAGATGGCACAACTATAACATCTGACAGATTTTATTATAAAGGTCTAACCTGGAGAGACAAGAACATTTTACTTAAACTCTGTTACTGCTTTGGTTAGGCTTACAGAATCCTGCTCTGAGTCTCAAATGAGTCTTTTATAGACCAGGGGTAGGCAACTCTTGTCCTACAAAGCTGCACTCCTATAAGTTTAATGAGTTACACCTAGAATACACCTCTAGAGCTGCCTTTGCTGAGTTCAATGAGATGTTTATAAAAATAAAAAAAAACTGATTAAAAACAGGCTAATAAAATAATACAAACTTCTAAGGTGTCTTTACATTCATGTTGATGAAGTGCCTTGTTACCTTTTTTTAATGAACACATTTAGACTGAATAAATATTTCCCAATATCACCTCCAGTGACAGTTTAAAAGTCTAAATGGTGTCTCTTGGTTTCTGTGTTGGCCCTGTGATGGATTGGCAAAATGTCTAGGATGTACCTCTCACCCGGAACGCTACTGAGATAGGTTCCAGCTACCTGTGCCCCTAAATTGGACAACTGGTAGAAATAGATGGATAGTATCTCTTGGCAGTTTCAAACATACAGAAGGAGCCTATGGAGGACGTGCAGCTGATGTCACAGAGTCACCTAACTTTGTTTTTCCGCTATTGTGGGGGAATAGGTAGTCCAGTCTCAAATCAGTTTAAATTGGACAGATTGCAGTGTGTGAAGTATTCTTCCTGGTCAAAATGGTGATTTTATGCTTCACATTCAGGTGTAACAGCTTAAACAGGCAGGACAAAAAAAACGATCCGTCATTTTGCAGATTAATCAGACATCAACGGACAACGCGGAGGTGGGGTTGCTTCTGTAAAGTCTATTAATTACTTCACATGGAAGATATTATGCTGCTTCTACCACAGTCATTTACACAAGAAATAAATATTAAATATATTATAATACGTTAACGTTTCTAAAAAAAGAAAACGTTAAAACTGTTCGTTTTCCCACAGGAAGCGGCCAGAGGGAATTATTTATTGTAATTTTGACGTGCTGCTAAGCTAACCTGCAGCTGGGTCTGCAGCAGCTGGTAACATATGTTCTGAGTTTCTGTTTCTTTGTGTTGTTATTTTACAAATACTACAAAATAAAATATAATATAACTGGGCAATGGGTGTTTATTTCTGGTCATAAATTTCACATAAATACATCACATTCTGGCTGATACTAGAGACGGATATGGAGCGCCTAGTCATAGATTGACGTAAACCTATCCAAGACATAATGAGATCGAGATTTCTGTTGGTACCATCCACAGACACAAACACAAACACAGTTTTTGTTTGGTATGTCCCTAGTCTTTTCTTATATTGACCTCTCAGTGTGGCGGTTAAAATAAGTCCTGCACCTTCTGGTTTATCTAAATTATAGATGGTCAAGATGGTTTTGGTGTCATAACTGCTCCTCCTCTGGTCCGATCTGTTTCTCAGGCCTAGTCACCAGTCCATACTACATCTCCCAGGATTCCACTGACTGTGCTCTAAAGAAGCTCCCTGTGTCTCCCTGTATAAAATTACTGGCTGTGTCTCAATCCAGAGACTGCACCCTTCGAAAAGTGGATTCGTTGAACGCATATGTCATAGTGGCGTGCTTTGTTTGAGGCTGAATTAGCTTAAAACAGGTGTACATGCTATGTATCCTTTGCGGTCTCCACTCACCCAGAATTCATTGCGCGCCAGATGGGAATAAATAAGCAGCAGTTCATTGCCTGCGAGGATGGAGATAAGAAATAAATACATAAACACATATTTGTCCCAGTAGACAAGCGGGGACAACCAGTGCCCAGGTTTTCACCATGTGCTTTTGACCTTGCGCTTCACCTTTCACTTCTGCACTGTTCTATACAGTCTTGTTAAAACAATCTTGCGTTTGTGTCCACAATCTTTATGCTTTTGCTGACATTTGGTAACTCTAGGTATATAATGTCAGAGCCGGATTATTCAACCTTACCTTACCACTGCTGTTGGCTTTTTTTGTGTGGCATAGCGAGCATAGATATATAAACCACTAACCAAAAAATGTTTTTCATTTTCTTAATAAAAAATTATTTACATAAAAGGGAAGGTCTACAAAATAAATTAATTTTCTATTACTTACATGATTCAATTCAGGGTCGTAGAGAGGCTGGAGCCTATTCCAGAAATATGCAGGTGAGAGGCAACAGAGGCAAGGTAAACTGGGAACAGGGTAAACACGGGACAGGTCGCTAATTATCACAGATTACTTAAAGCGTTTTTTGGAAAACAAATTATCTAAATCCAATGTTGATTTAGGGTCAGAATGGTTGGTTTTTCTGGTTAGATTGTTAAATGTAGAAAGCCTGTCAGTAAATCAACCTTATTATATTGTTGCATTCTGACTGTAGAAATACTATTGTTTAATCAATGCTATTTACTGTATATGCATATGTTAAACAGGTTAACTGAGTGAAACTATTTATGAAAGTATAAGGACCCTATAAAATGTAAAATAACTGTTATGCTGTAAGCTAAAGTTTTCAATGTTTTACTGTGCATTTTGAAAGATTTGTAATATTATTAATATTACATCCATCCATCCATCCATTATCTACCACTTTGTCCCTAACGGGGTAGCGGGGGGGCTGGAGCCTATCCCAGCAGCCAACGGGCGAGAGGTGGGGTACACACTGGATGGGACGCCAGTCCATCGCAGGGCCTATTAATATTACAATAATAATAAATGAATAAATAATTCATCCACTGCTGTGACAGCTAACGAGCTGATGGATTTTTTTCCTGATGGGAAACAAAACTCTGAAGATCAGAGCTCTTTCATAGAAAGTTCATTCATACCGTAGTTTGATCCCTTCAGCTTGCAGCCTTGGCTCTTCACTTGCTCCCTCTGTTTGAAATTCGCAAACTTTGCCATTTGGCAAACTTTTGCTCCTGATGCACAGCCATCCTTTTTTTTTTTGCAACTATGCGATGGACTATGAAAATAAATATTTGTAATGGTTTTTTTGTAATGGTTTGGAATAAATTTTCACCCTGGTTTCAGGGTCTTCCATTTGCTCTGGGACTCCTGAAAACACCAAATTCTCCCTCAGTCTGCAGATCATCCATCATTTAATTATTTTCCTCAGGAAGTTGGGTCATCCCCTCACTGAGGGATTTGACTGACTTGCTAAGGCTGGCGTTCCCCATTGCAAGCATTTCCACTTGTTTCTGGCTAAATTCCATTGAGCCGTGGATCACCTGGAACTCTTTGTGGAGGACTTCCAAACGGACATCATGGCAGAATAATTTCTTATCTATTGAGATAAGAATGTCTGAGTAATCTCCAGGTGGAAACATTGCTCCAGGTGAGTGCCCATCTCGGCCTCTTTGCCTTTGATGAGGTGGAGGGGGTTGATGTTGGATTTGGCTTTCCAATGGCAATTATGTCGTAACACTGATCTATATAATCCGTCAAGGTTGCCAAATCCTTCTTGCTGTGCTCCAAGCATACCTGTAAAATATTAATTTTCCTACTTTTGTTCAGTTTTAGAAGAGATATGAAAATAAAGGAACAAATGTTTGAACCTGCCTTTCTGAATCTCACAGAAAGGATGTCACTACAGCATGGTGTCACTTGCCAGCTGCGTCTCCTCACTTGGAGTGATATTTGCTGCAGATATGCTAAGATTCTGGCCCATTTTATTACCTGTACTACGAGTACATCTAGACTCCTAATTAAAACATTTCATGTACATTTCATGAAAACAATAAAAAGGATATTTTGACATAAAGTTTGATGTTGTACACATTTATAATTCCAAATTTTTCATTTTGACTCTCCCACTACATTACTCCTCTCTACAGCATCATCTATCACAACTTTATGTACTCATTTGATTATGCAAAGTAAACAATTACATAATCATTTAGCAACTTCTGGCAACTTCTAGGACAATGTTGCCAACACTTCTTGCTCAGGAGTTGGCAACATTGTCCAATACTATGGTCCAGATGCAGCTGTCTTTACTACTACAGCTACCCTGATTTCTACTAAAGTGGATGTCCTCGCTCATTAAATTTCAGAAAAAACAGATAAAAATTATCACATCATTTAATAAGGAAAATTAATATATCAACTTCATTCAAATTGATTGTAATCAAGGAATTGTTACACAGTCAACAATAGATTGTTCTTGTGATACCTGTAAAGACACAAAAACTGCTATAGATAACAAGCGAGCAGCTACAAAACCTGTACCACCAATGTTGTTGGTACATCTTGGAGTCTTTCAAATTATCCCATGATTTGTTCAGAGTATTTTGCAACTGATGAGTAAAACATTTGTTTTGATGCTACTGTTTAAATCTCAAGGTTGTTTTTATATAGATGTTATAAATTACACCAAATGTCTGCTCACAATAATGGCAACAAAGTTTTATTAGTGGTTTCTTTAAAGTTTTCTATGTTTCTGCTTAGAAGTTCCTTTACAGTGTCACAGTGGACAGACTTGCTCTGGAATATAGAACTTTTGGCCGATATCCAGATTTCAGATATATGTATTGAATCTGACCCAGAAAAAATGGATTGGTACAGTATAAATAAAACAAACACTAGATTACTCAATCCTCATTCAGATTAAATAAACACATTCACGTTAACACTATTTTTTAATATCTTTCTAGAGGTTCCACACACAGACGCAATACAGTAAATAGGCTGCCAGTGCTGTCTGCGTGAGCTTGAAGGCATGGTGGCTGAGGTGTGAATGTGTGTCAGATGGCTCAGTGGGTTGTCTGGCAGCATGCAATGTAGCAATGCCCACACCTGCAGGGAGCAATGCACAAATGTACACTGCACCGCTATCTCGGGTCCGTCCTGCTCAGTTATTTTTATAATGCATAATGAATCTGACATTTATAGATGGAAAATTGTTTAACTGTTAAACAATAAAAAGTCAGTTTGAGGTATTTAATCTGGCATGATCAGTAATCAAGCCCCCCCGAGCACTGTCCCTTGTATCATCACCAGTATACCAGGAGCCCTACTGTGTAACTGTGTGGGTGAATTGTGTCAGATATTTTACCTTTTAGGTAGTGGTGCAGTGCTCCTACAACAAGCAGGTATACTCTCAAGTTTAGCCCTTTTTTATGAAAAAACCCCCAGAAAAATCACTGTTTTAAAAAACAATGACATATAAGAATATTTTTTTTAATACAAATCCATCAGTAGTACTACATCTGCTCACATCCATACAATTTCTGCTCTTTGATCTCGAGGAGGAAGCGTTGTGGAATTACTGAAGTGAAAGAACACATGCATATGAAATAAACTTGCTCATAATTGGTTAGTTATACCTGACATTAAAACCCATGGTCTGTTTCCAAACACCTGCTAAATTAGTTATGACAGGGTTTCACATGAACAGCAAATATTTTTAAGCTCTGTATTCTTGATGATAAAGGTTAAACAGGAATACATTAGGTTTCACATGCTATGCTACAGGTTATCACAGAGAAACATTATAAACAAAGAAAAGTAATAGACTGTATCTGCATCCAGCATGCCCACCTCAATGCATGCCAGAGGATGGTTTAGAAGCGTCTTTGTAAGTAGATATTAAATACACAGTAGTCTACAATATGGTAGACATGCTATTAGAAAACTTTAAATGTTATTGTTCTCAAAGTAGGAATTTGCACCTAGGACAGTATTTCTCTATTAGACAAGAATTTTGATAGATTTAACAGCCAAAAAGAAAGATGGCCAAGATGCGGAAGACAGTTATGGGTGTCTGTAATCTCTCCTGTGAGCATTAGTTGGATGCTAAACATGTTTCAACAGTTTCTGTGTCAGATGACTGCAAATGAACTCTATAAAGTCCATCTGTGCCAGATCTGTTTGCTGGAGGACAAAATCTACCCTCTACCAGGGTATGTTCACAGCATAGTTTGTAATGTTAATTTAGTCGAGTTAGTCATTTTGGACAAGAAACCAGAGAATACAGTTTAATCAAGGTTAACATATTCAGCTAAACCAAGAAACCACTTTGGCAGGTCTTTATGCTGCTGTCCATTAATACATTTATTTTACAATATTTTTCTCTCATACTACTCTGGGTTGTCAGATTATAACAAAGGTTGAGCTTCTACATACATCTTTTGAAAAACAACAAAAATTTTAAGAGTTGATCAAATAAAGAGGGGAAATTAAAGAATCAGACGTAAGTGTTTCTTTGTCACATGATGTTTTAGTTGACCATACCCAATCCCAGAAAGGCTGCATTCTGATTTCCTAGTTGTTTACCTTTTACATGTTTATCCTTTTTAATTACAAAACAGTTTTTGCTAATATCCACCTGTACTTCACCTGTTACAAACACTGACTAGGTTTTCAAGTTGGTATATGATTGGTCATTCAGGATCATCTGCATTCCCATTCTTGGGGCATGATAGAGTGAGCAGTTTACATAACGTTATTATATTCCTGTGAACGCAGTGCATTCTTTCAGCATAAAAAAATCTGAATTACAAAGCTTCAGTTTGTTGTATCTGCCGTTTTCTGACATGATAAGTTATGTACACAGTATATGCTTCTCAACACTGATTTATATCCTTCTTTGGCTCTCTCTGTCACAATATCCCCTCCTTCTGTCTCCATCCATTTTTTACTCTCTCTGTCTGCCCC
>JBAMIG010000009.1:1706025-1718487 GCA_037177335.1 Kiunga ballochi | reverse complement strand
TATAAAATGAAATGATGTGATAGTTACAAAAATCAGTTTCCGTTTTCATCGACAGTTTTCATATAGGCCTACATGAATAAAAATATATTTAAAATATGTATGTATTATGTAAATATGTAAATATTTATGTATATGTATAAAAGATAAAAAAATATATATATAAAAAAAATTTTTAAAGAATGTCTCTGACAGCAGTAGTTACCCCAACGGATGATCTTTCTTTTCGTTTATTTTTTTTTATCCCGTAGGAGGTTCGGAACCAAATGTGGCGGCTGTTCACAGGGAATCTCTCCTAATGACCTGGTCCGGAGGGCCCGGAGCAAGGTTTTTCACCTGAATTGCTTCACTTGCATGATGTGCAACAAGCAACTGTCCACTGGAGAAGAGCTCTACATCATAGACGAGAACAAATTCGTCTGCAAAGACGATTATTTGAACAACACAAGTGTGAAAGACACTAACCTGCTCTCAGGTGGGCCTGCGCTGTTGATCCACCACCCTGTTCGAACATCCTTTATAGGTCTATCAATACTATTTTTATTCGACTTATTGTAGGCTATACTCAAATCCTTAACACGATCATCTGTCCTGTTTTTTTTTTTTACCTGAATATTGTCCTTACTTTGTTCCATAAGCGATGTTGTTAAATAAAAAAATCAGACTTTCTTCGGTTAAATGCCACTTCAGCTCTTCATTTAAACTCATGAAACATTATTAGGCTACAGTAGGTTATACATAGTTAAATTTAATGTAAACTTTTGCTAACATTTTTTATTGACTAGTGAGTTGACTATTAAGTTTGTGAGACTTGAGTTCTCCTGTAAATCTGCTGAGGTTCAGTTTTTAAGTCGCCATCCTGTTTTTCTGCAGTAACCGCATGCAGCGACCCGAGCTTATCACCTGACTCCCAAGACCAGCTCCAGGACGATGTGGTTCTGAAGGACACGGAGATCGCCGCCCTGTCAGATAAGGAGACGGTCAACAACGAAAACGACGACCAGAATCTGGGAGGGAAGCGGCGTGGCCCGCGGACCACCATCAAAGCCAAGCAGTTGGAGACGTTGAAGGCGGCGTTTGCTGCCACCCCGAAGCCCACCAGACACATTCGGGAGCAGCTGGCCCAGGAGACTGGCCTCAACATGCGGGTCATCCAGGTAAATCAAATCCTCAAACCACATTCTAAGAGCGCAGAGAGAGAGAGAGAGCAGCTTCACACCTTTATTGCGCGTCAATTCTTATGAATGCGGCGGAAATGGTCCGAAAATGTTGTGTAAATAACTATGAATAGAGAAAGACTGAGCGCGCTTCTACTCTGTTTGATACTCTTCATTAAAAGGTGTGATGTAACAGATTAGATTTCATGGAAAGATTTTCCAGCCTAATGATGGAGCCGTTACCTCCTCTGTGTGAGAGGAGGCTTTCCCCTTCCACCCCCCTTTAAACTGCGTGGTCACAATGAATTTATTACAGCAAAGATTGGCCGACAGACGAGCTTCATTTGAAAACGGGTCATTTATATGGTTTTTTTTTTTCTTTTTTCTTTTTTTTTTTTTGGCGCTCGCCACGGGGCTAAGTCGCCAACTGGCGCCGGCTGCTGGGAGCGCTGGGAGTCCTGGCACAGCGCAGCCATCACGTTTTGCGAGCACGTTTAACCCTGCTGAGAGCTTTAGCAGCCAAGTGGAAACACAAAAATCTGCCCTGACTTCTCCTTTAAAAATAATAATCCTCATTACTATAATGAGGATTATTATATTAATTATGATCATATCTATTATTATCGTTGTTGGTTTTATTTGTGTTTTTATTATTATTATTCTAATATATTTTATTAATGAATGATCCAAGGGCAACTTGTTCTTTTTCTTTCCAAAAGTGGCGGACAGATTAAAAGTGAAAAAGCCTTTATCTGCAGTTATATGTGATAAAGTGGATGTGTAAAAGTAAAAAAGGGTTATCTAATATGTAGGTGAGGGAAGTGGGGGGTGGGGTGAAGGAGGTGTATAATTAACGGAAGCCAGCCTAAAGATTGGAAAATGATAACCTCGGTAATATATTGGTAACAAACCTCCTATTAAGTATTAATTGAAGATTTGAAGCTCCTGCTGCTGTCGCCCTCAGCCGGAGTAAATGGAGGGTTAAAGGATCATTAGTGAGGTTAGATGTGAGTCCCTCTCCGGTAACGATAATTGGCCGCAGTCCTCTCCACACCACAGCCTTGAGGATTTAAACATATTGTGCTCCAAAACACGCAAAGAGCGCATGCATTGGTACAATAGAGGAGCCAAGGTTAAGAGAAGAGCTGCTCGCACTTTATTCTGAATGATGCTTCTTTTACAGAATAGTTTTACGAAACAGGCCCATTTCTCTTTGGTTTGCATTCCTTTTACAGTCACATCCACTAGTGCATCCCAGCATGTTTGTTCGCGTCAAGCGATCTAATACTTATCTGCGTCCATCCAGGTCTGGTTCCAGAACCGGCGGTCCAAAGAGAGGCGCATGAAGCAGCTGAGCGCGCTTGGCGCCAGGAGGCACGCGTTTTTCCGGAGCCCGAGGCGGATGAGGACACTGGTGGACCGGTTGGAGCCCGGGGAGCTCATCCCGAACGGGCCCTTTTCCTACTACGGAGGTAGTGTTGTTTCTTTGCTTTTAAGTGAATGTATCTCGAGATTTATCTCCAAATTGTATCGAAATTTTACTGAAAAAATATCAAATATAAATGTTCCCGATTTAGTGAAATGACATTTCTTCTATTTGTGAGCTGGAGTGACATCAACAGTAATGAGTTTTAAATAGCCAAATTTTACTCCCTATTCATATATATAAATATATAATTTGTTGGGAAGATCATGTAATATAACTATTTTATAAAAATAAAACTACAATTTTCTTTGCCTATATGTCACTGAATAAATGCTTGCAAATATGATGTATATATAAATGGTATGTTTGTTAATCCTACAGTAAATGGCAGTGTATTGGTTGACCAATGAAGTGTTTCACTACAAGTATACCATCTCATGCATGTATAGGAGGCAGCTTGGGACAATGAATGGGTTAAACTGTTTGATCTCAATTTAATTTTTCTGTCCTCATCAGTGGTGACTGAATGTGGAGAAAAAAAACCCCACCTAATTGTTTATAGAGTTTTCCAGCAGGGTTATATTTACAGAAAGCACAATTGATAAAACACAAACTGATATATGTAAAAAAATAAATAAATATAAAAATGCTGTTCCTGATTGGCTCATCAAAATTAAAACATTTTTTTTGGGTCATCTTACAAATTCATGAATTGATAAGAACAGAAGAATTTATTTTACTGCTCTCATTTCAGAAGATTTTCAGAATATTTTATCTTTTGCTGAAAGGAAAAAAATCCTATAATATTTTATTATTCTGCTGAACTAGAAAAAAAGGGGCAGTCTCAGTAGGTAGAGCGCTGACAGAATGGCCCTTATTTTAATTAATTTTGTGATCACATTGTTCTCCCCACCCAATTGCAGTTTTGATTTAAGTGTAACATGCTCTGTGACTAATGTAGTAAAGAGAGGGGCCCTAAACCACTCTCCCTAATACAAGTCAAGCCAAAAAATTCCTCAACATCCCTGGAATTATTCTTGCTCACCCACTGCTCTCAGTCGGAGCTGACACCGATTTCTTCTTCTTTTGATCTGCAGATTATCAAAGTGAGTACTACGGCCCTGGAGGGAATTATGACTTTTTCCCTCAAGGGCCTCCATCCTCCCAGGCCCAGACCCCAGTGGATCTGCCCTTTGTGCCCTCTTCTGGACCCACGGGAACCCCTCTTGGAGGTATGGACCACCCCCTGCCAGGCCACCACCCCTCCAGTGAGGTACAGCGCTTCTCTGATATCATGTCCCACCACCCAGGGGACTCTCCCAGCCCAGAGCCTGGCATCCCAGGGCCCTTGCACAGCATCTCCTCTGAGGTGTTCGGTCCTAGTCCACCTTTTACCTCACTGTCACTGAACGGCAGCGGATACAACAACCACCTGTCCCATCAACCCTCAGAAATGAATGAGGGCACCGTGTGGTAGCTTCTTGACAGAGCGGACTTTACTGGCCAGAGGATCGGAGGACAGCTGGGTTTGGTGGTGTCTGGGACTGGGTCCCAGGACAGGTACAAGGAAATCAACAGGGTTCGGATAACATTAACATATTTATTTATTTATTTTTTATTGTTGCATTTAATCATTTTCTTTTTCTTTTGTTTGCCTATTTGACATAAAAACAGAAGCCCAAATAACTATTTTCATTATTGTTTTGTGTTTGAGGGTGTTGGGGGGGTCATGGCTTCTTTATACTTTTCACTCACTTTACATGAAAAACTAGACTTTAAAAAAGCGAGAAAGGGGAAATGATAGACTGAACCTGCTCCCATTCACCCATTTGTCATCCCTGCTGATTCCTGCTTTGACCCACCAAACCCACATCTCTTTCTGATTCTCTAGTACGTCCCAAACATCAATGCATCATTTGTTACTGTTAAAGACTTCAATAGCTTTACAGAGAGAATAAAGAGGCTGAGAGCTGGCAGAGGCACCAGACGTGCCCCCGTTTATCCACAAGCTCCTCAGACGTCTCCGCCTATCAAGGCTCTGCCATATTGACACTTAACCTTTTTCACACAATGTTCCTGTCGGCCAGAGGAAGGAACAGTTTTAATCTCCACGTGGACTCTTTGTTTTTGGTTTCAGTCGTTCCACCAAACCGAGGAAGGCTGCCTTCAAAAGGCAAACCAGTAAAAACCCTCTGTGGATTGCAAACCCTTTATTAAAAATGGAAATGAACTTGAAATGTCTAAATGAAGTCTACCTTCTAAAAATCTTCTAACGGGGTTCTGGGACTTAAAACAGTCAACTGTTTACGTAACATATTTAATTCAGGAGTCTAGACGTCTCAAACAAAAACCTGTTTTAGAACTTCTTGATCCACATGAAAATGTTCCAAGCAGCCAACCAAACTTTTGTATTGATTTCATTTATATTGTATGGAGATAAAGAACACATTTGCTGGGGTTGTGGTTCACTGTGCTAGTTTGTACAAGATGTTGTTTACAGAAAAGATTAAAAAAAAGAATAAAAATTAAAACACAAGTAGACATTTGCCAAATTTCAAAAGATAGCACAAATACTGTAACAGTGCTTTGCAGCATCACCAGTATATGTGGAGACAAACTATTATTGTTTAAAGGAGTAACGGACTTCTAATTTTTTTATTTGTCTGCTGACGATACATTCATAAAATTGTTGACAACATACTTAGGTTTTATTTTTGTGTCTTCAAAGAAGAAAATCCAAACTAATAAAAACCAATGGTCAAGTATGCAGCTGTTTGCTGCTACGTCTTTGAATATCCAGCCCTCATGGTATGTCTTTTATTGTTCAAATAAACCTAAGCTCATGTGACCTCCAGTGCATATTAGACCATTCACTGTATAAATTCAACATGTTGACAAAAATGTGTTTTTAAATAAACTAGAAAACATTCATATGTATTTTTCTAACATATTTTAATTTAGAATATTTTGTTGCTGTTTTAGTGCAAGCGCAGCTGAAATATGTTCATGTTGACTTGGAAATAATTGGCCTTTGCAGACAAGGACAAAACACAGTGAGCAGAGTTGAAGCTGTGTTTAAGGGGAAACTAATTAAAAGGGCAGATAAAAGTATACATAACTAAAATCAGAAGTTAGAAGATGGTGGTTCTTCTGTGGTGTCACGTTGGGGACTTCCACCAGATCTTAACAATTTCAAGACAAATGAAAAATGGTTTGAACAAGAGGGAAACTTTTCTGCAGATCTCACTTTGCTCCTGCTCTGGAAGCATCTTCAGTGAACCAGCTTGCTGCAGCAAACACAAGGGGGAGTGAATTCACAACTTATGTTGATATGGATTCTTGTGCCTCACATCCTTCCAGTTACTTACTTGAGGTCATCCAGTAAGTATTAGTGGTTAGCTGTACAACTGTGAAGGACAATGATGAAATTACTGTGACCGCAGCTCCACTCCTTGTTATGCTTTTATTAGTCACTAGATATTATTATTTCTTGCACCCTGTTCCTGCAGTGTGGTTGGATGGCCTATTTTGGCTGACATCGACACAGTAATAATCAAGAGGCCCAAACACTGATCTTTTCCAGGAAGAATGAAGAAATGAATCCTACTTTTGGGGAAGCTGGTCTAACAGTTGGATTGTAGCCTGAATCTGGGGAAAACCTTTATCTCCCTGACTTGGTGCATGCAGCTCGGACCATATGCAATCCCAGTTTTCACCGCTGCCTGCAAACTATAATCCACCATGAATTAATCATGGTCTTGAGAGTTAACCAAGCATGGGGAGGTGGAGTGGAAGGTGGGGATGTGGGGTGGACAGAAGGATATAGGTCTCTGCTGAGCCCCTAGGCTTACTATACCACCCCTCCTCGTGTGGTAACACCATGCAGTGGCGACCGACCGCCCCCGGGGCCTTGGGTCTTTAAATTCAAATATCTTATTGATCGCTCATCAGCTGTTGGTGCAAACTGACCTTGTAGACTCACACTAGAAACATAAAACAAGCCTTAACAGCACTGAATGGGTTTTAAATGACATTTTAAATCTGAGTCAGGACGTCTGAATAGCCCACACACCCACTGGGAACCAAAATAAGTCTGCTATATGTGCAAGTGTGTGATGGGGGGCTGACATGGGGATAAATGCTTAGAGGAAGGAAGGGTGTGAATGTACAAAATGGTTTAACTTTAGGCTACAACAGGGGCCAAAATATTATGCCAATAGGAAGATCCAGCTCAGCAGGCAAACACTGAGATTCTTCCATTCAAACTGAGAGGGTTTTACAGCCTTTTTCCATGTAAGAAGCATTTGGCTGCTAGTTTTAAATGCAGAGTGGCTCAGCTGGCAGCAACCCCTCTCCTCAGAGCTAACATAAGCACCCAAACACATGGCACGGAGCCGCCTTCCTTGTGAAAACAGACAACACATGTTGGGGAAAGCCAGTTTCTTGGCCAGAAATGAGAAAACACTGTTAATCAATGGAGCAGATTGGTGGATCGCTGAGCCACGTTGCACTTGTGCAACGCTAGTGAAGCGAAAGGCTGATACACAGTTGTGTAGCAGCCTGATAAGCTGACCTCTGCTAACCTGCTGTTTACTTATCACCGCATTAGTCTGCATCTCCACATCTTCTATAGTGCATAGGATGAGGAAGAAAAAGGATTTTTCACATTTCTCCAGCAGTTACAGCAACATAGTGCCTAAAATATCTGTTTAACACGCAAAGGAGATGCTTTGACTTTGACATAAGTAAGGACATACAAGTGTCCCACAAAGGTTCCTGAAAGAAAAATGTGTCATCACAGTTATGATAGATGTTTATTTCAGTATCACGTCATTTACAAATTATTAAAGTGATTATGTTCAGAGTACCATTTATGTTTTTTACTTTTGTTTTAGTCTAAACCCCATCCAGAGATATTTCTGTCGTTTTATGAGTTGAAGACATTTGTTGGTAAATTTGTTTGACAGCAAGAAAGTAGTTTGCACTACAGTGCAACCGTCCTGCTCCTCCTCTTCATCATAATCATCATTATCATCATAATCATCACAGAAAAGTTCCTTTAAAGCATAGAGGAAATTCACTGTTTAAATTCATCACCTTAATAAAACGATAAAGGAAAATGTGACCATTAATGGTGAAAATTATGAACACAGTAATAAACCACTGTTACATCAGCATCCATATAACTAAATAACTGAAAAACAAAACATATCTGTTTGACTTGTTTTTGCACAGAATCAATTCTGATACAGTATAGGATTTTATTCCCATTTTACATTATTTTTTTATTTGTCTTTTTTTTATTTTAAACCGGCTAAAGTGACCATTGTTTCTGTATTTAGCAACCATTTTAATCTGTGAAATGGTCATGTAAACATTTCCCCAAATTTCCCCAAATTTCCTCGAGGACCTCCAAAGGGATTAATAAAGTATCTTCTATTCTATTCTATTCAGTATGCAAAACATTTTAATTTAAACCAATTTTCATATAAACCAAGACACAGTTTTGAGGACAAAACCTCACTTTCGTCTCCACATTTTCCTTTGTCTGAATTCCAATATTAATTCTTTTAACTGACAAATTGATGCACTTATTCATGCGCAGGAGACAGTTTGTGCCTTATAAATAAATGACCCAATAAAATTAAAGAAAATCATTTCTTTTTTACCTAAACTTTGATCTGAAATCACTTTAAAATAACTCCCCATGTCCTCTTTCACATGTCCTCTTTTTATGTGTTTAACTCTTGAAGTTCTGACAGAAAATACAATTCCCGTTAGCAGTGCTCTCCGTAGCTAGTGCTAGCCAGAAGTTTGCGGTTTGAAAAGTGAGTGACAGTGTGGGAAGCCAATCATGTTAGCAGGGAACAAAACGGGAGATCCAATCAGCTGAAATTGGTTTAAAGGCAAGATTTGCTAAAGCATGTTGCAGATAAGGAGCAGATTTCTCTTAGCTGACTGTACCATAGACAATAATTGCTGAATATTAGTAGGGGCACGTCCATACTGGGTTTATTCAGAAGAATGATACATTTACAAACTCTCTTTTTCCAACATGACGCTGGTAGCTCAGTTTACAAAAAAACAAACACTTGCTGTTTTGAAATAACCTATTCATATGAATTTATCTGTTCCAGCTTAATATTACTAAAGAGATTATTATAAATAATAATACCAAGAATAGATAAAAAAAAATAATTTACTTTGTTAGGAAGAAGATATTGTCACAACAGAATGGCTCAAAAAAAGTTGTGTATATTTTATTGTGTCATGCACAATAACATGATGAGATCATGAGACAGAAACAATTTTAGAGGCTGCAAGCAAACTTATAAAATAATAATTCACAAACTTGAAGAGCACTCTGAAAGCGCCGACCTCCTCAATGCCACACAACGCTCCAAGCTTTTCTCATGTTCCAGATTGTAATATCCAGAAAAATCACATAATTCCAGATCCTATGTCATAGATACTATCCTAACCATATCCTGTATTTTTTTGGCAAGGAATCAGAGCATTTTTATATACATCTATGCTGAAAGTAGCCCTATCTCGCAATGATAAAGACACCTTTATAAAATCCAGATGATGATCTGCTCCAGATCAGTTCCAATTTTTTTTTTATCGAATGTCCCTTTTCCCAGATCAATCATTACCTGAAAAGTTTATCTAAAGCCATCCATAACGTTTGTGAGTTATGGTGCAAACAGACAAACCAATATTGGCAAAAACATAACCTTGTTGGCGGAGGTAACAAATTAACAAACTCCTCCAGCAAAAGACAAACAAATGCCAAACAAAAAACAGAATGGAGGCCCACAAAATAAAATAATAATCATCACTTGATGGAAATGTGGAGTCTGGATTGTTCGTCTGACCACTTGTCACCGATGTGTGATAACTTGACTAACTTCCATCTACCTGGATCTGCATCAACTCCAATGGATGGATGGATGGAATGTCCAAGACATGAGACACAGTAGTCCTGTTGACTTATGGTTCCAAAGAAACAAAAGAAAATGTTTTATTATCTTTTTCATTATTCCATTGATTTACCAATAAAAGAATACAAACAAACAAAAAACAGAAATTGCAATAAGAGTCCACTATGAAAGATTTCTTTTTCAGTTATCAGATTATTTTGAATTGCATTCTTAAATTGTTTCAAATACCTAATTACAAAGACAACTTTCCTATTATCACTTCACTGTTAATGTTGGCAATAACGAAATATAAAAGATTAATGTATATTTCAGAAATTTACAGGTAATTTGACCCTTTTTTTACTGGTTTGAAATATGAAATGAGCACTTCAGTATTTTGATTATTTTATTATATCATAATGGTAACTTGGATCATAATGGGAAAACTATGTGTGTAGATCAAATCTTGAATTACTATTGTAATGATTTTGAGCTATAAATAACTTTCTTCTTTCTTCTTTAAATCCTGCTTTACTGTCCTTTATTTAATCAAACTGGGCAAGAACATTATAAAATCCCATCATATAATTCATTATGTACAACCAAATACTAAAAATATTTTAATTCTCCAGTTTAAATTTATAGGACATTATAGGGGCTGCAGTGTGAAGCAGTGGTTAGCACTGTGGCCTCACAGCAGTAAGGATGCTGGTTTGAGCCTCATCTGGGTGGAGGTTGGAACAGTGTTCTTTCTGTGTGGAGTTGCATGTTCCCCCCATGAATGCATAGGTTCTCTCTGGGTCCTCTGGCTTCCTCCCACCATTTAAAGACTAAGAAGAGTGCAAGCATGAGAGCTTGTGTCTCTCTGTGTTGGGCCTGTGATCATCCAGGGTGTATCTGTCTCTCGCCTGTTAATTGTTGGGATGGGCACCAGCCCCAGCAATCCTAAATTGGATTAACCATATGGAAATAATTGACAATTCTGTAAATAGATTTTACAACCAGATTTGACTTCATTAAAACTTTTGTCAGCTTTTTTTTTTCAACTGTGTAGAATAAATGTCGTGTGCATATCCACGACCCATACACCGCGGGATGACCCTAAATCCAGCATTACACAAGGATGTTAATCAGTATTATAACCTTTAAGGTGATTATTTTAGAATATACTCCCTAAAAATTGTGGGAAAGCTCCTCCTGTGGCTAACAGAGAAAAACATTTGTACAAAGCTCTAGAGCTAAGTTGTGATGTAATAACTCAAAATAACAACAAAAAAACACCATTAAGATCCGAATACTCAATTAAAATACCACTTGCACAAAGCAAAATCTACCCTAAAAAATTTAAATGATAGTTTTAGGTATCAAATTAAGCAGTAACTGTGGTCCGACTGGAAAACACATTGTTATGAAAATGTCAGCATTAGCCCTAGGGATACTGCAGTAGCACTGCTTTCTAATGAACAGCATAAGAAACAAAGTAAAACTAAACCAGGCCTAATTGTTCTGTTACTTCTTTCATATTTACATGAGTTATAAATCAAGTGCTCTATTGCACACAAACCAGCACAACTTATACAGAATATTTAATGAGTAATAATGGCTTTATCCTGTAGCTGATTGGTCTCAACTAGCCACGTTTATCTTAAACATAGCAGTAAACTAAAGGCTGTACTGCAGCTCACCAGATACTAACGGCCATTGTTATGATTAAAAACAGCCTGAAATGATGTGAAAAAGTTCACCATATTTGGTTAGCTTTTAAAACCAACACAAACAAATAGTGGGTTTTACACCCACATTGTCCATTCATCAGACTCCCACTCCTGGTGGGAGTCTGATGAATGAGTTTATCAAGGTTGACTGGTGTTTTTCTCTGCAGCAACCTTTTTCCTGTTTTTTCTATCTGGTCTTAAGCCATAACAAAGTTTGATTGGAAGAGACAAAAAAGTAACTCAAAGCAAGCAGCAAAGCACTCAAAATCACATGATCCTAGTTACCTCTCTCAAAAAGTAAGTTCACTTCAAAGTAACTAATTACCACAGAAAGTAACTGCTTTCGGTGAGAGTTGTCCTCTTGCTCTTGTCCTCTTGTCTAAGGCTACTGTTAGTGGCTTTAATATAGTACGCCTTAAGCAGCTGCTGTTCTCTTTCTGGTATGGGTTTTCAACCCGAACTTTAACAATATGGTGTTTAGATCGATTCTCAAGATCTCACAGATTTGAGCAAGGGCATTATAAAAAGAATTTCATATTGTAGAACAAGGGACTATCAACCTATTTGGAATGACATTATCCACAGTCTCTACAGCCTCCGTCTGAACAGCTTGTTTTATAAGGCTTTTGTTGTAGCACTTCTATACACTGCTTTTTCTGGCCTTGACAGAATCCAAGTCAACATACATTAAACAAGGTTTAATGTGTAATACCATAAGATGAGTGAATATTGCCAAGTTCAGTTGCATACTATTATCAGTATGATGGTGCTTGAATTGTCTGCATGCCAGGGCAGCTTTCCTTCATTTTATGTTTTCTGAATGTATCCAATGGGCAGTAACGCCAAGATAGCTTCTATTATGTGCAGTCTAGATTTATACAGTGTTAAAGACTAATGCTAATAGTTAAAATCCTTTTTTGAGCTCAATGTTAATTTTCGCTTACTCTGTATCAATGTGTTTAAAAAGTCTCTGTGTGGCAGACAGACTCCCCCTCTCTTCTGTATTTGTCCTATAAGAGTCTGAATCAACTGTTGGCAATAGCAGCATGTTTTCTACAATATGCCTATCAATTCGTAAAGTTCTGTCTGTGTCGCTAGGATTTGGGGAGCGGGAGCAGAAAAATCCAGCTTTTGCTGTTTTGATGGCATGGCTCTGTGTCTCTTTTTTCTTTTTTAGTGGAACTAATGACACCTGGGTGGATATTGTCATATTCAACTGTGTTTTTGGACAGTAGTTTTAGCAT
>JBAMIG010000009.1:1693820-1704234 GCA_037177335.1 Kiunga ballochi | reverse complement strand
TCGCTAGGATTTGGGGAGCGGGAGCAGAAAAATCCAGCTTTTGCTGTTTTGATGGCATGGCTCTGTGTCTCTTTTTTAGTGGAACTAATGACACCTGGGTGGATATTGTCATATTCAACTGTGTTTTTGGACAGTAGTTTTAGCATATGCCATCATTGGATTAGAATTGCTTACACTGGATGTAAAAAAAACTCTTGTTAACTAATGTACACTCAACATGAATATCTTAACCTTTCGCATGACTTGGTTGCGATAGTGCCTGTATTTCCACCTAGAAAACATTGTCTTTCTCTGTAACTCTGAACTCGCCATCTAGTTTATGTGTTTGTGCTGTTCTAAATTGGGGTTTTTATGTGTAAATATCCGCCCACCTGATGTCTCTTCTTGGCTTAACATAAATTACTCTAACTTACCTCATTACTTAGTCATTACCTAGGTGGGTGCCAGTGACCTAAGTTGTACTGAGGATACTTCCAGGTGGCAAACAAGTTTTTCTGTTTATGTTTAAAAGAAGAGCAAATGGTTACGTTAACGATTAAGAAGTGCTGTGAATGTTTAGCTACATTACCGTCTGATGGCAGGGTAATGGTTTCTTTGGGAAAGTAAAATCTTTCAGGTTCACTTGTAGACAGAACTAGTCATATATGCAATCATGAGTTTTGTGTGACAGCTGTATAGTACATTTTTTGTGAAGGTATTGCAATTGACAGAAAAATACCGGTATTACTGTTAGAAATTAATATTTTAGTAGAGACTGGAAGTTAAAAATTAAACAGTTATAATATTACATTTTTTCTCAAAAAACATGTCCTGATGTTGTTAATTTTGGTAAGTGTAGACATGGATGAAGGGATGGAGTTGAAAGATGACTTGACATTTTGTTTTTCAAATGTTTCCTTATGTTTTTGGTATTATTATAGGTTATAGAGAATACATTATTTTGCCACTAAAAACATCTTCATCATTTGTTGTTGTTGCTTTTCTCAGTTTTTTGTCAAAAGTAACATTTTTCTTGAAACTTCCCAATGTTCTACCACAGATTCTTATAGAATGGAAAGGGATCGACTCTGTAAAGGAGCAAAGTCTACACGTTCTTTTGGTAGTTTCTGCTCTTCTGTAGTCTGAGAACACAATATTCTGTGGGTCCTAAAAAATTAGCCAAAAGTGCTTGCAGTCTGGAGGTAGGAAACAATGGCTTGCAGTGAATGAGTTAACCATTCATGACCTGGCTGTGGTTGTGAGATACAGGGCCAGAACCAAAGTAGCACTTTCTTTGGGGATAGTTTCTAAAGTCTACAGTACATTTGTTGACTTGGTGGAACACAAATAAATAATGAGTAACATGCTGAAGAAAAGGGCCTTTTTAAAAATCTGCACATATTAATACCCACCACGGCTCTCTCTGCTCTGGTCACCATCTCCTTCCCTAACTGGTCGTATTGACTCACACTGTTTCTTCTTCTGGTGTCATTATTCTATAGCACCATGCTTTTTCCACTGCATGCATGCTCACTTATGTTCACGCACACATTGAGCTGCCTGCGCCACATGTAAGAGTTAGACACAATCCACAACACTTTGTTGTATCATTTACATAAGGAAATTGCCCATGAAACAAACAATACAATCACCCAGGGAGGAAAGTATACTCGTTTAGCAAAGTGGAAAGTATGAATTTCCCCCTGGAGGATGTCCTGATGGTATGTGAGGTCTGTGGGTTGGCCTGATTAGCACAGAGCATGGAGTGTGTCTACACCATCTGACCCACTGAGTGATATTCATTTGTCATTCACATGCTGGAGACCAACTGCTGTGTTTTTAGCTCTGGGCAAGGGTTTTCTCAATGAGTTGTTTGTGTATGATTGCACTAGCAGTTTCTCGTCACATAACTCTCTGGAGTAAAATGATCTTGTTTAGAATTTACACAAGTTGTAATATCTGTACCTTTCCTTTAATGGATATCAGGTTGTATTGTTGGAAGGATAGCTATCTACTGAGTAACAGCTCAATTTAAAATGAAAATATATTTACATGCTGAGTTGAGAAATTTTCTATAATAGGAGCTCTCAAATGGTCTGGGTTTGACAACTACCATCAACATTAATGACAAATTAAGAACAATATCTAACTCCTTAAGTCTATTTTATAAAAAAGGGGAATCTGTTTAAATTTCAGGTTGTGTACAATTACCAGCACAGTTACGATCTTTGCCAAATGCAAGACATAAAAATTGTGACAGAAAAGTAAATAAAAGTATATTAATGTTGAATTATCAAAGGATTATCAGTGCATCTGTGATGACCAACAGTTTTTTTTTTACTACAAACTCAAAATTAGATTTACAATTTACCTTAACTCCAAATATGCAATCCATGAGCAAGCAATATAAAAAGTTCCATTTAAAAAAAAAGGACGTCTTTATTTGTTCCTTTAACAAAATATACTAAAAAGCAGTATACATGGGCTCTTATGGGTTAAATGGGTAGAAGTATATAAATTACATTTTCCTCTATATAATGTTTTAGTAAAGATTGAAAATTATTGTCATATAAAAACATGAAATAAATTTATTCATGCTGATGTCAAAAACTAATGTCATATTTGTGTTTGCTAGAATTAATGTCAATTTTTTCCCTACTACACAGTCTAGAGTGATAGTAGACGAAAAAAAACTGCTCATGCTGGGAAAAAGAAAACTTCTTAAGCGCACCGTTATAATTCTCAGTGTTGCTTGGCAATGGGACATTTTCCACATTTCCCGTAATCAGCTGTGTCACAATTCAGGGTGTGCAGAGCGTAGACTTAACTTCCACTAAACCAAAAAAAAAAAAAAAGAAAAAACAGATAAGGACAGTTTTTTTTTTTTTTAACAATCAATTAAGCTTTATTTGAACTAAAATAACAAACAAAATTGGGATAACATAACTTTAGGGTCCATAAAAGAGGTCAACAAGACAAACTTTAAAGTAAGTAGTTACATGGCAGAACTATCAGAGACTCAAACGACACATATATACTGGCTGAGCAGACCATGTTGACACACTAGGGGAGACATTTGCATACATTTACACAAACCACAACAAAAACTTAACTAATCACTGCAGTGTTCAAAAGTAAACCAAATAAAAAAATAATTGAAACTATCTAAATATTGCTAGCAAAGCAAAAACAAGCAAAGAAAAAAAAATAGATAAACCTAAACCCATCTATACCTCTCACCTAACAAATATGGAACAGCCCAATTAAGCCTCAGCCTTATATAAAATGCTCCCTACAGCTGGAACTCTTTTCTTTTGTAGGCTGGACCATCACCCTACAGAAACTAGCAACTCTAAAAAGGAAAATATCTTAATTTAAAGCAAACCAAAGTAACAAAGCGATAAGGTCAACTAAATGTGTGCACCCAATCAGCAAAACACCTTGCCGCATGTTAATAAAATGTTAAATGCGATGCATGTATAAAGTGATTTCCAAACTAACTATTATAAACAAAATGAGTTGTCAGACCTTTACAGTGTGTGTGGCAGCTTACTCTGCCATCACAGCTGCATGCCATAGTAAGCACGAACTCCCCGTAGTGCTCCAGTACCCATAGCAACTGATGCTGTGTTTGGTATTACCATTATCAGAAATTCACTAAACTATACAAAAAAGTAAAAAAAAAAAATTACCTGTGACTCCAAAATTGAAAATGTGTGGAGGAGGCAGTCCATCCAGGTGTGTTCTCCTCAAGATGAAAGCACAATGTTCCCATAACCCTTGGATTTGCGTATCACCCTAAATATCACAATAGAAATCAACTAAAGGAAACTCCTAAATTTAAAAAAAAAAGTGAATTATCACAAAAAATGTTTAGTGCGCTCAATGGAATTTAGACCAAAGAATTGCAGTTCTACTTTATACAAACAATAAATGATTTACGTGACAAAAGGAATTATTTAAAATAATTATTTATCCCTTTTAAAGGTTTTATTCACAGGTTGTTAATTGGCCTGTGACAAACAGGTAGAATGTTTAATAATGCAAAAGGTTTCAATAAAACTAAGTTTAAAGAGCAAGCAAATGAATGTTATTGGTATTTTTTTGATAAAGTGTAGTTTGTAGACCTGTCAAGTTCTTTTCTATTTAAAGTTACCTTTTTTTTTATGTCACAAGTCCAAACACACCCACAAAGCAACCTTATCAAAGTGAGGAAGACTGACCAAGAACACCCAGCTGCCCTTAATGGTCATTAGCAGCCTGTTTAAATAGCAAGTCTCTAACTGGACAGCAGAAAATTAGTTGTAAGGGACACAGCCACAGTCAATCATTGTGTGGTAATGGCACAGTTGGGTGTGGGCTGACGAGTTAGCCAATGGTCTGGAGAAAAAAGTGAGTTCTGCATATGGAACTCGGATGTAACTTTCACCTTGCACAGACAAGGCTCTAAAGGAAGAAAATAAGTTACAGTTTTAACAAACCCCAGAACATTCACCAAGAAAAAAAACACTGCAAGTGCAAAGCAAACCAATAGGGTCTGTTCCATTAGAATAACAAGTTATAGCTGCAGCTGCTTTACTAATATTAGATATTTTTTTGGACCTTAAAGTTTTGGATATAAAATAAATCTCACTAAAGGCTGTTAAATAAAGTAAAAGGACTAAATGTAATATATTTGGACATTATTATGTAATCAGACTAGACTGCACTTATTAAAACTAACTAAGATCTGATTAAAATGACTTGCAAAAGTATCTGCTTTATGAGTCTGCATATTTTTTCTTTTTCCACACATTTGAAAAAAAAAAACCTCGACCTGAAACAGCTCTAACATTCACCTTTTCTGAACAGTCACTGTATACAGCAGCTAGGCAAATTGATTTTAGTTATTTTTTGCCAGCTTAGGATTCTTTACAGCATTATTATACGTGCATATTTGAGAAGGAAGCTCTGTGTACCACCATAGAAAGCTCTTATCAGCCAAACACACTGTAACTTCAGCTTCAGGTGTTTACTGTCATGTTACTGTATCACACAAGGCTATGTTGCTAATTAAAGCAATCCCATGCTTATCCTTGAGGGAAGTACCTGGATTAGAGGGATATATGCAACTCAAACCTGAGACATGCCTAATCAATTTAAAGCCATTAGACAATTAATTCACTTTGGGTGAAGGTGAACATTGCATAGACTAATCTGCCCCAATAGTTGTCACAGTAAGCTGATGAGTATTGAGTGCCTTGTGTAAATATACAGTTATGAGCTCTCCCATGCACACCAAAATAATAAACAAATCATGTTGCAGTTTTAAGCATCAGGTCAGCAGCTTCACTGGATTACATGACTCTCTTAATACCAGCATCTGGCTAAACATCTTGACCTGCTTGATCAGTTTTAGCTTTATTGCAAAAATATTGTCTTCATTTATTGTCACAATGTTATTTCACACAGCTATAAGGTGTTCCGTTTACGAGCATAAACATTAAATTCTAATAATAAGTATAATTCAAATCAGAATAGCCATTATTGTCACTGTACCAGATAAAACAATGTGATCAGAATATTTCCTCCCACTTGAAGTTTTACAGGAAATGAAGTGATGGTTGGATTTTAAATGCATCAAAATATATAAAGATGCACCATGTTTTATTTGTCCCTGCTGGAGGACATAGTGCACAGAGGACTCTGGACTGAGAGAATTTTCAGAGATGATAATTGCCTCTTGAGCCGGTTTTGACTGTCCTGTACTGTGCACCAACAAGGAGCCAGTCCATCTGACACCAAGTGTCAATCCATCTGCAAGTACTGAAAACCAGTATATTCAAAATATGAATTGGCTGACAAGTTGGGGCGGTTCACTCCCTTCTTGAATCCAGAGCACAGAAGAACAGAACTATGTGCACCAAAGCCAGACACATCATGGAGGAGTGGGCCATCAGGCCGATGAAGGGCAGGCGGAGGTACCTCAGTGTCCAAGGAAGAAGACTGTAACACACCTGCAAAGGTGTACAAGACAATGAGCGCATGTGCTACATAATATGGCACAAAATGACAATGTGCCACAACTACTGAAATACAAATGATGTCCCTGTCCTCAAACCTATCCCCTCATATTCGAACCGAATACTGCTGAAAGTGATGTACTACACAAGCAGTGAAGAATTCTTATTTATTAACAAGTTTTTGATTTAGTGTAATTTCTGCCAGCATGTCTTCATTTCTCACCTCCTCCTTGATGGTGCTGATTATGTCCCTCTGCAAGGACATTGCTGCAAAAGGGGCTGTAGAATTTCTGTCTTCATCCTGTCCAACCAGCTGCAGCACTGCACTCTCAACAGGGACACACAGGAACTACAATATCTTAATATATGTTCACTTTATAATCTGTGACAAATGAATAAATCACCTGCAGCATCATGTAGTGCCAGCAGCAGTCATCAGACTGACATGCACGTATGTATGAAGACAAGAGCGAATACAGAAATGCAGTTCATGAAACAGAAACAGAAGCACATACACGGTATGCATGGTATATAAAAAAAGCCAGAGATAATTATTGTTAAAAACAAAACAAAACTCTAGAAGAGAGAAATTTGCCAGAAGCATATTTTTTATACTTAAGTTATCATTTATATAATAAATATTTCTACTAACCTCTATTATTTTTCACAGTAACTTAAAAATGAAAAGAGCGGCTGAGAATGAAACTGCAATGCCGAATTTAGGACTACCTGTCCAAAATGCCTGGGTTTCATTAAAAGAAATCTGATCTATGTCATTCAGACTGTTATGAAAAGATCTGGGGCCTCATTTATAAAACTTTGCATAGAATCTCGACTAAAGTTGAACCTACTTAAAAATGTTGCTACGCCAAAATAAAAGTCTGATTTCAAAGACGTAGGTTACGCACAGGTATACACAATTTTGTTTTGTAGATCAAAACCTTGCCAAAAAAAGTTATGCAGGTGAATGTGGTTCAAATCTTGCCGCTACACACTCACTTTCTACCATACACGGTCAATGTATTTGCCTTCGGGTATGGGACAACAATCACATCATGCTTTGCTAGTACTCCTAGATTCCTACTGCAATTATCACTGAGAACAATGATTTGCTATACAGCACAGAAACAGTGATCCTGGAAATGCTTCATGGACATAACATCAAAAAGAAGAGCAAGAAGGAAGAACCATGGAAGAGGAAGTTGTCAGAACTCCAGGAGAGGACAACTATAAAATGGCAACTTGTCCATGGTGTACCCACATTGAGCGCTGAAGCACTTTCATGTGATGCCGCCATATTGGATGGGTCTTAGTATTCAAATACAGCTATAGAATCAACCATGTCAGAAAGTTAGTGACTATTTCTATATTTTGTGCAGTCCAAAAACCAGTGAAATATTGGTAAAATATTAAAATAAGATTTGTTTTTCTGTCAAATAGTATGTATGGCTTGTTCTTCTTTCAATCTCTGAAAGTTCAGTTTTCATGTTGTTCCTAGTTGATGAATGTTGGGGAAATTGTATATGTACGTTCAGCTTCTATTTTCAGTTTTATTGAAGGCTCTTTACTGTTGATACATTATCAAGGTAGGGTCAGTTAAACTCTGCTCCTCTCCCAGGATGGAAACAGTCCCATGTGAATTCTTGTTCCTGCTTGAGAAGTCCAAGTACATGAGCCTCAAAGTGCTGTCAGGCTGGTCCAGATGAGGTTGGGCTCTCTGAAGCAGGTAGATGATGGCATCTTCAACACCAAGCCAATTACGATATACAAACTGTAATAGGTCTTGAAAGGTACTTGTTAAGGTAAGCCAACAAGAGTTTCTCCAGGACTTTCAAAATGTGAGATGTCAGGGCAACTTGTCTGAAGTCAATTGGTTCATCTGGATGTGGTTTTTTTAGGTACTGGAACAAGGCAGGATGTTTTCCACATCATCAGAATTCTTTCCTGACTCAGGCTGGTGTTGACTAGTTGCTGGAAAATCGAGCATAAGTGTTTTGAGCAGGTCTTGAGAACTCAGGTACTGACACCATCTGGACCTGCAGCCTTGTTCTGGTTCACTTTCATAATTTGTTTCATGACTTACAAGAGACACACACAGAGTTGAGGTAGAAGCAGAAGGGGTTTTAGGAAGTCCTGATGTGGAGGGAGATGAGGCTGTCTTTAGGCTCTGGACTTAGGTGCAGGGTGACAGAAAGGGAGCTGTGACAAAAAAGCAAGAGATCCTGGAGGGTGTGTGGGTTTGAGGCAGAAGGTGAGCAAAACCTATTGAAGAACATGTTCAGTTCATTTGCTTTGTCCAAACATCGATCAGCTTGATCATCATTCCTGACCACACACCCCTTGCGCTGTTTTGCTGAAACAGACTTTCTAACTTTACCCTGTAGTCCTTCCTTGCACTTCTTAGTTTGTGTTTTAAGTTGTTTATTTGTTTACTTCAATAACCCTGTCACATCCCAGAGAGCTTTATTTTTTATGTTCAGCAGCTTTTTCAGGTCACTGTTGATCCAGGGTTTGTTACTGGGGAAGCACCTCACTGTTCTTGTTGGCATGATGCTTTCCTCAAAGAAGTTTATATAATGTTTCACACACTCAATCAAGCTGTTGATGTCATCTCCATGAGGTTCACTGAGGACATTCCAGTCTGTAGTCTCAAAGCATCCTCTCAGAGCATCTTCAGCTTCATGAGACCAGGTTTTTCTAATGACAGGTTGTTGCTGAACAATGCGCAGAGGTAAAAAGGACCATGTTATTGTCAGATTGTTTTCAGATTTTAATATTTGCATAAAATAATTCCAACGTTTTGTTTTCTCAGGTTTAGCAGGTGACAAACTGTTGGAGCGTTGGTAGAGTAGCAGAGAGGTAGGTGGTGTTAAAATCTCCAGAGATTACCACAAATGTGTTTGGATGTTGTGTATGAAACCTGGCAAAGCTAGCAGTTTGCTGTCTCTTGTGCAGATATTTTCTTTAACAGTGACATATCCAGGATGATGCCAATGTTGGTTAACTAGTGCTACAACTCCACCTCCTTTTAGTTTCCCGCTCTGTTTATAGCTGTCTGTAAAGACCGTCTTGAAGCCATTTTCAGACGCATTACAGTCTGGGATGTGTTCATACAACCATGTCTCGGTGAAACACATAAAACTGCACTCTGTATTCTTTCAGAGACAAGGTTAGCACCTGGAGCTCATGAATTTTGTGAGCTAGCGATCTATCCATAAGTTACCCATCACAACAGTTGGAACAAATTATTTAAATCTCCATTGTTTTTCTCTGCCTCCCTCCTGCCCTGCATCCTCTTTCTTTCTTTTCAACTCCATCTGGATTTGAAGTGTTATTTCACTGATGATCTTGAATTGGGAGAGGATTATTAGTAAATCCCAGTTGTAAACAAGTCTTGTTACCATGGAGACTCACTATAACAAGCCTTGAAAGAGCAAAAAAAAGATGCAGAAAGACTCCCATGTAGCACAGCCTCAGCCAACATTAAAAATCTTCTTGGAAAATCCCAACTTGACAGTAATGTCTTAAAAAAGACGTCTATAGGCCTATTACAAAAATCACAAGAGAGCTACCACAATTTTCAGCCTCCCAGGGATGCATTCTAGAATGTGGAAAAACTACATCTAACAATATTTCTGCTCTTTGCAAACAGCAATAAAATCAGGTAAAAACGTCTTAGGTGATGGTGAGTTTTGTTAGCATAGATCTTACAAATAAATGCATTGTAAGAACAATAGAGACCCAGCCAAGGTGGCGACCACTTGATACGTCGGTTCCTATGGATGATGTGCAGCTGACATCACTTTTTGTTTTTCTGATATTTTGGAAGGCAAGTAGTCCAGTCTCAGACCAGTTAAATATGACAGATTGTAGTGTGTGGAGTATTCTTCCTGGTCAAAATGGTGATTTTATGCTCTGCATTCAGTTTAACAGGCAGAGCAAAAGAAACGACCAGTTGGTTTACAGATTAATTCGTCATTAACGGACATTGCAGAGGTGTGGTAGTTTCTATGAAGTCTATTAATTACTTCACATCAAGGACATTATGCTGCTTCTACCACGGTCACTCACATTAGAAATAAATATTAAATATACAATAATACGTTAACGTTTTTTTAAACTGTTAAAATTGTTAGTTTTCCGACAAGAAGCTGAGGTGAGGAATCTAAGTGGATTATTTACCGTCATTGTGACACGTTGCTAAGCTAACCTACAGCTCGGACTGCAGCAGCTGGTAACATGTTCTGAGTCTATGTTTCTTTGTGTTGTGGTTTTACAAATACTATGAAATAAAATATAATGTGACTGGGCACTGTGGGTTTTTTTCTGGTCATAGATTTCACATTCTGGCTGATTCTAGAGACGGATATGGAGCGCTTAGTGATAGATTGATGTAAACTTACCTGAGACATAATAAGATAGAGGTTTCTGTT
>JBAMIG010000009.1:1673817-1688772 GCA_037177335.1 Kiunga ballochi | reverse complement strand
CGTTTACCTGACCTTTTATAGCAACACATGGGCGTGACAAGACGCTCCTGTACGTGCGCCACATTTAGTGTTGGTCCTGATTTATAAACAGAAACAAGCATGGGACGTGCGTGCGCATTGTTTTATAAATCGGGATTAAAATGTGCGCAGCACTTCCTGTTTTTCGTACGTACACCTCCTGTAAGCAACTTAGCTATGCAAAGCTTTATAAATGAGGCCCCAGGACATTTACACATACTCTTTCTGGAGAAAAATATGTTAGAATCTCCTACATCAAACCAGTTCTTCACCTTCAGGTCACATCGGTCCTGGCTGAAGATCCAGTGGACACCGACCTTACTTGATCAATCAAAGCCAAGGTTCAAGCATATCTCAGTGAAAAGTACAATGACCCCAGCCCCCAGGAGCTTTAGGATGTTGCATCCTTCCTGGACCCCAGGTTCAAAACTCAATATATTACAACAGAAAACATTCCTACCATTAAGATTTGTCTCAAGAGTGAAATGCTGAAATCAGCAAGGTGTACACATAACTAGGTTAGTAATAATTATGTATCCATGACATCACAATTTCTATTTATTTAGAATCTCACTTCATCACTTAAAGATGTTTTCCTATTTGGTTGTTTTGTTTTTTTTTTTTTTGCATCTGGTAGGAGAAGAGGTCTGGCACTGGATCAGTCCCAAGGCCTGAAAATGAGCAGCTATCTGACAAAAAGTTAGAAGTCTCATGGCAGCTTCTTCAAGACCACTATGGCGTTTCCTGTCTCTCCCGTGCAACTTGAAGATGTTGCTGAGACAGAATTAAATACTTACCTCATGACCCCTGCCATTGATGGAGAAGATGAGCCCTTGGAGTGGTGGAAAGTGCATAAATTAAACTTTTATCAACTGTGCAAAATTGCTTGCAAGTATCTTTGTGTACCTGCAAGTTGACATGCTGGTTTTCCTGGCTAAAAATTTGTGAAGTTCTTTTAAGTACAAAAAGGAATCTTTCTGGCTGACAATGCCTCACTCATTTAGCATTTTAATGTTCTACTGTTACTGAGTGAATATATGTATTTTTATTAGTGTTAAAAGTTTTTTCCTCCAAAGGTTTAATAAATTAATACTCCTTTTAAATTTCATTTGGACTTTAAATGACAAATAATGTCTTTGACATGTTTAAAAACATTATTTTTATTCTCTTCCTTTTTCACTTCAGTATGCTGGTTTGTATAATAAATCTGTAAGCTTTAGTTTTTACATATTTATTTCAATGTATTTATTTATAGACTACTACTTAAAGTTCAGGCAGTGTTTAGGTTTTTGTGTTTGCATTATTGTTGTAATCTGCATTGCAGTCTAAGTTCAAGTAAATAGAGACTGTTATCATATATTAATTTCTGCTTCATTTGTATTTTTTCCTAACATAAGCCTAAAGTATACAAATAAACCGTATATGGTAAATTGATTTAATATTGTTTCTTAAAAACTGATAAAATAACACATTAGATTGCTATTGCATATTAAGGAAAAAAAATTATTAAATTAAAATTAGATTAGATTCCAAAATTGTTCATTCCTAGTCAATGTTGCTGCCATATTGATCTTGGAATTAACGCTAACAATAAAGATTGACAACTGTTTCATTTAAATAACTTCAGAAATGCTAGTCATAACGCAGCCAATAAGGGTGCTATTTCAGTTTATTTTATTGTTTAAGCTACACACAAGATCCTGTTGTCTAATTTTGGTATTCCGATCATTTTTAAAGTCCAATAATTTTTCAAATTATTGTCAGTCATCTGTATTGATTTTAACCATTCTATCTTTAATCGGAAGGCGAATCTCTCAATTTACCAGTCGCTCTATGTCCCCACCCTCACCTATGGTCACAATCTATGGGTCGTGACCAAAAGAATACTATCCCGGGTACAGGCGGCCAAAATGAGCTTCCTCCGCAAGGTGGCCGGTGTCTCCCTTAGAGATAGGGTGAGAAGCCCAGCCATCCGGGAGAGACTCAGAGTAGAGCCGCTACTCCTCCACATAGAGAGGAGTCAGATGAGGTGGCTCTGGCATCTGGTTAGGATGCCTCCTGGACGCCTCCCTGGTGAGGTGTTCCGAGCAAGTCCCTGTGGGAGGAGGCCCCTGGCAGGACACACTGGACTGATTATGTCTCGCGGCTGGCCCAGGAACGCCTCCGGATCATCCCAGATTAGGTGGTGAATGTGGCTGGGGAGAGAGAAGTCTGGGCTTCCCTCCTTAGGCTGCTGCCTCCGCAACCCGACCTCGGATAAGCAGTAGAAAATGGATGGATGGATGGCATTTTATCTTAACTAGGGATTTTAACATTCACAAAGATATGATGCATGATAATGCTGAGGGAATTTTCCACATTTGGTTCCCACTACGTTATAGAATACATTATACTTAAATTATAGAATAATGCGACAGAAATAATGGTGTCAACTTTAGTTTCTAAGTACACATAAATCAACAAAGCAGTGTATAAGTAGTGTTATCAGACACTTTGTGTTCATTGCCTTTATTGTCTCTTCATCAATAATTGGTGGGTTGGTCTCTGCTCAAAAAGCCCAGGCCAATTTTTTGTCCAGCCCTTACTTCTTATTCTGCTATTTACTTTACTTTACTATTTACTTTAAAATTATATTAAAAAATACATTTTTTTATAGAATTCAGTAGGTCCCTTCTAAACAAATTTAGGGTGCTCAAATAGTCACATTCAGAATTTTCTTCACTAATTTCAAACAATTTTGTGTATCTGGTATAAGCACACATACGTATTTATTTCAAAATGTTTTACAAGTTTTAACCTGACATTAAAGACTGATAAGAAATAAGCTCATTCTGGTGACAAGATTAGAACAGAGGAAATAGATGCCAGCGAAAGGACACATTTACACTCCCATTAGTATTTTTAAAGACATGTGCTGTATCAAATGCAGAAAACATAGCTTGTAGCATGCTTTTTAATGAGTCATTGAAACATAGGTTCCTATGGGTCTCTTTCATCACTGTCACATCCACTGAGTGCTTCAGTCACATTTAAATTGGCCCCTGGGTCGACAGACATTGATAAAGGGTCTCCGTGTGGTGGGAAGCGTGCAGGCGTATTCCAGGCAAAGCTGAAACAGTCCAGTCGTTGTCCATCACTTCCTTCTATTTGCATTGGCCCCAATCAGTCCAGAGTGTTAATCAATGCAGTCAAAGTGAACTTTCTTTCAGCATTAGGAGTTGTTTTCCATCTCAGTCCTGTAATGTCAATGTTAATATCTAATAGATGTTGAGGCTACTTTATTTGCTATAAGAAGCAACCAATGATAAGAAAGATATAGGCATAGTATAAGCATTCATACATAAATGTGTATTTAAAAGACATCTGTGATTAATAAAAATAATATTGCCTCTCCAGAACATAGACACGGACCAGAGTTAGGCTTAATTGTATCCATTTCATCTACTAAATTTAGTTCATGACAATTTTTTAGTAAAAATTTCCACCAATTTTCTTGAAAGATTGAAGCACAGTCATATTTGTGAAAATTCTTAGTATCACTCCAGAATCTAGAAAATCTTTGCGCCAGCATTGTAAGGGGTAATACCTATACTTTGTGAGGCCTTTTTATCTGTCAGTTCGGGAAATCCGATGATAAACTCCCGATTTATCTCAGAAACACCACAAGGATCCCAAAAGAAGTGAAATCCATGATATTTTATTGGAGAGAATACTTTACTATAAAACCACCTTCATCTCAATGAAAACTAGAAGGGTCTTCACAATTAATTCAAACAAAGCCAGACTCAAGAGACAGGGCCAATATATAATGTAATTTATGGCTTACTGATGTTTGTTTAATAACTGTGCTTTCGAAAACTGCATACAACCTTAATGAGTACTGAAGTGTCCTGCTTTACTTGGTTTGTGCATTTCTATATCTACTATTACCTATTATCCCTTATATGATTGTGGTTTATTATGTATTGTACTTTTCTAAGGCCCCAAAGATATCTTCACTTTCTTTTGGACAAATATTTTAAGTGAGATGCATAAATATATACCTAGTTAACATTTAATTTGTGCCAATTTTTTCTCTTTTTAACTGCTTTTCATCTCCACCCCCACTTAAATTTACCCCTTCATTTTTCTACGTACAATGTTGTCCTTTTTATTAAAGTCACTAGTTCTGGAAGATGATTTACAGTGAAATTGCTTATAAATTGGAGTATAAAATGTTTTGCAGACCTGGCAGCTTTCAAGTCCTGCACCCATTTGTCACCCGACATTTCCTTTTGTGTAACAGCACAAGAATTAATTAGGCTGCATGGCGGCAAAAGTTTACGGCTATAATTTATGGGGAAATGTGATTCTGTGGACACCATCTCGGAGCCATGTCAATCTGTTATTTTTATTATTTTTGTGGTATACCAGTGTGTATACAGTATGTGTTGGACTGGTGGATAAGGTTGCCCTGCACTGATAGGCACTAAAGCAAGATTCATATGCAGTTCTTGGAGTCTGTGGCAGGACAAATATATTCACTGTAGAGTACAGACAAGCAAATGGGCAGTCATAAAGTAAAATAGACTCCACAGCACAGCATTCAAAACCATATTTTGCATAAGTAGATGCATAGCTAGAGATGCATTTTACATGCACCGCACAATCTCAACAGCTGACAGCAACCATAATGGAGTTGGATGTTAGTGAAGTTATGATTCTTTAGATTTGTGTTTATGGCTGCCCATGCACATGTAGATGAGTGATCATGTACATCTCTCTGTTTAGACTTCAGGAAAACAGAAATATGCCATGGAGCGCTGAAACACCAGACTAAAAGAAGACATGGGTCAGTGTTAAATCTAATAACAAATTTTAATTTATATTTTGTTATTGTCTTTGAATGAAAATGTTTAGTTTTAGTCATTATTTTATTCATTTCAATTCCAAAAGTTTGCGTGAAGTATAGTTGACTAAATATCACAATATTATTTGCAGTAGATTTTGTTGATTAAAATTTAGAGTAAAATGTCAAGTATTTTAAGTCTCTATGAAAGCTTTGAAGTATTGTCTATAATAAAACTTTTTGTTCCCTCATAATATAATCCCTCTATATATGAATTTTTTTTACTTTCATATCAAAGTAATTAGTGGTTTCTTAAAGTAACTTTAACTTTGAATGAGCGCACCACAAGCTCAACATAGTGTTAGCCTGCTTAGCTTTGCAGTACTGTCTGAATGACTCGCCTGCAAATGTTGCTTTAAGTTTGTTGTGTTTTTGCCAGTTATAGTTGCTCCAAATGTCTTGTTTTACATTGCATTATATCTAAAATGTGTTCATATGTCAACTCTTCTTTTTCTACCTGAGTGGACATTCTTTAATAATGAACAAATACAAAATACAGGTGAACTGTTGATAGCATTTCCCCAAGTTTTATTACAGGTCTTTGTACAAAAGTTTGTATTTTGATTGGATTTCTTTATCATTCATCCTGCCTTCCCACACAATAATGGTTGTTCTGATTGGATATTGTTGTTACTGTGTAATTTTGTTTTGTTTTTATTGGTTAAAGAAATTACCAATACATTTTATTGTAGTTTTCATCCCCTTGCATTAGTTTTTATTTAGTCATTGTTTATTATTTATCAACAAAAATAATTTGTTGACTATGACAAAAATTTATTGTCAACAAAATGTGTTAATAATAACAAAGTGTAGCTGTAAGTTTCAGAATTCAGCAATGAAACTGATGCTGTCTTCAGGAAAATAAACTTAAAAGAAAACTTTTGGTGGATACTGTTTTTAACAGCCCTTAATTATAACTTTAGTACTGTTGGAAAGTCTGTTTATTTTGCTTTAAAATGAAGCCTCATTTCTGAGTAAATGCTAATGTAGGATGAGCACCAGAGCAGAGGATGTAAGTTGGGTCCACAGAAAACTGTCAAAATTCTTTGTTGCTTTTGACAAAGTCTTTATTGTGCTTTTGGTTATGGCCTATCAGGTGCCTGATAAGGAGCAGCTGTGAGGATAGATACCACTACAGTAATCCAATGGCATCTGCTCCAAGTATGCAATAGTTGACTGATCTGCAGATGACACACCCTGTAGGACAACCTTTAACAGACTGCACATAGCCCAACTCTGGTCTAACAAGGCCAATTAGACCGAGAGGGTGGTGATCACTGGCTTGCGTCCTGAGTCCAATCTGTCGGGGGACAATAGCATATGTGTGGAGAAGATATGTAGAACATGGCTAGGGACGATACACACCACTAGTGAAACAGTGTAAAAGCCAATCTCCCGGTCAGATTGTATTTCTGGGGCATTTCCGTTAAAAACAGTTCAACAATTGATTGCTAACTGATTAGTGTTCATCACTGTGCAACAGAAAGGAAATCTCATAAATGTGCCTGTAGCTGCTCTTCAAATAAATCAACTATTGTGTTTAATTCTGATTTTGTGTTCATGCGCTTGTTCGCATGAATGCCTCTAGCATTCAAATCAATATTGCAACTTGTGCACATGGCACGTTAACTCATGTCAACACAAGTGGCCTAAAAGCCAAATGAACCATTAGAATTCATGGAAGCCATGATACATACGGCACCATTACAAACAGCGAGTAGATCCTAGTCCAAAAGGTAACAGGCCTTTGTGACGGAAGTGATGGCATGGTGTGGCATCTTTCTTACTGGAAAAACAAGGCTTGTCAGTACCAGAAATCACAATATCCTCATGAAGATCACAACACAGCCTGCATAGAGCAAGGTTTATCAGATACTACTTCCACAGGATGGATGACTTGCTTGTAGTCCTCAATCTCACCAAACACTTGTGGGATCATGTTGGGCTGTTGTTGTTACCAGTTACCAACAGAACCATATCTAATTGGAGACAGATACAGGTTACACAATGAGATGCTGTCACACAGTTGTGTGACCAAGCTGGTGACCAGCATGAAGAGGACGTACCAGGTTGTGCTTTGTTCTTCCACATGATACTGAGGCTCTTGTTTGTTGCATGAATAAATGGTTAAATAAGTCTTGTTTGGTTTAGGTTTTCATCATTTATTCCAGTAACCAACATCAAACAAGAATGAGTTTGGGAGTAGTAGCAGAATTAACCTTTTGACATTGGCAGATGTTTTTTGTCATAACCCTCATAACCAGCCATCTTGTTGCTGTGAGGCCACAGTGCTAACCAACTGTGCCACCGTGCAGCCCCAAACAAACCCTTAATAACAAACAATTTTAGTGAATATTGTACAGTCATTTTTTTCAGTATGTGTGGGAATTGTGGAAAAATTGGGGAATTCAAAGCAAGTTTGAAACTTACCAGTTGCTTCTTAAGTGCATTTGGCTAAAGTGTTTGGGGGGGCGGGGTTCCTGGTCAATGACATTGCAGACCAATCAATAACTATTCTCAGAGTTGTGTCCATATGTGTTTGGGATTGATTGCTGTAACAGTGTCTACATAGAAGATAGTTTCTCACTGGCATAGTCAGCTGTGCTGCACATATACACACCCCCTTTTCTAACAGAAAATGTGCTGTTTCGGATTGTGCATTTGGAATGTAGTCCTAAAATAAAGATTAAAAATACCCAAGGTGCCTTTAATTTTTTATCATTGTAAAAAGGGAATCTACAACATAGTAGATTGTATCGTTACTGGTGAAACACTGGATAACACTGGAGTTGTTTGAATTTGACATTTCCAACCTCACTTTTGTTATCCTCCATCTTCCAATCACACATGTATTATACAGCCAGCTGTAACTCCAGAAAAAACTCCTCAGACCAATTTTGTAATCAATGCCCAGAGAAAATGGGATTCCTTCGGCCGCTAGCAATTAATACATTTGTGTCCTTTTTTAACACTAGTGAGCCATGCTTGAAATTACCAATGACTGGCTCCTGTTCATTTGCATATTTATTGCAGCTGGAGGATGAGGAGGTGGTGGATGAAGCAACGGCGATGGGGAAGGAGGGAGGGGGGAGGGGAGCAGTGAAAACTGGGGCGAATGATTGATGTAGAGCTTGCCTCTTGCATTAAAAACATCCCATTATTGGCCAGACAGAGGAAGAGAAAGAACAAGGCAGGGAACACACGAGAGAGAGAGACATTGAGTCCGACTGAAAAAAAGAGAGAGGGAAGGATGAAGATTGGTCTAGCATACAGTTGATTAAAGTTGAAGACAGTGGGATCGTTGTGCACTGGAGACTTGTTTTGTCCTCCACCTTACCTTCTTCACTGCCTGTATCTCCTTTTTTCTTTTTCTTTCCTCACTTCTTGTCCACTCAGACCATATTTTCCACAGAAAATAGCCTGAGCAGAAACGTTAAAGACCTCTTTTAATGGATGTTGACAAAGAGTATACCAACAAAAGCCCACGCCTGAAAATTTCCTTGAAAAGATTCAATCAGACATGTTTTCACTGCTATTAATTGGAGGGGGAGGGAGAGGAGGGATGTGCAGATGAAGGGATTGTGAATGAGTGTGATTGTTCTGGGTCCCCCCTGCCCATCCCCATTCCCTCCCATTTTCTCCACACACCCCTCATGCTTCCCCCTCTGTCATTTTGAGCGATAGTTTGGAAATGTCCTTTGAATGATACTAAAGAGCATACTCCTCCCGCCCTCCCACTTCCCTCCTCCTCCCCATGAAATATGAGTATTATTTCACTGAGGTGGGATGTGGTAAGCTGGAGAGCAGGACGACACCACATTAATTTGATCCGACCAGACTCCACTTGTACTGCTCTCTCACAGACATCTGAACTCCTGATCAGGTTATGTTATTTACTTAGACAGTCATGCACTGATCCTGAAATGCTGACCTAAGTTTCAGTGTGCCCTCAAATCCAATGATGTTCTAATCTCCAGAGCAGTCTCATGGAGTTCCTCAGTGCTCAGTCTCCCACCATTTTTGAGGTGATGATGTGCAATTTGATTGCATATGCATGTTCACATCCTTTGAAGGGTCACAAACTGTCCTAATTTTGCTCCCTACATTAAGCAGTGTCAAAGCAGCAATCATTCATGCATCCCCTTTTCAATACTGCTTCATCTAATTCATGGTTGCAGGTAGCCAGTGCATAGCAATTAACAGGCAAGAAGTGGAGTACACACTGGACAGTTTGCCAGTCCATCACAGGGCAACACAGCAAAATGAACAACCAGACACCCACACAGATTCATACCTAATGACAATTTAGAGTGACAAATCAGCCTAACATGTACATCCCGATGGTAGGAGGCAGCTGGAGTACCCAGAAAGAACCCACACTAACACGGGGAGAACATGCAAACTCCGAGCCAAAGTTTGAACCAGAGACCATCTTGCTGTGAGGTTGCAGTGCTAACCAAAGTGCAGCCCCGCAACAATCGTTTTTAGCTAAACCTAATTATTGCACAAGACGATGCCATCCCATTTGGTGTAGATTTGGAATTAAAAATAAATCAAAGGTATGTTCAAGCCATGTTTTCAGGTGATCCAGTATATACCATCCTCTATCAGGTTTCACTTGCTGCACTCACCTGTAGTGTCTGACTCAGAGTATTATGCAAATCCAAATGTAGCATAAAGTCCATTATGACATTAGTACTGTGATCTTAAGCTTGGGGGGCGTGGGGATCCGAGACAGCATTGGTGTTTCTCCTCCCAGTGTGTATCTCCACCTCTCCAAACTTCAGATCCTCCTCAGAAGTGTTGTTGCAAAGACGGCTTTGGTTCAGGGGGAGGGGGGAATAAGAAGTGGGGCAGTGAGAGTGCGCATACAGCAAATTGGCAGCTCCATCAAATTATACTGGCATTAAGGGGGTTTCAGAGGACGTAATCCACACGCCAAAGCCTGTGTGCTCCTCCCTACCTACAACATTTAACTTTTGTAGACGTAAACGGCACATTTCATGCTCTGCCATTAATCTGTCGGATTACAGGATGCAGGCAGTTTGAGCCGGGTTTGGGTGGGGGCATAGGAAATGGGGTGAGGGTTTGATTTGTAATGAATTCTCTCGATCTTAGGTGGGTGGAAAAAAGAAGGTAGCTAACAACTGTCAGGGTTAGGCCATGCAGGATCTTTGTTACTCTTCTCTAATGCAACTGGTCAGATTTTAAAATGAAGCTTGTTGCAAAATAATGTAATAGGTGTTAACTTGCAAAGAGGGACAAGAAGAATATGTTTTGGGGGTTTCCTTTTAAGGGATAACACATATTGTCACACTGAGGGAGATTTTGCTCTTTCTCTCCTCGGCATGAAGGAATTCACAGTGGGGGTCAAGGGGATCTAGGCATGGCTTCCTACAATAAGGAGTGCTCTGGGAATAAGTTGACACATGCAGGGTTTGAAGATGTTGCTGTATAGGGGGTGTGCTCTTCACCCTGAGAGTGAAGACATGAGGGAGTCAGCTGAAGCTAGGTTTTCAAAATAATAAATTAAAATGTGAAATTATTTTGGATTCACTGGCTTTTCTTCCTCCCAGTCTTATCTAAACCAATACTGCAAAACTGCATAGTGTTTTCAGAATTTTGAGAAGATAAACAATTACGTAAAACTTAACTAAATATTTTTTTTTGTGATTAAATAAAATTGTATTCAGATTCTATACATCATACATAGGTCAAAATATTTCTATATTTTGAATACATTTTTCCTACACACTACTTTCATTATGAATTCACAACCCAGTTTAACCAGCACAGCTCAGATGTGCTACCCATCCATTTTTGTATTTATGTGATGCTAATCATGAAGTGCTGGTCAGGCCTATACTAATTAAATCCAAGCATGTGTGGTTCTATGGGTTCCTTCTAGCTGTTTCAGTCATTCAAATTGTAATAATGACTGAAGTTATGTCAGTGTTTGTCATGAAGTCAGAAAAAGGCTGCTTGATCCAAAGGTTTTCTTAAGACATTGATAAAAGTGTCTTTTGAACCCTGAGTTGGGAACAAATAGAGCTGGGTCAAATCCTGTCAGAGTTTTCTGAGATTACTTGTTTAAAGGTTTGGGAATGATTGAAAATGAAAATGAAAAATACTTAAATAATTCCAAATTCAGTTTCATCCCGGAGGGAAATTCAGTCTATCCTCTGTTAGCTGACGTTAATTAAACACCGTGACGCAATAAAAACTGTAGATGCTTTCCTGTTTTATTCAAAGGCTTTTTTTTGTTTGTTTGGACAAGTTGCTAACAACATCCAGCTGACACCAATTTTCCTTAGCAACTTTCCTGCATAAACAATCTAAGGGAGAAATAATGCTTCCAACTTCCAACAAGTGAACATGGTATGAGTCTGCTTCGTATATACAATACATATATGTGTGTGTGTGTGTGGTGTGTGGTGTGTGTGTGTGTGTGTGTGTGTGTGTGTGTGTGTGTCTGATCTAGAGATCTATCCAGCAATTGTTATATTCTGTGATGGATGGATGGATGGATGGATGGATGGATGGATGGATGGATGGATGGATGGATGGATGGATGGATAAAAGTATCTGCAAAATCACTAAAATAGAATAATGATAGTTTTATGTGCATTTTGTTTCTTTTTATCTCTTATTATTGATTTGTTCGTGTTGTTTTGTGTTTTATTCTGTAAGTGTCAGGAAGGTCCCCACAAATATAGTTTTTGTAAAAATTTGGTTATTAAGGCTTTAAATATTGTTTTGACTAAAAAAAAAAAAAGCTTTACTGAGTGCTAATGTCCTTTGGTTAAAATAAAAGGCTTTGCAAAAGCTCACACTGTATTATTTTTCTTTTTTATCGTAAAGCTATAACACCTTTGAAATCTTTTTATACTTTAATTAACTTTAAATGTAAAATTATGAGCAGATTTTTTCTAAATTGTCTACCTTAAACACTTTTAGATAAAGGAGTTAAAGAAAAAAATACTGTTCACATTGCAGATGTTGCGCTAACAAGTGTCCCCAGTTAGTTATTCTTTCTGTCTCTGGCTGCGCCTTCTTTTTTGTTCTTCCTCTCTCTCACTAGGACACCCTGCCGGAGGCTGACCAAGATAAAGTTTTGACTGGCAGGAACATTTGTTTTAATCAGGTGTTTGCAGACGCTTCCCTGACCTCCATTAGTTGAAGTTTTAATTGAAATTAACCCCCACTACTACCCCAATTAACCCACGTCCCCCCTGACTGGTGCCCGCTCTCATCTTGAGCATCTGTTTCTGGGTGGAGGGGAATGGGAGATGGAGCTGGGAAACTGAGGGGAGGGGGTGCAGCTGAGGATGTGGTGTTGTCACCCGGGGAGACGCAGCATCACGTTGAGTGCACAGCGACTGCGACTGGCATGCAGTGGAGCCCCGGGGAGCCATCTGTCTCTCAATCTATGATATTCTAGCACAGAGACTACTCATCCTGGCCAGCTGGAGGTTTGGAGGTTTTGTGTAGGGTTGAGTCCAAACAAGCCAGAGGATGATGATGTCCCACAGTGGGACAATCACTAAGTGGAAAGATGGCAAAGTTGCTAAGATGAGAGTGTGAAGAAAGAGTTGATGGAGAGAGTGAAGGGAAAAGGAGGGAGGTGGTAATTACTGTACAGCTAGCTTTCCAACTTAAGCCTCACGCATGAGATAGGAAAGAGTGTGTGTGTGAGTGTGTACGTATGTGTGTGCATGCAGCCTCTTTGCCTGTGGAAAGTCTGGAGTGAAGAAGCTGTCAAAGTGGTGCCTCTGGTTCACAGACTATTAAAAGAATCTACACACTAGAGTATCTTTGTTTTGCCTTTTCTTTGCCTGAAGTGTATTTGAACAATTAGAGCTGTGAAATGACTACAGTAGGAGGAAAAAATGTAGAGTTGCAATCACTGTCAAACATCTATACTGTATCAGTAGTGTAGCGTTATGTCCCAAAGACTATTTTTTTTTTTTCAAATAAACTGGATTATATTATTTAAATGTTTAAAACTGTTCCAGATAAGCTGAATGACAGGAAAGGCAGTTGCGGGTTATGGAGGACATCTACTGAACAGGGATGCCCTGGTGTAATCTTTGTCACATCCAATACTGGCTGGAGAATAAATTTTACTCAATTAGAAATGTTGTTATGCTCAAGTCTTTTTGACTGATGACTTAAACAGTGTGTGTTCATGAGTCGTCCTGGGAAGCCCCCAAAAACTTGGCCAGATACTTCCAATTTTCTCATTCTCAGAAAATTTTGGCCAGGGTATTTGTATGCAAAGCTATAGGTAGAATAAGAATAAAATGATTATATTTACTTTAATAGGTAAAGTAATGCAAAATAAATTGAGATTTAAAACTGAATAAACTCATCTGTGTGGTGCAATGAGTTGTAGATGTATGAAAACATGTTGTCTAAAAGAGTATAATAAATCTTATGGTTAAAAACATTCTAATTATGTGGAGGAATGATGGCTGTCCAAATTAGTGGGGGGCCACTTTCACTTCTGCGGTGCAGCAAGTCCTAATGACCTTCCCAGGAATGGTATGAAGATGGCACCCCATCATATTAGACATTCAGGATGTACATTAACTTTAATCAGTTACTGCATGTACTCATAAATGTTCCATTTATGGCAAATGTTTGATCATTCTGTTCTGTGTGGGTTCATTGTTGTTGTTTTCCTCCAAATTATTGTTTTTTTTTTCTTTTTTGTTTTGGGTGATCTTTATAATTAAAATTATCTCTTAGTGCAGTCCTTCTTCCCCCTGCCTGATCATTCCTGCATTTGGGAATGCACCCCTCCATACCACATTACATATGGTACATGCTGTACATTAGTTTTTCTGCTGTGGTCTCAAAATTACCCAATCCCCAGCCTACTCTATTCTGTTCATTTTCATTTTGTTTGCACACTATAAATTTGACCAGTTACAAGTTCTCTAATGTGTGTCTTAGTTAAATCATCCTATATTCAAATCTTTTGATACAAACATACAACATTCCTGGTGCTCAAAAACATGACTGACAAGATTTGGCTTCAATTTCCTGTAACCAGTCTAAAAGAATCTGACCCCACACGGGGCAAAAATAATGTCATTCCTGAGCATTTATCACTCTCTTCTGAGTTTTTTCTTTTTGATAGATGTTCTTTGAAATGAGTAGAACTGAGCCTTTTACTGATTGCCTTTCAAAGGTACTTGACATAAAATTAACCAAAGAATGACACAATCAGCGTGTAGATTATTTAGTTGCTGAACCACAGCAGAATGCTTATTCAGGAAAGCGTTCTGAAACGTTTGTCTCTCCCCTTTATGTCCTCATTTATCTCTAAATGCAGAGATATAGTTTATGACACATGGATCAGGCACACTCTGACTCGAACATCCGAGTACTCTTACAGACACACAAGGCCTGGTACTGTAAGACAAGACAGTCCAGTTGTGTCCTAACCTTGAACTAAAAACAGGGTTATGTGGAAATGGCACCAAGTGAAGGTTAAAATGGTAAAACACCCAACTCCTGCCTGCAGTTGCCATCCAGATCAATCCCTCATCTATAGTTTCCACATATAGAAATATTGTTCCTCTGTAGGCCACTGGTTTCAAGTCAGAATGTGCATGAAACAGTTTGGATGTAAGTCTGTTATCCTGAGAGATGCAGGTGTCTGTCCTGATGTGCTACATTACCTTGGCTAAGGCGGTCATAGCACAACACCTTCACAAGCATTATTGGTTGTTATTATTGATTATTTTATTTATTTGGTTTGTCTTTGGAATAAAAAAGATTTTAGAAAAGAACACAAACCAGATTAAAAAGATTATTTTGAAAAAATATTTCACTGTGAAATAAACTTTATTAGATTTACGTTAAATCATAATTTTTTTTTAACCTTGTCGTCGGTTATGTGACTAGAGAGACTAGCAAAAATGGTAGTGACAAATATATATATATATATATATATATATATATATATATATATATATATATATATATATATCTACGGTTCTTTTCAAGAGTTTTGATCCCGCTACAAAATCGGAAGAGCA
>JBAMIG010000009.1:1577878-1595459 GCA_037177335.1 Kiunga ballochi | reverse complement strand
CATCCTCTGCTGAGCCTTTTTGGTGAGGGAGATGATGTTCAGCTCCCATTTCAGGTCCTGGGAGATGATGGTGCCCATGATCAACATGTGAAAAAGAAAGTTAATGATATATTTGTATAGATGGATGGAGTAGAAGCCCAAGAACAAAAACATTTAGACTGGACAGGGTAAAAAACAACAACCAAATTTCTGACCACCAATCTGAGGGTCTGATCGCAAACTGACCCCCAGCACCCGGCCTATGGAAGAGTTATCATGTTCTCTACGTTCCTAGCTGCAATGCCACTGTGGAGCAGCAGTTTAATGATGTCTTTTTATGAAAATTCTGCTATTCTTTCTGTGACTGAAGTAGCTGCAGTGGAAGCAGCAGTCTGAACTGTATTTACTGTAGTCATCATGTATGAATGAGCAAATGACAGATTTAGTCACTGAATTAGCAACGACAAGCCACACCCATGCTGAGCCGATTACGATTCCCACCTCTGCATGTAAAATCATGTGAGAACTCACATCTCCATGGGTGCTCAAACTTTTGCATAATTCTCCTACCCTTTTTCCTTCTTTATTCCTTGCTTAAAAATTGAAACAAATACCAACAACCTCTGTTTTCTTCTTAAGATTAAAAGGGAATAATTCTGATTCAATGATCATTTGTGAAATACTATTCAGATGTATGACATATCAAAATCTATCATTATGATATACATATTCAGATATGTTTAAAACGGTTTCAAACATTATTTTTTAAGGTTTTTAAACAGTCTAAGTACAATGTCAGAAAAACAACAAAATATATTGTCAATATAAGAAGCACTAAGCCAGAACACAGCGATCAAATGAGGAAAACTCAATAAAGTCAAAACTGCTTTACAACCACCATAACTCAGCAGCATAACTCAATGCCGTATGAGGAATTCTGTCTTAACCTTTTGTTTTTGTTCATTAAGGTTTGTGAGAATTCATTTATGTAAGACTTTCTGCACATTTATTAGTGAGGTTAGGTCTGGCATGGTCCGTCATTTTGTTCCAGCTGAAAGGCCAGAATTTACTGGTATGAAGTTTCAGTGTTTTTATACTGCAGAGATGTGCACAAGTCCTGTTTGCAAGTCCAATTCAAATTTCAAGTCTTTGGGAGGACATCCAAGCCAAGTCCAGCGACTGGTTGTGGTCACAGAAAACTGGCAGGTTGTCAATGTAAAAACTCTGCTTAGGAATAGATTCAGCATGACACAAAGATCTTTTTGACATCTTGAAACTAATTATCCACCAGTAATGACCCTGTACCACTGATAGTCTACTTCATAAATAAAAAAAGTCACAGTTCTTCTGGAATTAGATGATCTAGAACAAAGATGCAATCCTTCAGATAGTTAGCAGGCACCATGTGTTGCTAGTGGCATATCTCTATCCAACTGCATGGTAATGTCTATTTTAGAAATCTCGTACCATTGATAGGAGGCTAGTAAGGATGCTAGGTGGTATTATGTATTTGTAAATATCAATATAATTAAATAGTCACCATTGTTGTACATGTTGTAATGCTGTGGTGTATTTTGGTTGTAAGCTTATTGTAGCTGGGTTGCAATGTTTCCCATTCAGCCTCTTCAATGTGAACCCAAACTGATCTATGATGAGAATGGGAATAGTGAAAACAATCAAAACTCATTGCATACAAGGACAATCAGGTTTAATGAAGACAGTCAGAGAAAATAGTTGATGTTTCTGTAGCAGCTACTTGTCAATGCCAACTCAAAAGGAACCGGACCTCCTTTCCATAGCTGTTTGTGGTGAGTACCAAGCTTGTTTTTAGATTATAGCACTGAACATTGTAATATGCTCCATTTTGTCATTCTCCATTCCCCGGAACATGTTCTGTAACCAGTCCAATACTAAGGAAGATTGTGATGGCAAAAGACCCGTAATGTTTCCTTACCTGGAAGATAAAAGGTGTGCCAAAGGGCTGAGGACCTTTAAAATCTGGGTTCCAGCTCATCAGGCTGTACCGTCTACTGTTGGTTTCATAAAGTCTAACCTGGTCCATGTGTAAAAGTATCTTTGCCACTGTGTCCATCTTTACAGGACAAAGTTACGGTTAGTTTCTTCAAACTTTTTTGAAGCCACACAGCTGCAGCTCAGACTCCAGATCATGTGACTGGATCTCATGACAGCATATCTAACCTGACAATGACAGTTTAGGGTCACGCTGTTTCTTTACTGTTTCTCTGTCATAAGTCCATAAGTTTGGCCTGAACCCCTCCAGCTCGGAGGCAGTCAGATTAGGCTATCACGACACCCTTAGACCATCAAACTGAGCAACAAATCTATATGTTCAATTGGAAGTGTCACAGTTAAGCTCTCAGCGACATCTCAAAAGGGAGCCCTTCAGATAGCTCCAGCTGTTAATATACGCCTGCTTCCCCCGATGAGATTCTGAGAGGATAAATAGAGATGGGGGGGATTAGTTCACAGGGATACGAGGACAGGATCCAAATTAGCACCGGCCTCAATCACCCAGCCCAAACCCCCCCTGTGTGTTGGCACAGCTAGCTCATAAGGGTTTGTTTTCCTGCTCTGTCGTTTATTTTCAAGGCTGATTGGCAAGGAAATTCTGATACAGTGACATGGTCAATTTGGCCACTAATTCCCGTATCGCTTCAGCACAAACCCCAATGACAGTAACCCCTCCCAGCCCACTTTCACCACTGCAGATTACATTCCTATTCCCCATCTGAGCTATCTGAACTCTTCATTTGCATCTAAAGTAATCATTTTATATATGTAGGTGAGGCTGTATGTATATATTCTGTATACATGCAGTTTAATGGAAACACAGTGTAATGGAAGTTTTCTGCCTCCACACACAGAACTGTCCTTCTTCTTGTTGAATGGTGGTTTACAGTATGCCTATTTATAGCTTTGTCAGAGATTGAATGTTCTTCCAATACGCATAATGAACTGTCTAGAATTTATTTTCTTTTGTTGAGGGATACAATCTTTATAATTCCAGTGTAAGAGGAAACATTCATCCCTCCATATCCCTCTTTAGCATTTTGACAATTAAAATAAAAAAAACAGAAAAAATAAAATAAAACAATAAAAGTCCAGTGGCATGGACACCAGAAAAACCCAGAACAAACGGAAAAAAACTAATAGTAAAATCCCTTTACATATGGTAGCCTACTCTTCAGTTTCTGCTCATCCCTGTGTGTTCCTGTGTTTAAAGTTAGTTATCTAAGAGAGAGGCGGTTGGTCTGATAGTATTTTTTGCTAAAGCCACAAACAAAAGGGATCAGGAACTGTAGTTCATCCCAGTCCACACCAACCGACTGCTGTAAATAATCTTTTACATGTCATCCCTTCCTTTACAGAAAAAAAAGTTATCTTACCAGCTGGAAATAAAAAGAAAAATTCATTAAAGTTTCAGGATCAACATATGTGTTACTGTGTCAGAGTAAATTCTCCTGAAACACTGTAAAACATGTAAACATTATCTTCTTCTAAAAGAAAACCACATTACCTTTAGAGGATAGCAGCCCAGTTAATCCTGTAAAGTAACTTTAATCCTGGAATTAGTAAAGTAATATGTGATGAGGAACTGTTCTACAGTCGAAAGTAAAAAGGGAAGCTGAGTCATTTTCCAGTTGTTTCCAGTCGTCCATGGACATGGACGGATGTTACGAGTGGAAATGAAGGTCTGCTGGTGTGAATGGATGTGAATGGATAAGACTGAAGCTTGTCTGTGTGGGAAATGGCTGATGTGTGTGTGACACCAGTGTTTTCTGTGTTGTTTCAAATGTGTCATTTGTGGATTTAAGAGTGAGAGATGATTCTAATTCTAATCTCAGTGACATTATGCTTGAGCATGTCAAATGATGAAACACACATATGAAACCATGGACATGCCATTACAGGTCTATTAGTGGGTATAGTAAGATGAATCTAGTGATAGACTTCATTTTCACCTTAGAAACACCATGATAATCCAGTGCCAAAACCAACATAGTTTATATTAATATAAAATATATAAAAATTCCTTAATCTCCATAAAAACTAGCAGGACCTTCATGAGTCAGGTCAAACAAACAGTCACAGTTGATAAATCCAAAATGTTAAACTTGGAATAAAACTATACATATTTTCTGAATCTAGCTCTGTGACCCACAGTGAGACAGCCGTCTTTGTAATCATAAGTCTCTGCTTTCATATGATACCTTGTTTGTGTGGAGACATGATCAGACACTGGTGAAGAAGTTAACATGGATGACATGAATATGAACGAGCCCTTTGATGGTCTGGTGACCTGTCCTGTGTGTACCCTGCTGGGAAAAGCTCCAACAACCTGCAACCCTGAACTGGATAAGCGGTTAAAAAAATAGATGGATTTAAAGGAAATGTACTTTCTCTGGACTGTCCCATCCCAAATCAACACACTGCATATCCACCTTTATGCCTTAAATAAGGACCGACATACACAAACTACAAAATAAGTTCATCCTTTTTTCCATCGGGTCTTGAAGTCTTTAGCTCTTCTCCACCAAAACGCTATGATGTTATTATCATTAGCTTACAGTGACAGCAAAATTATACAAAGAGACAAACAACAAGAAGAACAAAAAAAAGCATAACCACACTCTTGTGCCTGACTTCTTTGTTGTTTTTGTCTATCTCAGCACGGTCCTGTGTTCCATGCCGTGAACTGAAAATGGTATTTGGGAGACAAACAACTTCATTCCGCTGTGCATCAGTAATTAGCTGTGGAATTAGCGGGCTTGACGTGCCTCCACAGATCAGCCGGCCCTCTGGGGAGGCCTGCGGGTCCAGGCAAGCCGCATTTCCAATTATTGTGTTGAATTGCTAATTTAGTTATTGTGCCTGCTGTAATTGTGATGGGTATTGGGTGTGCAATTCAATTTGTTTTAAATATTTGTGGGCCGGCAGATTGGTAATGGAGCTGACCTATCTGCAGGCCCAGTGTAAGAGTTAGGAAGTAAAGGGAAAAAAAGATAGTGACTACAAAGATGTTGTAGTCGCACAAACACACACATACGGCAACACACAGTCTCACACTCTCATCATCTTAGTATGATCTGCCTCATCCCGTTTAAGACTGTTGAAGTTAAAAAGCCTGAAATTTAGAAAAATAGCACTTTGATCATCTGAGGGCTTTGGTTTGATGGGGACTGTCATGGGGGGTGTCTCACTCTTCCTTTTACTGAAATGAAAAAAAAGGCTGCTGATGAAGGTAACAGTGCTAATCAGGAGACAGACTAACAGACTTATGCAGCAATGACAAAGAAACCCCCAAAAATGACATGGCTCAGGGAACTCAGCAGAACTTTTAAAAGTATGTAAGATATCATTTGTACACAAAGCTACAGAAAAACACAACAAACAAGCAAAAGAAATGCATAAATAATATCTCAGGTACCAGTAAAACATAAGGGATTCACGTGAATTCTGTGTTGTTGAAGTTTTAATCAAATCTTAAAGAATCAACATGGTAGATCAGGATAAACTGCAGCTCCATTACAACTGCTGTGTGATAGTTTTCCTTCAATTACTCATTATTACCCAGGTTATAGCTTTTTATAAAATAAATTGATCTAAATATTTAATTTATTAAAAATAGTAAATTTAATATAAACAGGACTGGTTTAAACTGTAAGTTCAGCATTTAACTAAGTCTGTTTGCAGATCTGTATACAGTTTAATACAAGACACACAAACACACAGGAAGAAAGTCTCAAATATAATATGAATCCAAATTTTACACAAACTGTTCTCCTAGTTTGCTTTTTAATGCACATCTGTTACATGACAATGCTTTGTGCAACATGTTTATATTTGGCCTCTGTGGGTCACAAATAATCAGCCCCAATAACATTCTCCACAATGGAGTTGGATGTGCACATCAACATCATAAACAGCAGCATCAAGTGGACATGGGGGGATGTGAAATACAAGCCGAGTGTTATAGATTGCATTGCATATGCTGAGGATGATGATGGCTGACCCACTCTTTGACTTAGACCACTACAACCATGGAACATAAACTAGCTGTCAAAGAGCGTAATAGGGCTGAGAATGTTGCTACAAGAGAAGTGAGAAGGAAAACATGCCAAAAAAGCTGATCAAAATTGTGGTCATTGCTTTTGTAAATAGGAAGGTAAGAAAACTTAGAGAATTATTCACAGAAATTCTAATGATCAACAGTTTGATGTTGTTAAAAAAAATGTGAATGACAGAACAGCGGGTCAATAAGGAAATTGCATGAAGACGAAGACATCACTGCAGCTGTGCATTAAATGTTTTAAAAATGTATTTTAAATTAAAGACCAATCATATAATGTTAATGCTTTAAAAAAATATAACCAGCTTTTTTTTTCACAGGTTTCAATCATATTAAAGTTTCCCGTATTGCCTTTGAAGGCACTACGCTCCTGTTAAGCCTTGATTCCTTTACCTGCACCGTTCCTCTTTGAACAGCAGTCTTCCATTCTGTCACAGAACGTTTCCAGCTTTCTACTTTCAGAAATCCTGAATCTCATCATGATTTCACACAATTCCAACCCAGGATTTCTGGTATTCACAACTCTGTGCTTTTTGGTTTTGGACCAAGGACTGTTGTTGGAGAGAAAAAATATTAGTCTAAACCCATTAACCTCAAATCCAATGGATCTCTTGTAGGTAAGAAGAAAGAATGTCAGACCTGAAGGATTTTTTTTTTCAAAATTAGCATTAGTGATAAAGACGTTTCATTAAACCACTCTCCATTTGCTCTATAATTGTCCAGTAACTGATGTAATTAACAAACTCAATTTCCAGATTTTTCTCCAGTTATGTTATAACTTCAAAAAACTAGTAGCAGATTGTTAAGTGTTATTGGAAATCTGATTAGAAGGATGGAGTTGGTAATGGTAACATGGTCATTGTTAAGAGTTTCAGGAAACATTAACATGATTGCCAGAGGGACTCAGTTGGAGAGATTCAAACAAATCAGCATTTAGTCCAATTAATAACCAATACGTTTACATCATTTCATAAAATAAAAATACTAAAGAAACCAATAGAATCAATTTTCTGATTCCATCCTCCATTCTGAGCTGTTTGAGGACATAGTGGAGAGGAAAACCTCCACCAGAGCCAGGAAAGGAAGCAATTGGGACCCCTTCAAGATGGAAAGAACATGAATAATGGGTTGACAACAAAACTAGGCATTTGTGCCTGGATGGTGGCTGAATTTAAAAAAATCTAGTAAAAACTCAGTTCTCAGCCACCACTATTCTCCTAAAAATAAAAACAAAAGTTAGCCGGAGCAGAGTTAAAACCACACCTTAACTCAAATAATAAAATCTATTTAATAAAGGATAAAAACAATACCTTTTAAAATACCTTCTTAAAAATGAGCACACAGCTGTTTCTGTGGGGCAGGTGCTTCCTCTTCTCCCTGACCCTTCCAGTCATGTCAGCTAAGGACACCGTGATTGTGGGTTTTTGAGAGGAGGACATCCACATAGAAATATAGATACAATAGGCTTTGCAGACATCAGGACTTATTTCTTACAAGACATATTTCTGATCCAGCAGCAATACCAAGGTGTGTCTGAGTGAAACACAACAACAACACAGACAAGAAGTTGACACATGGTGGAAAGCAACTTCTCTCATGATGCAGCATCACTTGCAGCGTGAATCGGTTGGAGCCACAGTCACATCTCTGACACCCATCTCATGTCAGGAATATGAAGCCATTAGTGAGCACTGGCCGTTCACGGACCATCCAACTTGGCAACAACAGAACTTTCGATTAGACAGTATCAGCATCAAAGTGACTGTTTTTACAATAACGAGTGATGCAGCATAAGCTTAAAACTTCTCTACATTCAAAAATCCAACAGTAATTCAAGTGACACAACATTTGAAACACCTTTTACACACAAGGAACATGTAGAAAATATTTGTATCTTAGCAATGACATCTATACTGGATCCCTGATTCGATTGCATTTAGAAATGTAAAATGTTTTACTATCATAATTAGTATCCCCATTGTGCAAGCCCCCTCAGTGTTTCATGAGGCTTTATTTTCACCATGCCTAGCCAGGAGTATGCACCATCCCAACCTGCCCCTTCATCAGCCCCTCCTCCCTGGCTCTCCCGTCCTCTGGCTCTCCTCTCTGCTCAGCTTCCTCTGGATGTCTCTTTATTGTCTCCTGCACATCACACCTGTTGTTCATCTGCATGATTGCAGCTGGGGCTGATCAGTGTGTTGCATTCAAGGGCAGTTAAAATAACACTGTCTGATAAAAACTGCACATAATAAAAACATTAAAAAACTAAACAAAAACAAATAAAACATGCAGCAATATTAAAACATACATAAAGGTCAATTAATCTGAACCCATCACACATGCAAGCCCCACAGCAGGGAATGCAAACTCATCTCTGAAGGCACTGTCCAACAGATTTACAGATTTAGTCTTTCCAGGATGTTTTGAGGTACTGCATTTGATTGGGCAAGTCATTCTGGAAAAAATGTCCCTCCTCGCTTTGGTTTGCTTTTACACTGAACAAAACCAACTGGACATTATTATGCAGTTACAATAACTGCTAACCGAGGGGCAACATTGTTTGAAAAGGCAGCTAAACATGAAAAAAAGCCATACTAAGTAGGACATCTGAATTATTAAGTCATCAGCTGCAAACATCTGCCAGCATTTTGAAACATTTTTGGTCAACTTTCATACCCACTGATTATTCTGTGCTAACTGAACTGGATCATTTTGATCTCAAACAAACAACGGGATCCATGAGTCATTGTAAGCACAACATTAGATACATAACAAGCTGTGATATACATTAGAACCATAACAAAAACCTTAATAAAAATAACTTCATACTCACATCTATAAAGGACGTGCAGCCACCGTCACTGAGTTACCTTAATTTTGTTTTCCACCATGTTGGATGGCAACTAGTGCCATCTTAGACCAGTTAAAATTGGGCAGATTGTTGTGTGTGGAATATATTTCCTGGTCAAAACGGTGACATCCGGGTTTGGTGGCCTAGGCAGGGCCAAAAGAACGGCCCTACATTCAACAGATTGCTGGTGTTGTATGGCAAGAAAAATGGATTGCAGCTGTGAGAAGAGAGGACTGGGAACCAACACTACCAGCAGATTATGCAGTCAACACGGCTGAGTGCTCTATATAATATATAATATCTGTCATCATGGTGTGTTGCTAAGCTAACCTGCAGCTTGCTCGGCAGCAGCTGGTAACGTATGTTCTGGATTTCTGTTTCTTTTGTGTTGTGGTTTCACAAATACTATGAAATAAAATATGTAATTGGGCACTGTCAGTTTATTTCTTGTCATAATTTTCACATATATACGGTATATCTGGCTGATGCTAGAAATGGATATTGGGTGCTTTTGATAGGTCATTAAGTAAAATTCTGCCAGGTTTTTATGGAAATGTACCTGAGACATCATTACATGGACGTTTCTGTTGGGTATCATCCACCGGTACTTGCTGTGAAAGTGTGTTTATGCTTAATCCCTGCATTATCCTATATGTATATGCTTGGCACTCAATGGTTATCACTGGAGGGCTGTGCCTCAAACACTATTTTGCGCTCTATATTTAGGTTTGCAGTATGTTTACACTGGCATTTAAGGAAAAAAGTTAGTGCCCTGAAAATATCCGAATGCTGCTCTAAAATTTGTGTGAAACGATGGACACCTCGCACACTAAACGCCATCTTGCTGATCAAGTGGAAAAGGAAATGCTTATCTTTCTAATTAATGGCGGCAAACAATAAGGCGACAGAGACTAATATGTATAGACATGAGTATGAAGTTGTTTGGTCACGGTTCTCGGGTATACCGCAGCTTGCTGCATATCCAACCTATTGAGATTGCGGTAACTGACTCAGTATAGTTAGCATACGTAAATGTTAACAGTTTTTAGCCGTGTAAGGGACACAAAATAATAGTCTTGACAAAATAATATTTGACTTACCATGGCAAGCATCCAGTATTCCATATGAAATAGCCCTTACCCACAATGGTGCGCACTAAGGAAAAGAAGGGCGCAGTACCCACTCTGCACTGATTCTAGCACACAATGGAATTGAGACACAGCCAAGGTTAGTCTTCCAAAATAACAATGTCAACAACTGGAAATACGTGACTGCACACCCTCTATACAAATTTGCCTCCGCCACTGTATTGTTTGCTGCCATTAATTTGAAAGTCTAGCACTTCTTCTTCCGTTCCATAAGCAAGATGGCGTTGGATTAATGCGCAAAGGGTCCATCATTTTACACTAAATTATTGGTGAATTTTCAGGGAAGCCTCTGGGTACGTTCAGTGCACTGTCAATCTCAGTGTAAACACACTGCACACCTAAATATAGTGTGCAAAGTAGTGTTGGTGCGCTAATTGAGACACAGCCAAAGGTTGTTTCTTTAACTCCAAAACAACATTACCTTCTAGGAGAAGCCAGAGCAAGAGACAAGAGTTCATGTCAGACTGGCCTCTGCTGGCTGAAGGTTTTATGTCCAGACAAACTGATGAAATCAGTTTTCATTAGAAAACAGCAAATAAAGTGCATTGCTGTAAACACTTGCTTCTTTTGCTGTTCTGCTGGAGATATCACTTACAATATCACTGTGTAAAATCTCTGCAAGAAGTCCAGAACAAATGTAGAGCACCTACTTCTTGTCAGCAGTCGAATGCATTATGCCAGCAGTTTAAGTGATGTGAAGGACTTCTGCTTGTTCAATGACAGAAATGTAGAATTGCACATTTTATAAAGCCTTGAATTGCTTCTCTTTCATCTTGGAGCTGTGGAGCATGTGTTTTTCAGTCTACCCATAAGCCTCAGGTCAATATGAAAGACTTTGGACATAATAGGTCGTTTTTATGTCTTTGAAATCTTTTGTGAATGGGAATACTGCAATTACACAAATACACACATGAATGCAGATGCTTTACGTCACTCAGTGGACAGTAACAAAAGGTTCATGTAGACAAACTCAATTACACACACACACACACACACACACACACACAAATGAAGTGAAAATAGTCATTTACACCTGGCAAGTCTTTGATCTTCTGTCTTTGCACCATCAAGCGGTCAAAATGGTTCATCATCACTTTGAGTGTCATTGTTTCACAAACTGATAATGTTAGTTTCTTCTGTGGTATATTAGAACATGGTGGATGCCAAATCAATAAAAAGGATTATGTCATTTTCATGTTGTACCTGCTTGTTAATGTAGGAAAATGGCAATTAATGCAGAAGCAACGTCCAGCTGTGACAGCGTAGATAGTATTACTTTTACCTCCTTCATCCGTTTATTATTTATGGAAAATTTATTTTCCTGGAAACACGTCACCAGGAACCACAAAGACGTATTGAATATTTGTTTCATCTTCACCCTGTAGAAATAGTGTTGCCAGTAGGGCAGCATAACAACCATGCAAGATGTTTCATTAAATGAACATTACAGTGAAACAAGACACGTTCATTTGTGCTTTACACAAAAACATCAAAAGCATTACAGCTGTTTTACAGAAAATAGCAACAAAATGCAAAAATCACATAAAATGATCAATTACAGGCCCAAACTATTATTTTAAAGTGTAGATGGGCCAATTGATAACAGTCCTGGCCACATCTGCCTGTCCATCCTGTGAGAAGATCTCTCCTTCAATGTAGGCTCCATGAGGTTTCTTCTTTTTTTTTCCCCACAACTGTTTTTTTTTTTTTTTTAGTTTTTCCTTACTGCGAAGGAGGGTCGAAGGACAGGGATGTCCTGGCTCTACTTAGTTTACTATAGTTATTACTTGTGCTCATTGTGTGTAATGTTTGCTATGTGATAAACTGTGTGTGTGAAGCCCTGTGAGGCAACTTTGTTGTGATACTGGGCTATACAAATAAAACTGAATTGAATTGAATTAAATTAAAATAATTAAAAACAAGATTAGTTTTTGTGCAGATTTCCGGCATAGGCATGGGAGAGAAGAAACATTTTGAAATAGCATTTAAAAGTTTCTGCATGTGGTGAAAGTTTAATCTCTACTGGCAGTTTGTTCCACATGTTTGCAGCATAACAGCTAAACTCTGGTCTGGACCTGGAGCTGACCTGAGTCTTTGGATCTAAGAGCTCTGATTGGTTTATATTCTCTGAACATATCACAGATGGATTCTGTGTCTGACCCGTTCTGAGATTTATAAACAATCAGCAGGTTTTAACATCTATTCTGTGACTGACTGGAAACCAGTATAAAGATGTTACAACTGAGATGTGTTCAGATTTCTTAGTCCAGTTAAAGCTCCAGCAGCAGCATCAGTATGAGCTACAGATGTTTAATGTTGTTTTTAGGAAGTCCTGTTAAAAGACAATTATAGTAATCCAGTCTACTGTAGATGAACGATGGAGGAGTTCTACTGGTCTTTCTGGGAGACTAAATCTTTATTCTGTTTATGTTTCTGATGGTAAAAAGTTTCTTAGTGAATCTTTGATGCTTCTGGTGAAAGTCAGGTCTCAAGTCCATCAGCACGCTAACATCAAAGACTAAATTGGTTGTCTTCGGAGTCCGAGTCTCCAGGTGTTAATCTATGCCAGGGGTGTCAAACTCAGGTCCTCAAGGGCCGGTATCCAGCAGGTTTTAGTTGTCTCCATGCTCTGACACAGCTGACTGAAATTACTTAATTGGTTGACAAGAAGCAGTATCTATTTTATTTGCATCAGGTGTGTTAGTGCAGGTAGACACCAAAACATGCTGGATACTGGCCCTCGAGGACCAGAGTTTGACACATGTGATCTATGCTGACCCTCATTTCTTTGCTACCAAACAGAAAAATCTCCATTTTATTTTTCTTCATTTAATTGTTGAAAATTTTCTTCTCAGCGGGTGTTTTGCTCCAAACATTGGCATAGCAGGTCTGATGACCTGAAGTTGTCTGGTGACAAAGACACATAAAGTTGTGTATCATCTGCATAACTGTGATAATGAATAATAAATTTCTTTAGTATTTTAAGCAAAGGATCTAGTATACATGGCTGATCTAATTAGAAGTCCTTCACAAAAAGGCATGTTAAAAGCTGTTCTTCTTTTCATTTAAAATTGTTAAATGTCTTTGTGTTTTGTTTCTGAACATATAAGTACTTGCTGTGCATATTCAGTCTTCCAAAAATTTTATTACAACTAGCTTGTCAAAACTTTTTTTTTATTCCACCATGCATCATCATGCATCACTGTCAGATTTATTTGAAACAATGTTAAAACACAGAATAGTGCACCAAATATTTGTTTACTGAGTATTTGGCTGAATGTTGTAAAATTACTGTAATTCGTTTTTTTGACATGGTGTTGTCAGATTGTGAAGCGAAGAGGCAGGTGTGTATTATAAAAAAGTCAGAGAAGCCATATTAACATGTACAGAATATTTATTTGAATGTTTGTCAGATTTTGCTGGTAAAACTGGAGCAGAAAGGCCTTTTATGCTCAGTAACAGGGACAGGAATGTAATCAAACCAGCGTGATTGCACTGTGATTCGCGCCAAAATGCACCTAATCTCATTTTAAAATGCATTAATCTGTTTTATAATTGACATTTTAAAAATAGCACTTATGAAATTAGCAGGAAAAAGGGGAGAAAAGGCTTGTATGGTCAATTACAGCTAACACTTGGGTTGGCACAGGAGCCATTGGACACAAGCCATAAGTATTTAAATTACACAGAACCAGAGGGTCTGATTACAGCAATGCTGAATTTACAAGATCTAATTGTAGTCACAGGCTCACAATGATGCTATTGACAGCCTCTTGTTGGAGGAAAGAAGCCTTTCCTGAATCCTGTAAAGGGCTGAGATTGAAATTATGAAATCTCATTCAGGTGTCACTGATCAGAGAAAGAGAAGCGTACTGAAAAAAAAGTCTGCAGATTTGCTAATCTTTCCTTTCAAGTAATTTGTTCAGTTCAAATATATATTTTTGTGTATTAAATTATTTATTCGATAAGATTTTGCAATGTTAAAAAAAAGTTTTCCCTGTTTTTGTGCAAAATTAAAAATTGCATTAAAAATGAGAGCTATTTATAATTCAGTTATCTAAAATACAGTTGAAAGATGTTTTGCTTAGTTGTAGTGCACAGATTATTATTTTCTGATAAATCTTTCTGATAAATTGACATGAAATTAACTGCTGGGCTGTTATAAAGAGTTATTTTAACATTTATTAAAATAAAAAATTAACATATAAACTGATCTTATGACTAAACTAAACTATGACACAGCACTGACAAAGGTTTTAAACAAGAAGCTTATTAAACTGTTTGACCATCTTCAATTTAAAATTATTTGATTTAGAACGTATCCAGAGTTGGTGATGAGGATGTAACCAACACGTATGTTTAAACTGAGATGTACCTGCATTGTATCTTTTATTCCAGTGAGTTAAATCTAAGGAACCACACATACATGCACACATAAATGCAAAAGGCTCTCATTATTACCCCAGATATGTAATCGCCACATTCAGTCTAGTATTTTTAATCAGAGCAAAGCAGCCTGTGGCCAGGAAGTAGTTAACACAGAGGCCTCAGCTACAAAGGCAGGCCACGAAATGTCAAAAATCAAAAACTCAAAGTTTCACAGCCACTAAGCGAAGAAAAAAAACCACACCACTGCCACACCACGATATTGCCTTTTGGTCTCGACTTGATAGGGGCAAAATGCATATTCATGAAGTAAGCAACTTGTGATCCCAAACAAAGTAAAGCCCTGGCTTAGGGAGATTGGGCCTGCCGTTAATGACTTCTTCGTTTTAAGCCTGCATAAGAAAGCCCCCCGATTTCCCCGCGCTTGTAGTCCATGAGAATATTTAATACCGTTATTAATCATTTTTAATCCGTTTGCTTTTAATTAAGAAACAGCATGTTGCTGTCCTATCAGCCTGTGCCAGCGCACAGATTAATTGTAGCTTAAGATAGCCGGCCGTGATTGGTGTAATGTATTAGCTAACAAGACGCCCGGCTTCTAAAGATACTTGTACACTACCTTGGGAACTTGGCAGCACTCCAGGGCCTCTCTCTCTATATCCCTCTCTCTCTCCATCCTTCTTTCAGTCACACTCTCTCTTCTTCTATCTCCCGTCCCGTGTGTCTCTCCTGTTTGATGCTGCAGTCGGGCGTTTGGGAAACCTTCTCTCTCATCTCGGCATGCTGCTGTGTTTGTAGCACCGTTACTCTGATGGCAGGCCAGGCTATCCCTGATGAGGGAACATGGTGGAAAGGACTCTTTCATTTTGTCTCTGCCCACAGACAACACAATGTAACCTATAGCCTCTCTTGCTAGACCTGGACGTTTTTCCAGACAGGTTCAATTTGACACTCTTGGCCCCAGGTCTGGATTAAGATGTTGGGGAATTGTGAGTTGATGGTTACATCCTCATTAGGCTGTTGTTTTGTCCTGATGTTTTTTTTATGAGATGGAGATGCTTAACCAGCCTGGGATGTTGCTTACACTGAAACAAGAGCCAGCATTATCACGAGAAGGCACAGTGCCATGATGTAGTGCCAGAAGGGATAATTTCAGGGATGGTTTGCATCTCTCAGTTTCAACCTCTTTATCTAGAAAGTAGAGGGGTAGAAGGTAGACGGGGGCCTCGTTTATATTATTTTGGGTAGAAGGTAGAATCCCAGTAAATATGCAAAAAACCTAAGAAGTTGCTATGCTAAAGTAAAAGTCTGATTTAAAAAAATGCTTATGCACAGGTTCACGCAATTTCCTTTTAAAAATCACAATCTTTCTGAAAATGTTGTGCAGGGAAATTTGGTTCACTTTCTGCCCCTACACACCCACTTTCTACCATACACGGTCATCGCAAAGCAGCTCATACATATGTCAGCATGTGAATCAACAAGTGTCTGCTGTGTTTTAATCAATGATGGCCACTGAAAGGACACGTAAACATAACTTCTCAGATTGAAGTAGTTTCTTGTTGGTGAGGTGGAGACATGTAAGGAGATCCTGTTTTTGGGTCATAGTTATGTAACAATCAAAAGCAAAACTGCTGCTGATGTGACTGCACGTTGCCACAGCGCACCAGCACGTATCATGCCAAGTGCACCTCCTCTGCGCTCTGGGGGTTGGCAAACAGTGTCAGGAGTCGGCGCCTTGGTAGGTTGCCACTGTCACCTGGAGCAGCCATCACGTGCAGCTTCTGCCTGCAGCTTGTTCTCCACACTGCTGTGTAAATGGATGAATGAATGGACCCAGGCCACCGTGCAGTTAGATTCATAACCAAGTCACAAATAACTTGATCATAATCTTAATGCACGTTTTTGTGTTTCACAAAGACAAACTGGTTCTCACCGGGATCACAATGTTCTGGTGGGTCAGTCAATCTAACACTGGACCCAGTTCAGTTCGCAGATGTGAGAGCACAGCTGGTAGGAATCTAACTCTGCTTATCAGCCAGTCATCATCATGGACCAGGAGATCTTTGTGCTCCTTAAACAATGTCCCATCCTGATCCTGCTGATGGTATCGTCTTCAAATAGTGCAAGCCCCAGGAAGATTCCACTCTTACTGAGAGGTATTCACCACTATGACACATATTAAAGCAACATCACCTGCTTTGTGTTGTTGATGGAGAAAGAAAACATGTGATGAGAAATTATGCAGGATGAAGTGTAGAAACAATGTGTCCAGGTCTGCTGCTGCTCTTTATCTCAGAGTTTCATCTCAAGATCAAATTGAGTTTTTTTTCTTCCTTTACACAATGATGTAGCAGATCCAGAACTACTGACAGAGACTAATTATTATGTCACATAAATACTCTAAAAAAAGTGTTTTGTTTCTGCATATTTTCCATAAAGTGATATACTTCCTGTATTCATGACCTTACCATGTCCATTCTGCTCATTCTGATCCTGATTACATAAAAGTGTTTTCCTTAACTTATGAGCAGAGGCTTTTCCCACATTACCTGTTGTTTCCCTTCCTCTGGGGGTCTTTGTGTCCTGACCCCTCCCTGCTTTGGACCTAGCATTTTGGGTGAAATTATTTGAATATTGGCCTGGATCAGTTTGCAATGGATTAGGATTTTTTTTAGCAACAAAATAATATTTTCTTTCTCAGGCTTCTTATAAATTATAAAAGGTTGTTGGATAATACTTGCGATAGTTACAGAATTATGTAATCTTGCCCTTTTAAAACCATGGGGATCCCCACACTCCTGCGCATGTATATTTCAGATTACCTTAATTCCTCGTTATATGATCAATATGATACATACATATATATATACACATATATATGTATACTTTAACTTTGAGGCCTAGGTGGATTATTATTATTTCTATCAGCATATACAAGGTAGAATACTATAAGTCATTGGTTATGAAGGATTATTACATTTCAGGTAAGAACCCGCTCACAATTAAAGAAAGCTGATAAAAACGGACTGAATTGAACTGTACATTCTTTGGGTATACATTTTATTAAAATATTTTTTTTGTTTGCAATATATGCAAACACTATTCATGATTAATTGCGATTAA
>JBAMIG010000009.1:1510912-1521262 GCA_037177335.1 Kiunga ballochi | reverse complement strand
TATATATAACTCTAAAATAAATAGTCATAAACTCCAGGAAAAGTTTCCAACAGGTTGTACTTGTTACCTTACACAACAGGAAGCATTTTACACAAAGCAAATTCAGATTTAAGCATGCAGCAAACAAAGCAATAGCCATGATTTATGCAAGAATCTGATGGTAGCTCTATAGATAAAATGAACAAGAAGTTACTGTATGGTTAGAAATGATCTGCTTGGCTGAGGTCTGTGCTCTCACACAGCTTTTCTAGTTCATTATAAATTCTGCTCATAATGAAAAATAAGTAAATGAATGGTAAGACATCCCAGGACCTAAATGAGCACCATAGTGAACCACCTTAAAAGACACCTGGAGCCAAAGTTTGTCCTTCTAAGTAAGACATTGAGGACATCTGTCTCTCCTAACTGGAAGTTTTGGTTTGTGGTTGCTTTAAAGATAAGGTCAGGCAGCATTTGCATGACATGAAAACAATGACAGTTTATCCCTCTGAATCCAGGGAAAAGGTCCAATGTCCGAAACACGTCCAGCTTTAAGAGCTTTCTCCTGTGAGCATCAAACTATTCCATTTTTTCAGACACCAGTTTGTTATACTCCATCTAATGAGGCCGCTTTTGTCTTTCACAAACTATGTGAGTAATTAAGTTAATATGAGCTCTTTACGAGCAGCGTCTCGGCATGCTCCGGAAGCAGCGGAAAGGAAAGACAAGCTGTACCGACGAGCTGAGCAGAAGCTTCGTGCCTCTCAGCTGGTTGATTCATGACTCTTGTTTAGTAGTCATTTGTTGCTGAGGAAGATGATACATTTCCCATAGACAGCTCTGCTGTGTTCAATTGTTTTAAAGACTGCAGATGAGTAGATGCTGATTTTTCTTAGCTTTTGTCTTATTTTCACTTTGAAAGCCCTTTGTCAGCAATATAGGCATAAAGTGGACAATTCTGCTCAAATGTGGCATATTTTTCCTGGAGAGAGGAGACAATTAATATTAATCCCATTTAGCAGCTGTAAACTCCTGAACAATCCTTAAATACGCTCATAGTGGAATTCCCATGAAAAGATGGAGGCAACAGAAAGCTTGTGCAAGTAAATTTTCAGAATTTTGGTTGAGCTGAAATGCCAGATGTGCACCGGTGATTCACAACTCGAGCGAGGTGATTTGCTCCTTTTAATCCTTTAATTTCATTTTAAGGGATGAGTCAATACTCATTATTAAGATCAATACTATTATGATTATTTATGAAAAGAAACTGTTGGGTGTGACATTATATAAAAATATAGCTTATTTATTTAGATACATTTTCCTCATTCACACTTTGAGTTATAATATGAGTAAATGTGACTAAACATACTGATACTGCAAATATACTCATGGCTACGCCTTTATTTTTAATGGATTAACACATATAAACAGGAACTGGAGCAATTTTGTGTTAATCACAATAAATTGGCTGGAAATAGTTTTTTTTCTGTACAATGCGTAGAGATAACTGTGTTGTGAAATGGTGCAACAGATTCTCGTGACCTCTTTGTGCATCCCATGAAAAGTTATGTACATTTTGTTTGTTTGCTTCGTCCATGTTTGGTTCTGATGAACAGAAAGTAGATCTGATCCTGGTGGCCTGGGGGATCTGGTTGGTCCATAACAAACCAGAAGCTCCTGAATGTATTCTGGTCCTAAATCATTAGTGCTCCATAGAATAACACCAAGACATCAGTGTAAAGATCAGAGGACTGGACTGATTCGATCCACTTTCTTGGTCTTCTCGAGGACTCAAGCAGCAGTGGTTTCTGATGGATTTCTCAGGGAGACCTGAGTCCCAAACCTTGCTGAGTCATCACGTTTTTCATCCTCCAGATGTTTTTAAGTAATGAGTATGTCGACTTTACAACTGTCCTATTGAAACAGTTAAAGTCCAGGACTACACCAAGATTCCTGCTGTGTTGCTGCTTTTTTATAGTTGTTCTGAAGCATCAAAGACTAATATTTTATATTTAAATTATTTTTATCACATTACTTTAGTCTTGATTAAACTTAAGGAAAGTCTGGCACATCTGATGTCTTCAGGCTGTCCCCACTTTCTTCTAATTATGTTTCCTGTGCAAATCATGCTGTGTCATCACCTGGCTAAGATCGGCTCCTCCTCACAATATCTGCTTCACGTGCTTCTGGAGCCGCTGCCCTCTGGACCAATGGCTGCTGCAAATTCCTCCTCTGCAGGATAAAAGGTAAGCATCCCTTCATTTAGTGGACGCTGCATTCTGTGGTCAGCTGGCTTTGCCTTCCTGTGATCAGCTGATGGTTTGTGTGGAGCCTTTAAAGCTTTTTGTGTATTTGTATCTTGCACAACCCTTGTTATTTGTGAATTGTTTCAATAGATTTTGTCTGGCTTCATTAGCAGTATTACTTCCACTTGGGTTTGTTTTTGTGTTAGTTAGTGAGACTGGCTGTTACTTTACATTTCATTTAGTATATTCTGGTTTTTGTTTCTTGCAGCAGCAGCACCACCGGCACCATTCCTCCTGTCCCATCTGCCTCCTGGGACAATAAATTCCCAGTATAATGCTACCTTTTCATCACAGTATCTTTATTTTGTGCCACAACCACAATTCATGGCAAGCAGGGTCATATCATATTCTTTAATGAACGGTTGTCATAATCAGCTAAATACAGTCACACAATCTAAGGGTCACCATTTTATTATCCACTGAGAAATAAAAGGGACAAAAAGGAGACATTTAAATGAGTAAATTTAGAAATTCAAGGCAATTGCATAGTGTTTAGGCTAACTGGTTTCTCTAAATTTTCCCAAGGAGTAAGTGTGAGTGTGTTACTGGTTGTTTGTCTTCCTGCTAGCCCTGTGATGGCCCAGCATCCTGTCCAGGGTGTACCTGCACCCAGGGTACCAGCTCGGACAGGCTCCAGCCTGTTAGAAAATGAGTAAATAAACAAATAAATGAGTATTTATTGTTTAATTGGAAAAAAAAACATTTTCTTTTTTTCCTTGTAAATAAGTATTTTAATGTTACACTGGATATTTTAACGTAACGTTCAAAATTCTGCCTGATTGAATAAAGGAATATAGAGCAGGATTTCACACAAGGAAATCTATAAAACCATTATAACCCCAGTGTTGATCATGGTTTTCTAGTGATGATTTACAATTTGAGGCCTTTTTTATGCAGCTGTACTTTCTCATATTGAGGTCATTTTAGGGTTGACCCAGGGTTTTATGTACTATGATGCTGAACTATATTACCTTGGCAACTCATGCTGAACAACTTGCAGGTCTTGAGGGTATCTTCTGAATAAGAGATCAATGAATACAAAAGCACCACCTCTGACCTATCAGCTCTCTTGGAAAATGGCCGGTGAAGTGTTGTGAGATGACATTGTTGTAAAGTTTCCCTTTACAAATAAAACTGAATTGAACTGAATTTTGTTTAAGTTGTTGCACAAATCTTCAGAGGAGTGATTAAGGAAAAGATGGCATTTTTGGATGAAATAATAAAAGCACTGAGTGCTTTGAAGGAACCTCCGCCCAAAATATTTTGGTTGTAATTAAATGACCAGAGTTGTGTCCACTTCTCTTATCAGACTAATGAATGTTAAACCTTCTGTAGAGCTTGTGCATAAACAGTCTGCTCTGTTCTGCCAGCTTTCCTTCCTGGCTTTGCTGATCCAACAATGTTGCTTTTTGTTTATATCATGTTGGAATGAGGAATGATTGTCTGCTCCTTCATGGTAAAACAGCTGCTCCTCAGGGTTTCTCTGTGTCTGTGATTGGTCTCATGCTGCAAACAGAGATCCTGTCTGATCGGACACGTGTCAGTGATGCCGATCAGCATTGTGGACTGATGATAATGGCTTACTGTCCCGTACAAATGAGCTGATAACCATAAATAATGTTGGTTCAAATAGGTCTGAATTGAGGTTCATTTTATGCAAGAGCCTAATTGGTTTCTTACCAGTCTCATTAAAGAAACAATCCCATAGTCAGTAGAGTTTGTCCAATGATGATCAGATTTGATGTTATGACTGATTATCTGATGACACACACAAAAAACACGCCTTCATGCAAAAACTAGCATTATTAGATAACAATACTTTCAGACTGCAACATGTTCAAAAGAGAAAAATTATGATAAAAATATTAAAAACATTTTTCTGTTCCATGACCACACAAGTCCTGCTAAGCATGTCAATGGATTTATAATTGCACTGATGCTTTTTTGCATTTTTTTTACAAGATTCCACACAAACCATTTGTGAATATATATATATATATATATATGTGTGTGTATAAACATTTAAACATGATGCAACAGATGCAGATTAGCTGCTATGATTGCAGCATATTTATATAGTGTATTTATACTTATATTCAATAATGTGCAACTTCATGTCCCCTTCAATTTCTTTAAACAAAAGCTAAGAACTTTTTCTTTACTAAAGTAAAGATTGACTTCTAAATATCACAGATATACTACACATAATAAAAGACATTGTATAAACCTGGACTAACACAAAGACAATACTGATTTCATTTTAGTTTTTTGAAGAATTACTTAAACATTTATTTAACATAATATATCCAAGTAAGTCGGTATATTTTCAGGTGGAATTATTATTCATTCTTTACTATATAACATTCTGTCCAATATCAAGATATTCTTGGTGGAAAATTTGGCGTCAACAGCGGTTTAAACCTCCGTAATAACATTTGGTGCATCAAAAAGACTTAAATGGTTATTGCCTACAAATTGTTCTCCACTTTTAGTTCTTTTTCAGGGATGGGTTTGTATATTTATTTGCATCCTCATACTGTGATATGTTGATGTTCATTTTGCAGTGCACAGGTGCATGTTCTGTCTATAACATACAGCTTTGAACAGAAGGGCTTCAGCGACATGCGAGGATGACTTTTGAAGAAAAAGAGGGACACCCATAGGAGCTGCTGGGGTACTGCACATGTCCCCCAGCTCGCTCTGTGAGTCAGAGCATGCAGACTGTGTCTGAATCGAGACAAAAAAGACAAAGAAGGTGAGTTACACACCTAAAACTACAAATATCTCTTTTTGTTTGAAGCAAGCTGTAGTTTACTGGACACATTGCTAAACATTTGTAGTATCTGAATCCTCTGCAGAGATATGAGCTGTGTTTCAGTGTTTAATGACCACATTTTGCTGTGTGGTAACATACAGCGGGCACAAAGTGTGATCCACCTACGCCACAGTGAGCCACGGTGCATAGAATTAACATCCTGATAGTTTGGCATAGTTCAGCTCTGCATTTCTGTTGGTCACTGACAAATTCACCCACACACACACTGAAGTGACAGGCTGACGGGTTGGCAGTGAGTGAGCAGGATGATGCTTTTGTGTTTGTCTGCCCCTCTGTATCAAACCTTGTCAAACGTGCCCTTACAGTAGCGACAAAGAACCTGTCTATCCATATGTTTCAGCACGATAGCAAACAATGTGGGCGATAGGCTGCTGTCTCTGCTTCTGACACACACACAGAGACACACACCTCTGAGGTAAACTCTTTGTCCAGTATTGCAAGCCAGAATGCTGCACTATTATAACACAAGCCCGACTCGCCCGGTTCCTCACTACATTATAAGTGTTAATTAATCTGAGCCAAACACAATGCTTTCACAAATGGATTGTGAGTGTAACGTGGTCTGCAGAGTACGAGTGGCTGCTGTATGAAAATCAGCTTTTTGGTCTTCATTTCCATGGCTGGTGGGGGGGAATTATACAGCAACACTGCTGCTTTTGTAGTAATACTGTTCAGCTTGCTTTGTTAGAATGTGAGGTTATACACGTTTTAATGGTATGCACCCATGAGCAGGGTATCATACTATGGATCTACTTTCTCACTGCCCGTTTGCACTTCATCCACCTACGGCACATTCACTCAGGCATTTGTCCACCATGACACCAGTCATTTTAACAGTTTTCTCCTTTTGCAGCTGACTGTCACCAAATGCAGTTCAAGAATAACAGAATCATGTCCCATAAGGTCTTTTGCTGAATGTTAGCAGATTCTCAGGAACATGTAGAACTCTGTGAGATAAACTGTGATGATGTACAACAACTGTTTGTTGATGTCCAGTTACCCAGACATCTAAATCACATCTAGGACGTTTATAATCCAACTGCAAAATGTGGTCATGAATAGTGTTAAATAAGGAAAAAGTGCAAATACTTTTTATTTCCACAAAGTTTGGTTTGTAATAAAATCTGTTTTCTTCTTTTGGTTCTTTATGCTGCATGCTTTATGTTCTCTTTTGCATTATTTTAGCCTCATTGTCTGATAAACTGAGGCTGAAAACATTATATCTGCATTCTGACAGGGAATAAAAAGGTTCTGTTTTTGTGTTGTTTTAAATAAAACAAAAAAAACTTATTTTAATGCACCTTGTGAATAAAAATGGAACTAAACATCTTGTTACACAGTCATGGAAATTACTTGCCAGTCAAGTTATGAACCAGCAAGTCGTTAGTTTGAGAATTAACGTCTATTTTCTTACCATGTTGTGCTCATTTAAGACCACTGTTGTGCAACAATTTTAATATCCCATAACAAAATGCAAACAAGCCTGGTAATGTTTCTTTCAGCTTTCATTTGATATGAGGAGAGATTAATTGTATGATCAAATGTATAATTAAAGTAAATATAAAAGGGAACATTTTTTCTCCTTGTTATGATTCTAACAGCATGGATGCTAATTGCTGATTGATATAACGGTCTTACATGGATGCCTTCAAAGTGCTACTTGTTAGTTTATAATCTACAGTTGTAACTCGCTGATAAGGTAATGAGAAACATTTTGTTTTAATATAAGTGACTATTAAAGTTCTTCATTAGTAAGTTGCACTATCACTGACTGAACTATCTAATCCAGGAAAAGAAAGATATTTGAACATTTCCTATTCAATCTTTCAGGGTATTTTTCATTTAAAATATTATTTAAATGTAAAAAATGTTTCCACTACTTGAAAGTGTTAGCTAACTCACACTGCATATAAAGTGTGACTATAAACAAACAACACTTGAAACAGAAAATTAACTAGTGATGGCCTTGTCCTTAAGTTACCTTTTATTTCGACAGATGAAGGCAGATAGTGTGTTATAAGTCACACGTGTCCTTTACTGGCACATGAATGTAAGAAGTCCCGTGTAACTGTGATACCACATGACCAAAATCTGGTGAGACTGAATCCAGTTCTTGCAACATTACTGAATCTAACAGGGGTTGATGACATTCACTTAGAGATGATAGGAAGGCAACAGGGAGTCCAACAAGCACTGGTTTCAACCAAAGTTTGCAGCATTACAGCATTACTAAACCCTCACTATGCAGATGTTCTCCAGCAGTAGCACCCCACCAGGTTCCACTCCTCCAAGTAAAGAACGGGGAAACTGAGACGACAACTCACACAGACTGATGAAAACTGGACAAAAGCAGATGGAAAAACATTGCTGGTTTGATGAGTCTCCATTTCAACTCCACTTTCACATAGTAGCATCAGACTCTACTGGAAGCAACATGGATCCATCCTGCCTGGGATCGATGCTTCAGGCTGCTGGTGTACTGGTGTAATGGTTTCAGGGGAAAGAGGGGGTGGTCTTTTCCCACTTTGGACACCTTAGTATTATAACTACTACACCCTTCCAAAATCTTTTACTATCAGCAAACAAAGCCTCACATCACATTATCTCACTCAGAGTTGACTGAAATGAGGCTGACTGAAATGAAGAAGTGCTGTCACCAGTTTGAGCGATGTGGGGGTTTATTGAGATGGAAAATGGCTGCTGGTTAGTGTCCTGGGCTAAGTAAATGCTATAAAAGCCAATCTCAATGTCTTAATGGCCTTCATTCTTCTTGGAGGGGGTGAAGGTAATTATAAAGTTCATTACAGTAATGAGATAGGCAGCATTTAAGAGAGGGCCATCAGTAACTGAGCTGAGACACAGAGATGCAACTGTTGATCAAGTCACTGGAATAGGACATGAATGAGGTTAGGACAATTTCTGATGATGTCATTTTTCCACCAGTTTTTCCCTCTGATACGATACATGGGCCTTTAAGTGGCTCTCTGTGAAAGGTTTTGCTCTATATATATGAGCCAAACTGTAGATCGGACACATCTCTTATGGCTTTAGTTGCCATTAGATAGGAGTTAAAAATGCAGATGTAATTTTGTGTTTTGGGCATGTATCAGGAGGAAGACACACACCTACCACACACATTATTCAAATTACTGTCTACAACTTTAGTCTCTTTGCTCTGCAACTTTTACAGGCTCAGTGAGAAAAGTAAAATGCATCGTTACTTTTCAAACTCATTACATTTAATGAACTCAATTTAGCTTTTAACTAAACCACATTTCCCTAGCAGAAGAAATGAATACATTTGTATCTTGACAGATTTAAAGCAGATTGTAAAAACTACTAATGTGGAATTTTCTAAATTTGACGACAGTTTGGATCATTCTCGATGTACTTGACATTTAACAACAGATCTAATCAGAGAGCTCTGCAAACACTCCAGCGTTCACTCTGTTCGGAAAGGTGAATGTGCCGTCGCATGGCTTTCACACATTTCGTCTTAAAGCAGGTGTCTCTTTTATATCATACCATCAACAAAAACGTGTCAATTTCTTTCTTCAAATTCTAAATAAAGGTGTTCTTTTCAGATCAACATGAAATATAACATCCCAGTGTACCGCTGTCCTCCGTAATCCTTCCCGTTATCACACCTAAATGCTTTTTGCTTCCCTTAAATGTCTTGTTCTGAACCACATCTGTTACCTGGGGTCAGTTTTAAAAGCTTAGAGCAAAGTTAGGTTCTGAAAAAAGTAGACAGAACAGTCTCTTTCAAAACAAAAAGCTAAAATTATGGCTCACTTTGAGTGTATAAAATATGTCTTATTACCACTGTGAAAAATACCACCTTCTGCAGCCTGATTTATTGCATAGAAATGCCACATTTGTAATAAAGCGAAATAAATTATTGCCTAGTGTTAATACTGGAGATTTGATTGAAACGGATATAGGCCCCATTGAAAATTGGACAGTAAATCACTATGTTCCAGCAAGCCTAGCCGCTCTAACAGACTTTCACATATATTGATAGTTAATGGTTTTTTTTTTTTTTTGCTTTTGTTTTGATTGGTCATTACAAAGACCTTATTTTCATTAGCATCCCCACAGCCATGACAGTACTTCTAACAAGGAGATGTGATTGTGACTGGAGACAGTGCTTCAGATGTGGAATAGCAGAAATGAATCACTAAAGAGCTGGAGTGATGTGGAAAGAAAACACCCAATGAGAATGTGTGTATTCAGCTTAACTTGCTGCACATTTATCTAAAGTTGTGCATAAATAAAAAAAATTGCCAATCTCTGCCTGAGTAAGATAAAATATGAAATATTCAGACAAAATATACACATATGCATATACTGTTTCTACCATCACACATTAAAACAAACTTTATAATATTACTAAGACTACATAAAGTTGCATTGGTTGGCACTGTGGCCTCAGAGCGAGAAGTTTAAGTCTCAAATGGGCTATGGTCTGAACAATGTAGTTTACATGTACTCCTGGTGTTAGCGTGGGATTTCCTCCCATTGTGTAACAATATAAATATTAGGTTGATGAGCCATTCAAAATCATCCTCAGAAGTGAACGTGTCTGAGTGGTCGTTTGTCTCTCTGTATAGGCCCTGTGATGAACTGTAGAGCTGTCCAGGATATGGATCTGTCTCTCCCCTAATTGCTGAAGTAGTAATAATAGTATAGTTATAATTTATATATATACATATACATATATATGGGAAAAATGAAAGGAAAAGAAAAACAAATTGATCTGTGAAATTTCTCCACTTTGTACACACCTTAATTCAATGAAAAAAAGTCAGTTAATTCACCAAAGAAATATCTATTTTATTAAATTTAACTCAAATGAGCCATAAAAATAAAAAAAGAGATTAAAAGGTAGCAATATTTATTTTAGGTTTTGTTTTTTCAATGGGAATAAATGTTTTTAAATACACCTACACTAATAACATACAAAATAAAAAAAACAAGTCAACAGTAAATTAAAGGTAAACAGTAAATATTAAAACAATATTATAACTAAAAAAACACTTCTCATCTGAAGTATATAAAAAACACTTCAGTTGTTGTCCTGTTGTCATTAGCACAATATTCATATGTTTGCACTGGGGAAAAACGTATTAGATGATGGTATTGCAGGTAAGTGTGTATGTGTGTGTGTATGTGTATGTGTATGTGTGTGTGTGTGTATGTGTATGTGTATGTGTGTGTGTGTGTGTG
>JBAMIG010000009.1:1454943-1478173 GCA_037177335.1 Kiunga ballochi | reverse complement strand
TATATATATACGTACGTATACACACAGTCGTGTGTGTTTTCGTATGTGTGTTTTTGAATGTGTGTTTTTGAATGTGTGTTAGGCAAGTTCAATCAGCAGCAGGCTGATGGAGAGGGAGAGTGAGGCAGCTGGGGCCTCCTGCCCAGGCCTTCAATTTCCCTCCCAGTCCAGCCACTGGAGTGTGTAATTACTATGAGGCCGGCCTGGGGGCTGGCATGGAAGTGCAAATGCACACACACGCACACACACACACACAAACATACACACCACTCCTCCCTATCCACCCTAGCGCAACTACTACTACCTCCCGCCCTCCAAGTCACACACCTCCCACTAATAGCCCCCCCACATACACATCCGCAGTTAAGGAACACGTCAGTCCTCCCTCCCCTGGCCTGTAGTTCATCCTGATTCCCCGTGTTGCCCTGGGGTGGCTGAGCATCTATGATCCGCGACTGAGAAGCACACTATGAAATCCCTCTCAGCTCTCGCTCGGCAGGCATGCAGGAAAAAATTCAGCCCTCCACCAGGACACAAACACACACTTTTATCTAAAGTATTTTTCTTTCTGTGATCGGCAGCAGAGTTGTTAATGTTTGCAACTACAAAGGGATGTTTTCTGTTAGTTTTTATATTACACTCAAATGAAATGCCCCCTCAGTAATTGACATTGTAGCAGGATAGTAGTTATTCCTGCTAACTCAACAGCATGTTTGTGGTATTTTGTCAGTGCTTTTGATGCAAACACTTTTACCTCTCAAAGGAAAAATTCACTATTGCAGCATTTATTTACTTTACTATGATTATATTAGTTGTTTTTTGTTATTTATTCTTAATTCTATTTATTTATGTATTCATTCTCTTGGAGGTTTTTGTTTTATTTTTACTGGATCAACTTTTATATAATTGCAAATAATTTTGTTAGAAATAATATCTTTATTGCAAAGATAACAATAAATATGAATACACTAATAAACACAAAAATTTGATAAACCTCTGATACATTATGAAAATTTATTTGTCATTTAAATTAATTAAGTTAAAAAATACAAATATTACATTGCACACTATTAAAAATCTGTTTTAAAGTAATTATAATAAAATGTAAAAATGATAATAAAATGATCAATAATAAAACAGTTTCACCAGAATACCACTAAGCCCATGCTGAGGTTGGAAACATGATCTGATCCCTGTCAGCTGTTACGAGAACCATTTTGATGTCTTAGGTGGGGACACCATTTCCTGGAGAAATCTGGTGCTTTAAACTGTTTTATTTACAGAAATGAATTTATCACAGTGCATCACAAGCAACAGAACAAAGCCACGTGGATCAGAACGGTATCAGGATGTAGTTCACGATTTGTGATTTGCTGCTATTCAGCTTTTTCATGAAGGCAGAAAAATTACGAGTCAGATTGTTTAGGATGACATACTTTAACAAACACGTTGCTGTGCCCATTATTCATATCTTCCTCTTGAGTTTCATCCTGAGCTGTGATAGAAAATATTTCATGTTCAGGAGGTTGTTGTTTTCTTGAACTATCCTCCCCATGTGAAGCATATCCCTCAGATATACTCCACAGGAGGAGTAGCTGTGCTGGCAGTGCAGGTGCCTGGTTGGAGGTTCATTAGAAGGGCATTGATCAGAGCAAACTCTGTCAACAGGAAGTAAACCCTGAGGGTCAATAAGTCAACCCTCTTTAATGAATGTAATGAAATCAGTCTGGTGCTACATTCTCAGTTTACATTCAAACATTTCTCCTCCATAAAACCACATCTTGCTATTTGTGAACTCTATAAAAGCATAATGGCTGTGCTATAACTTGTCTTTGGGGCATAATTAAATCAGTAAGAGATGTCCCCCCATAAGGATGACTGACAGGTACCCACCAATCCCAATAGTGAGGAAATGGTGTTATAACACAGGAAAAGAGGTTTTCTTTGTGGATTGGAAAATGTCAGAATGTAAAAAAACTTTTTAGTAAGCTTGTCATGCTAGCTGAGCCATCCATCCATCCTGAATGGGGTCACCATCCTCAGATAAATACTAGTTTGGATGCAAAAAAAAATCACTGGGTTAGTTGTTCATTGTACATACAAACAGACATGTCAAGACATGAAAAACATCTTTACATAAACAGCCTAATCCAATTAAAATATTTGCAACAAGTTCAAAAACGTCCATTGAAAGGTGAGTTGGTTGTTGTGGAGTATGAGATTATGATGCGCAGTGTGACCAACCTACCCACTTTGTTGCTATTTAACAAGTTTCAGCTGCAAATCTGGCAACTTTTTTTGCTGTTATTAAAAACATTTGGATACTGGCATGAAAGCATCTGTTTATCTATTTTCAATGAGCAGTAGTGCTGTTGTTCCCCTCCTGCATCTCAAAGCCCTCAGGAGAGGCTCGGTCCTACACAGCAGAGAGTCATACCCCCCAGTTATAGTCAGAGCAGGAGATAACCAGCTTTACTCCATGACCAGACAGAAAAAGAAACATGCAAAGCTGCTACTAGCTGATCATGCCCTGCTTTTTTCTCAGATGCTAATATCTCCTAATGAGGAGTGTAAACAAAAACATTTATAAAGTTAGAAATACTAAAACATGTCATAGACCCCTGTAAATATCAAACTACACCTAAAATAAAATCAAAACATTGAGATGATATTTTAATTTCCGTATTTAGGGTGTCAGTCATCAGTTTATAAGTTTGTTCTCTTCCATGGCATCCTCTATTACAACTTTATACCAGTCCAATTAAACAATATACAAAGTAAACATCTTTAGTGACTTCTGGTGACTTTTTGTACCGCCACTAGCTACTTTCCAGAAGAGTTTGCAACACCACTGATGTGTTAGTAGTGAGATTGGTTCTGATCTGATGTCTGGTGGTGGTTGACTGGTTTTTGTGTTGGGAGTGGTGGGGTTGCTGATACTGGGTCTGGGTTCTGTTTCCTATCTGTGTCCTTCATCTTTACTGAAAAGTCAGAAATATTTTATTTTTCTTCATTCAGTTTTCCTTCTCAGAATCCGACTGGTTACAAGATGTATGATTTCTACATCGTTTATAGCTACTTTAAAACAAGTTATTCTTGCTCGTCTTTTGTTTACTTAAACTAGATCATGTAGGTCCATGCTGAGCTAATATTTAAACACCCTTACAGTTTAGTTCAGCTCCAATGTGTAAATGGTGCTGGTGTGTAGTCCGTAATACACTCCCTTTTAACTAAACGGTTTCCCCACATTAGCTCAAAACTGCTAGCATACAAGCATATTAGCACTGCTACGTAGCAGGACTGGGACCAAAAAGCATTATATTTTACATTCAGTTCTATGTTAAAAGCTGGATCAAACATAGCCAAATGGCTTCAAGTTTTCAGGGTTACTGTAAGCTGGTAGTTCTTTTACATAAAAATAGCAAAGTATCACTGCCCAAATATTCCACACATGGGACTGCAAAGGGACACTAATTAATTAAGTTTAAAATATTGGCAATATAACCAGTTTGATAAACGAGTCATGTCTTATGATTTCTCTGTTAGATCCATCCAGCCTCACCAGATGTTTACAGTGAGGACCCTGTTACTATTATGCTCACATCTCACCTATTAAAACTGTTCATGCAGAAAGCCTGGAAGCTGCCTCTCTACTTGTCTAGATGAGACTTTAAAATGATAAAAGTTACCCAATGATGCTGAGGGGGACCTATTTTAGCTGCTTTAATACTAGAAAATGTGTAGTTGTATCCAAATTTTACATGTAGGCTAAACACGAGATATCTGTGTTGTGCACCCTTTAGTTAGAAATCCAAAATGTTGTAGATGATCATTTAAAACAGATTGTTTCTGTAGAAGTGACCGTTGTAAACCTGTGGGTGTTTTGCATGTGTGTGTGTGTGTGTGTGTGTGTGTGTGTGTGTGTGTGTGTGTGTGTGTGTGTGTGTGTGTGTGTGTGTGTGTGTGCTGTGTAATTTGCAGAAAAACAGCGCAGCTCCCTGATATAAGCACATTTTAATGGGACACACACTTACAATGTGTGTCTGACAGAATCTCGCAGAGGCTCTGTGTGGCTTCATGTTTTAATGCTCCTAGTCCTGTGTTTCCTGCATGCACAAATCTGTGTGTGTGTGTGTGTGTGGATGTTGTCGCCCTCGTCCTCCTTGGCGCAGCAGGAACACGCATACGCGCTCACCAGTGGGCCATGGGACAGGCAGACAATTAAACAGGTCAGCGTGGGGTAACCCGGGCCGGCCTGCGGGGGGCGGTAGACACGCAGCTGGAGATAGCAGGACAGGCGAGAACAGCAACACCTCCGACGGGCTGCCGACGGACATGCTCTCTGTTTCACACACGCACACACACACACACAAACACACAGTTGCAGCTGGCCGGCAGGGGACAAAGATGATTAAGAAGTTATAGTTAAAGGAAAGAGTAGCCTACTTCTTGACACTGACCTCAACTCTGAAGCGCTCACCTTGCTGCACAAGATGGAGCTGCAACGCACAAATACAACTAAATCGACATAAAACACATACTTTCAGTTTGCTGTGTGCACAACCACACAGAGAACTGATGTACATAAACACCAAGCAAATAAAGCATACTCACATTCATTTCTTTGATGTTATCAGATATTTGTTTCTTATCAAACTTTTCTTGTTAAATGTAGTTTTAAATCTTTGTTGTCTTTTTCCTGCCCTTTGCAAACTGTTCTTTTTCTTGTTTGTTTGTTTTTTCTGCCACAAAGATGTTGGTACAATTAGGAGAACAGGTTCCTGGACAAACTTGAGCCGAGGCTCCTCTGTGATAAAAAGCAGATTAAAGCCTTTCTGTGTATTTGCGTGGTAACTGATTGCAGAGGCAATGTTATTCTTGTTTGCTATTGCAGTCAGCGAAATTACCTCGATTTTGTACAAAATAGTCAATTAAATTAACTGTGAAAGGGTATTTATTTTAACCCGGGGATACAATTTTTTCAGTCTTTTTCTCTTCTCTCAAAGATGTTGTTAGGAGGTGGGGGAGTGGGGGATGCAGCAGAAGAGGAGAAATTGGCAGGAGAACAAAGAGGAGCTCTTGGTTGAGGCTTTTGAACTGGACTCATACTGCCATCATGTGGATGCAGATGAACGCAGCAGAGTCAGATATGTGTGGAGATGTAGGGCCACTGTAGAAGACCCACCACTTCATCTGCTTTCACGTGGATATGTGGCCTGAAGAGTAAAAAGGATTTTGTACAAATAAAACACTCAGCCAGTCTAAAATATGTGTAAATTTACTACTGACAAAAACTCAAATTTATAACTCATATTTTTTTTTATTTATTAAAATGTCATGATAGCCGAAGGACCACTTGCATACTGGAAATATACTCGTAATATATATAAATATACACATAAATGTAATGACATAAGTAGTTAAACACCAGAAAACTCGGTGCTGGTGTTTGACTTCTTTACTTTATGTCATTGTTTTGTTTTTTGTTTTTTTGGTTTGGTTTTTTTTTTCAAATCTGCTTTTTAAATTTCTAAAAGAGGTTTTCAAGATGTACTTTCATTTAAAGGGCAGAAATGAATTTTTCTGTGTGTTTTTCTGTTCATTTTGGCATCTAATAACGTCCACCACTACAAGTGACATTGATACAAATGATAATCCCTAAAACAACCAGTTCATTAATAAGGCAGATTGCTAAAACTAAATGAGCAGGAGGGAAACTTGGACCAGCTTTTATTCACATATCTGTGTGTTTATCATGGCTGCTTTGTGTATTTGTGTGTTCTACGAGCATCTTTTTTTGCAATGAATTACCACTCATTTGCAAACGGTAATATGTAACCAATGGGAGCCAGTTGGATGGAAGGTCACAGTTCAACAGCAGTAAAAATGATGGAAGATTTACAAAACACATCTGTTTATTTTATGGTCTTTACAGAACATCCCTGATCTCGCTGCTGCCGTTTTAAGCTGGCAGCTAAAAAGCTAAACAATCACCACCTTTCTCCATTGTTGTTTCCCCAATGCCTATTGTTTTATTTATAACTAACAAATTCTGCATCCTTATGTGATCAGTGTTGTCCAACATGCATCCTGGTGGAATCGTTCTGTAACAACTGATCTACATAATAAGTAAATGAAAAATTCTGCTCACAATGGGGTTGGTTTTCCATGCAAACAGATTTAAAATCAGCCATCAGTAAACCAGTGGTCTTCCTCAAACTGGGACTCAGTTGTGAGAATTTCAGAGCTTAGATTCATCACATAATAGTGCGATTTTTACCAGGGCTGTTGAAAGATAAATCTGTGAGATTAGTTCCTTCAGTTTAACATATTGATGCTTAAATAAAAATACATCACATTAACTATTTGGATTTTGATCCAGAGAAAGCCATGCTGTGAATGAAGCCCCTAAAAACACTTTATATTGCTGATTAATGAAGATTGTGACAATTTTTCTGCTTTGCAAGATGAACTTATGTGATACATCAGAGAACTAATCATTCAGTGGTCGTACCATCGTATGTTATCTTGGAGCTTAAAGCTGTTGACCTGTCCAGCTGTGTCATCTTAACCCAGCATAAAACAACATGGGAAATTTTCTTCTATGTTACCTTTTGTATTTTTTGCAGGCTGTACCTTTTCACATATTTAAGAAAGTAAATCTGTATGTAAATATGTAAAATACCTAACAGTCAGTAAATTATTGTTTGGTGAAATATGTGTGTGTTGTAACACGTTTCATGGACAGTTTATTTCCATTAGAAATGCCTTTGTTGGATTTGGACCAAATGTGACTTTGAGTCACAGCCAGGATAGACTGTTTATTTGGTTAAAAGTCACAATAAAAAACATGACAATAATAAACAATAACGTTTCCTGAAGAATCTGTGCAAATGTCACTGGTAACTAAACACCAGATTTATGTGTGGTTTGATAAAAATATTTCTGAAACATTAATAAACACTCATAAACAATAGTGGGAAAGTCTAAATCATTGTTAATCGACATACAGATCAGAAAATTACTAACAATGCAAAATGAAAATAAAAAAAATTCCCAACCTAAAATGATCAGCTATGAATTCAGAAATTTGACATGAATTTCACATGTGTCATTTTAAATTAAAAGATTTCACATACTGTAAACCAAAAAGGCAACATTTCATATGTATCTGCTTTCTTAACTTCTTCATGCCTGAATTAAGAAGAACTGAGCAGAAACATCCCATTTTTATTCGACCCTTTAACAGAATCTTTCAAAAAAATTTTTTTAAACATATTTACTATTTCTTACACAAGAAAAGGTCAAGATTATTAGAATATAATCTTCTGTTGTCTGATATTTACAAAGGCACGGGAGACCAGTATAAGAAGAAAAGGGTTTTGAGTAAAGTTTCTGCCATAAAGTAATGTAAAATGTCTCAGTGACTGTATGTTTTAAATATGATACATCAGGACATTAGGGGTTAAATATTATCCTTTTTTTTATTTAAATAAGATATCCCCAAACACCTCACATATTCCTATCAGGTGTAAATGGGGTATGCAAGAATATACATGCCAATGATGTTTGTTAGCACAGTTCAGCAAGAGGGAGATTTATCTTGGAACAGATGCATCTAAACACTGACTGACACACAAATGAAAATAAATAGACAAAACACAATGCTGCAGCAGAAACATAAGGACCTGCACACACGCATGCGTACACTGATGTTTAGTTAAATGAGGCATGTGATACATGGCAGCGCAATGTGTATGACAGTAAGACGGAAAGAATAATTGTCACTGCAAGATAGAGCAAATGATGTGCTGGAGGGGAAGTAAACAATGCCAGTTCCTGTGATAGACTGCAGAACACTTTCCGACTCATTGACTTTGAATAATTTTTCACATCAAATGAAAAGTAATTACATCACAACAACTTGTGCTGAATGGTTTCCTCTGTCTGTGACTTTGTGTGTGTGAATGTGTGTGTGTACATCAAGGTGAGTATTAATGTTGGCCAGTAGTTTAATTGAGTCATGCATGTCGTCAACCAAGAAGTGATGCCAGGCATTGTTTATGTGCTGAGATGTATGAAAATTATATTTACTAGGCTCCACATGTCATCACTGAGGAAAACAACAAACTGTGGAAATGAAAGGAACATTAGTGGAACCGCTGGGATTATTCACATTTACGGATGACTTTTCTCATATGACTTAGTCATCATAAATGACAATAAATATGTGTATCTGATTATTAACAAGTTGTTTTAATTATGTCTATGCTGGATTCCTTTCAGGCAATATTGTCTGAAAAGACATATAACATCACTTCTCTGGTGGGAAAGTAGCCTGAGCTGGAGCGTGAGGTTGTGCGGTTCTGGCTGGATTTAGTTGCACTCACCTCGATACACGACTTGAGGTCTAGAACCAAAATGCTTGAGAAGGGTTGGACCTTCTTTGCTTGTACATTAGGGTTCACCCCAGTGGATGAGAGAGTAGCCTTTGAGTGTGGGGGGTGGGGGTTGTTTCTGCAAATGCACCAAGCAGCACTGCAGAGTACCTGGAGTCCTTGGAGGTAGTGCTGGAGAGAGCCTCCTCCGAGGGGTACATTATCGTCCTGAAGACGTCAATGCTCACGCGGGTGACAGTGAGACATGGAGGGGTATGACGGGAAAAAATCGGCCTCCTGATCTGAACCAAAGAGTGTGTTCTGTTACTGGATGGTTCTGTCATCACAGATTGCCAATAAGAAACAACATGTTAGAGCATAAGAGTGTCCATATATACACCTGGCAACAGGACATGATGGGTCGCAGGACGATGATAAACTTTGCATCATCAGACTTGAGGCCACATGTCCTGGACATTTAGAAAAGGGGCAGAACTGTCAATAAATCACCACCTGGTAGAGAGGTGGTTCAGATGGTAAAGAGAAGGTTCACACACAGATTCACATCTGGCAGGCCCAAACGTGTCATCAGGATCTGTTGGGAACATCTAGCAGTAACCCTGTGGGGATGGGGGGACGCTGACCTCAATAACAGCTTTATCTAGATCTTCAACTTGTATTTTAGACCCAGTCTTAAGCAGAGGTATTTTTTCCTATTTAATAAATCTGTACTAAATCTGACCAACATAGTTTTATTAACAGTATACATGCCTCAAAGTTTTAAGGCAGCTGTAATCAAACCTTTACTTAAAAAACTACTTAATCCAGAAGTGTTAGCAAATTATAGACTAATATCAAACATTCCTTGTTAAGTTTGAATTTGGCATGCATCAAGCAGGGAAAAACTCCAAGAACTAATAAGATTGGGATAAGATCTGTCAAACACATGACTAATAACTGGAGAGATAGTGGGGAAACATCATCTTTCAGGAAGAAATGTGTCGTGGTGTGTGTGTGTGTGTGTGTGTGTGTGTGTGTGTGTGTGTTCAACAGGCAGGGCTGAGCTGGTTGCCATGCGAACCCAGGGCGGAGTTTGGAGCTTCATTGCCACCACCTGCAGCTCATTGTCAGCTCGTCACACCTGCTCATTTAAGGATGAGTGGAAGCTCCTGTCTTTGCCAGATTGTCTCTTGTTCCTGTGTGGTAATCAGGCCAGTACTATTGTCCTAAGTGACAGCATTTGTTTGAAACTCACCTTGCCTTTTCTCACTAGAAACTGCTACCCTGTTTTTGGAAGTTTTCTGGATCTGGACCTTTTGCTCCTGCCTGCCTGCCTTGCAGTATAACCATCACCACCAACAGACCATCACCTCCTCCCATCTAGCCAACACCAGCAACTCCAAGACCTTCATCCCAGGCCCACAACCAAGCCCCTTTTTGGTCACAATAAAAGACATTTATCTCAGCCACTCTGTCAGTCTGCTTTTGGGTCCGCCTTGCCACCTTGGTCCCTGACCGTGACAAAATGTGGCCAGAAAAAAATCCTGAATGATTGTGATTGGCGATCACCTACACATTTGGTGAAATCAAATGAAAGTAAAACAACAGAACTCGGGGTTGTGCTCAATAGTGAAACTCGCACAAAATGGGAAGGAAACTCAAAGGACTGGGTCTAAAAAGCTGTATAGCCTTAAAAAAAACCTAATCACTGAGGCTAATGAGGAAAAAAGGTTTCAATTTGTTAAGGAGAACAAAGATTGAACTCTGGAGTGATGGAAGAAGGTCATGTGATCTGAGTCCAGATTTACTCTGTTCCAGAGTGATGGGCATATCAGGGTGAGAGGAGAGGCAGATTAAGTGATGCAGCCACCATGAGTAGTGCCTACTGTACAAGCCTGTGGGAACAATGTTATGTTGTGGGAGTCCTGAAGTTGGGCAGGTCTCGGTTTAGCAACAGTATGCGCTCAAAAAATGAAGTCAGCGGACTACCTGAATATCCATCCATCCATTATCTACCGCTTTGTCACGGGGGGGCTGGAGCCTATCCCAGCAGCCAGCAGGCGAGAGGCGGGGTACACCCTGGACGCGACGCCAGTCCATCGCATACCTGAATATCAGAATCAGAAATACTTTATTCATCCCAATTGGAAATTCCTAAAGGGAAATTTATCTGAATATATCGTGAATGACCTGGTCATCCCATCAATAGATGTTTTCCTCCCTGATGGCACAGCCATATTCCAAGATGACAATGCCAGAATTGATCAAGCTCATATTATGAAAGACTGGTTCAGGTAACATGAAACATCATTTTCACACATGGATTAGCCACCACAGAGTCCATTAAGAATCTCTGGGATGTGCTGGAGAAGGCTGTGTGCAGCAACCAGACTCTGCCATCATCAATGCAAGATTTCAGTGACAAATTAATGTAACGTTGGGTGGAAATAAATTGTTTGACATTGTAAAAGTGCATTGAAACAATGCCATGGCCAATACATGCTGTAATCAAAAGCTAAGAACGGTCAGACAAAACATTAGAGTGTATGACCTTTTTATTTGATGGTGAAACAGAAACAGGTTCAGCAACACGCAGATGTCCCCAGAGTCAGCCACATTAGCTCTCAGGGGGCTGGGAGGACCAGGACAACCAAAGCTGAAAACTGCTTGGCTCTGAAAATGAAGGAAATATCAGAACTGAAAGCTTCACTGAAGAGCGTCCGACACAACAGCACTGCTGGAAGCAGGTTGGAATCTGATATCCTTGCTGAGCAGAAACAAGCTGAATCCATCATGACAATAGCTGTGATGGAAAACCAAGAACACCTGCAGAACCAGAGGCAGAAGTGGGAAAACAAGAAGTCCTCCCTTCTGGAAACAATATCCAGTATGACAGAAACATTTGCAGAGGAAGATTCAGTAGAAGAACAGTTTAAAGAAAGCCTGATGGACCAAATGACAAATCTGGAAAAGTTTCTGGAGAAAAGACGAAACAGAGGTCTTCCTGAGAGAAGGTCCTGAAAGGTCTAAAAGACTTCACCTCAATCTGACCTCTGACAAGAAAAACTTAGTGTCAGGAAACCCTCACGCAGTCATCCTTCTCATCTTTACTTTTACCCATTAAATTTTATAGATCCGTTAGATTAGAATACAAAACTTGTAGTTTTGCTTTCAGAAAATACTAAACTTTAGAGGGCAATAAAGTTTTTACCTTATGAGACCAGAGGCCTCATTTATAAAGCTGTCAGACATATAAAAAACAGGGTACGCCTATTGTAGTCAACTTTTTGGATTTTTAAAACCTCGGCTTTGCTGGGGAAAAGGCGCTATCTCCGCGCAAACTATGACCAGGTCTACATATATAATCGGGAAAAACAACAAATGGCGACAGAAAGAAACCAATGTGAAAGTGTGAGCTGCCCCAACGACTCAGCCAGTTCCTTTGAAGATGCAGGTTTTCAGCACTTCCAGAGGAACTAGCACAGCGTGGTTCCTTGTGATACAGAGCACGAGGCAGTCGGAACCGGCTCAAGAGTCAATTGTTATCTGTGAAAATTCACTCACTCCAGAGGCTTCCACACACCATGTTATTCAGCAGGACCAGATAAACCATTGTGAGTTTTTACACTTTGGGATATATTTTATATCCAACCATCACTTCAATTTCAATATTATCGCCTACTGATGAGCACTTTTACATAGCGACATACATTTTAAATATGTGTTCATATTAATCTAGAACATATTGTGTATGGCTGCATATTGATCACCCAATTGTGTAGCAGTGTAAAGTGGCTTCATAACATGTAGACCTGCTTTATTTCACAATGTCAGAATGTATTTTAGTAGTTGACATTCTAATTAACACAATTTCTTATTGATACGTTAACCATGGGAGAATAATTGTTGCCAAATATGGTGATATTTGATTTTGGAACCCAAACCTTAACGTTTGCGTAAATATTTCTAAGTTTTATAAATGTAATTTTAATATATTTTTAATTATCAATAATAAATTAGCTGTGGAAGTTCTGTTGGATTAAGTGTCTTTCTTTTCTGAGGACTCTTTACCCTCAACTTTCCCTCTTTCTTACTTTTTTGTCCTCTATTTTTGGATTTGACTTTTTAATGAAATATTCAAGAAAGAAAAAAATCTTATCATTGTAATGACATAATGTCATTAACAAATTTCTGGGTATCATATCTAAAGTATAATATATACAAAATAAAGATTTTTTTTTACATGAGGCAGTTAGATAAGTGTTTGATAAAATATTTCATCTTTCATTCCTCAACTTTTACGTATACACTTAAATTGCATTTAATAAAGTCATACTTTAAAAATGATATGTCAACAAGACGACAACACTTTCTCTTTTCGAGCAGAAGAATTTCACTGTCTTCCTTACAATTTTTTCTAACACACGTGAGTGAAAATGCTGTTTTATTTAGCAACACGTAAGACCACTTCCGCCCTTGCTGTCATATGATTGGATAAATGTGTCACTCCTTTGCTCCGATTGGCTTCTAATTGCACAACGCAGTTCCGTAAATCTAGTCTGTTGTGTTTTTGCTGTGTTTATAAAGAGCTCTTCGGACCATCACAAGTCCTTCTTCTAGGACGCAGACATATTCCATCATTTGGGTTTGTAGCCTTTAATATAATGTCAAACCGTAACATATCTTTTTCTCCATTTTCTCAGTTATGTTGTTTTAACACTACCGGGGAAATAGATCTGCTAGCTCGTCAGCTAACTGTGTTAGCCGCTAGGTCCTCTCTGTCAATACAGGAGGCTGAGATAATAAAGGCTGTCAGTGAGGTTTTCATCTCTAGAGGCATAGAGACACCGTTATCTGTATGTTTGTTTGTTTATTATTTAATAGCTCTGTCTCGTTGTTGTTGACATTGTTGCATGTGCATGTTGTATTATGTCCAATACATAACTGACTTGTTAGCCTTGTAGGTTGGTAGATTGTTAAATGCACGAAGAGACAATAAACACAATTTAAGGTTTTTTAGATTGCTTATTTCAGGAATAACATCATTAATGTGAATTTGGCAGACTAGTTAAGGATATGTAAGAACAGCATATTAAATCATAATGTGTGGTTGCATTCTTTTTTTAAATAACACATTACACATTAGATGCTTCTGACCAGCTGTTGTTGGTTTATTTATTTATTTATTTGTATTTAGAAATGAGATGATATTAAAACTGCTCTACCTATCTGTAAAACTGCCAGCTGGTTGTGTGGGTGTTTGATATGAGACAATGAGTAAGCATTTGGGTAGCTTACAGTTGAATCTCTTTACTGTGAGGGAGTGGTCTCTGGGTCTTGTCCCTGACATTTTGGTTCACTTCAGGCAAACCTTCTAAATACTGCTGCTGTTTTACATGGAAAGGAAAGGCAAAAAGAAAACACACTAAACTGATAAAATACTTCTATAAGAATGACTTGTTTCTTGTTTATAGGTTTGGTTTCTGATTGTGTGTGTAGGTAATAGCAGCCTACCCTCTATTTTCATGTGCATTAAGAAGATATAGTGGTGTCATTACATTCTAATCAGAGGAAAAAATCACATGCATGTATGTTTGTGCAGCGAGCTCTGAGGCATGCAGAGTGGAGTTCTGATTGTTCTACAAGCTTCAAGCCATCCAGCTTGCGTATTTGTTTTGTTTATGTTTGTTTTGTATTGAAGTAAATAATTAAAAACTAAAGTTTGCTGATTCTTCTGAGATGCTTACGTTCTCATTTTCATCCTACATTTTTATGCAGGCTGGTAAAAATCCATGTTTTGTTTTTGTTTTCATGCTGCCATGTTTTCTAGGATAAAAAAAAGTGGGAGAAGAATGGCGTCGGACTCTCCACGCAGGCCGAGTCGCTGTGCTGGAGGAGTGTTGGTGCGAGCGCAGGCTGCAACGTAAGAGCAGGAACATGTTTTGATGGTTTTTTTTATAAGATGTGAGATGTGCTGTGTGGTTTTGCAAACTTTGAACTGTCTGTTTTTCTTCATCAAAGATTGAACTTATTTTCCACTTCATGTGAATGTCATGTTTATAACGAGTTTGTTTAGCTTAGGTCTTTCAGGGACACCTTCCTTCAGGTTCTTACTGTTTCACGCTTGCCTCAAATGAATGAGTCATTGTGCAGAAGTTCATAAGCAGTTCACTTTATTTAACTTGAGTCAGATGTGTTAAAGCAGTGAAGCATCGAATACCTGCAGGACAGCGAGCATTAGGGACCGACTGTTAACACCTCTGGTGCAGAATATGGATTACAGCACAATTCCCAATGTGTTTTGGACTAACTGTTCCTGTTGTAACAGGGAGCAGTCTTACATGGAAAGTGTTGTGACCTTCCTCCAGGATGTAGTCCCTCAGGTAGGTTTTCTCTATTACTTACCTGTTTATTTAGTTTGTTAAAGCAGGTGTTGTGGATATCATGTTATGGTTTCCTTACAAACAAAAAGACAAATCCTAATTAGATAAAACTGTTTTGTGTTAAAGCTACATTATTTATGTAAACAAATATAAAAATAACTTCTGACACAAATGGATACATCTAGAACTCATCATGTCAAAACACGTGTCATTAGTTCTGTTCTATATGTAAATTAGCTGATTGATAAACGATGCAGAACCTTTAGCTCACTCAGACAAAAGTCAAAGCCAGACCAGTTGAATTTTAGCTAGTCAACAAGTACCATTGGTACTCATTACCCATCTAATACCATGCCCATTGTTATGTAGAATTACCCCCCCCCCCCCCTCTCCTCTCACAGTTGTCATGAAAGTAAACTCAGCCTAAGTAACCTTAAAAACAAATTGCACCGGGTTGTGAACATGTTTATTTCTGCTGTGAAGTTGGTCTTTCTTTGTGGGAATCTGTGGAAATTGGCTCTGTTTTGGAGCCCCTAGTGGATAAGGGAGGATCTGCAATGTTTGGCACTTCAGCATAAACTTCCTTTTGTTCCAACCGAGGTCGCTGCTTGGTTTTTAATATGTGTGCTAAAAGGTTTTTAATCATTTAAACGTTGTTGAGGCTGGAACCTAGCTACTTACATTGCTGTATCTATACTATAACATGTCAAAAATGAATCAAAAACCCATGTGCACCTTAACACCCCCCCCACCCCCCCCACCACCACCACCACCACCACCACCCCCCCCATCCCCCAAACTTTGTCCATTTGAAAGAATGCATATGGACATATGGGGCAGCAGCTTGTTGGAACAGATGAAAGCTTAAAACAAGAGATAAGAACAAATATTTTTAAAGTTATTTCTTTTCATCTCGTTTCTGTGTGATGATGGGAACATGCTGATAAAATTCTGTTTGGATGAACCTTCAGTAATTTCTGCATGTTTTACTCAGTTCCTCCTCTGCTCTTCTTTTCCCTCTTCTGTTTCTGGCTTTCATGCTCACGTCGAGTTTTGCTATAATGCATTAATTTTAGACTAGATGTGGCTCATCAGTAGTGTACTCTATGTTGCTTATGTGTTTTCACTGTGTTTAAACTGCAGGCGTACACCGGGGCCACTCCCACGGACGAAAAAGAGAAAATCATTTGGGTTCGATTTGAAAAAGCTGACATCAACGGTGAGTCTGTGAACAGGTAATACCAGAACATTGATAATCAGCAGCCGGGCCATGGTGGCTCAGGGGTCAAGCGGTCGTACTCCACATCCCTCCATTCGGGGGGATGTGGAGGTCTTGTACCAAACTTAAGCAGTAAAAGCATCAGAGGGGTGACTCTGCAGCCACAGTGTAAACATGTTTAGATCCTTTGCTGCAGTTTTGTGAAGAAGAAAATCCTGAAATGAATTATCATGTGAGAATACTTCCAGCTCCTAATTCAGAAGGAAAATATCACAAACATCCCAGTTCATAACATTTACAATTAGGCTAACATGAATCAGCATGAAATATTTGTTTTCTATATATAAGCACAGTTGGAAAGAGGAGGAGTATTGTCTCCAGGTTGGGAATGACATCCTGCCCCAAGGATCAGCGTCATATGTTCAGGAGGTAGGGGAGGACGGACCCCTTCATCTGCAGGTAGACTGGTGCAACGTTAGCAGTCACTCTACCTTGTTCTGTCCTGTCAGCCAAAAGGAAAAGATGTTGATTTACCGGTCGGTCACCGTTCCAACCCTTACCCACCGACTGTGAGGAGTTACCGAAGGAACGGGATCACATGGAAGGACTGAGGAAATGTTGTGAGAAGCTTGGTAATGCAGGAGGAGATCAGAGTAGAACCACAGAGGACATGAGGTGGCTCGACCTTCTGGTCAGGGTGCTCCAGACACGTCCCTCTCAAATGAGACCCAGTGGCAGGACCTAGGACACCCTGCAGAGACTATGTCTCTCGGATGACCTGGGAATGCGCTGGGAGAAGCAAATGAGGGAAATCTGGGTTTCCCTATTTTGATCCGCTGCTCGTTATCTGATCTTGGATAGATGGGGGGAACATAGATGGATGGGCATGTGTAGGTTTTTGTAAATTAGCCTGTAAATAAGATAAAACCTTATCATGCAGAGAAGAGAGAAACGGAGTGCTGGCTGTCGGCTGATACGGAAATATTTGATCTCACGTTGCAAAAATGTAAGGCAACTGCAAATGCTGCTGAAAGCATTCGATTTGCTGACAGACCGCGGATGTTTGGATGTGCTGCAGCATGACACCATGCGTCAAAACTTCAAATTAACCCGTGGATTATTTCAGGGCTACGTTTCAGCTGGAACACACCAGAAACATCCCCGTTCCTCACATTTGCAGACGAGCTGGCACTGAGGAGCTCCTCAGTGTTGCATGGAGTCGATGTGCTTGCTGCGTTTTCTCCTCGCTCATGTTTTGTGTCTGCACTGAGGTTTAGCTGGATTTCAGTGAAATTGGTCTTTGATTTGTCTGAGTTACTGAAAATCAGCTGATTTTTTTATGGGCTGGAAACTTCCTCAGCTTGTGTTGGTAACGACCTCTTTTCTCAGTTGTAATGTTAATTATCTGCAGAAACCAGAACAGACAAGTAGTTAAACCGTAATCTAACTTTAATACATTTTTACAAGACGGATGAAGGTTTAAGAGATGAAGATGAAAGGAAATGACTAGAAGTGACCATTGCATCATGGGATGTCCGTCAGATGTATAATAATAGGATGGATAACCATTAGATTTATCCTTTTTAAGATTTAATGTAGAAGTAATTCTAAATATTGTCCAACCTAAAAGTCCAAATTGTGCCAGTAGTTCTGTTTGAGGGGAAACCCTAATGAGTCACAAATCTCTTTCCATCAGTTTTAATCTAACAATTTGTTTTTTTTCCCCATTTCCTAAACTAATTCTTTCCATGTGAAGCTGTGATGCAGACCGGGGAGGCCATGCCAGCATTTTTCCATCTGTGCCAATATAGATACAGATTCTTCTTGACCCTTAAAGGAAAAACAGGAATGTAAAGTGTTTTTAACATCTTTATTACAAGACAAAATGGTAAATAAATACAATTTACTAACATCAGAACCTGAAAGAAAAAGCTATTAAATAGCATAGTGATGAGTGATAATCTACAGGTTGATTAAAAAGATCCCATCAAATGGAAAATAACTAAATATAATATGTAAAAGTAATAATATACATATAATGGAAACATACTGGTTAAAACAACCTGCATTAAACCAATAAAATATCAAAGCTAAACCTTGTTGCAGCGCATTGTGATTTCGGGACACCTGATTGGCTGCCATGCTCACGTGACACTGAGCAAATACACCGTTACTCAGCTTCAATATTAATACTTTTATATAAAACTGTCAGAAACGGAAATAAATGGAAAAGATTATGTCAACAGGAGGGTGTTTTTTTTTTTTTTATTCACAAATGTATTGAATCGGATATTTTAACCGTCAGATATAGAAGTATGTGGATACACACACACACACACACACACTTACTTTTCCCTTAGAGTGTTAGGTCTGGAAGGCGACATCAACCAGAGACTGAGAGAGACGCCATGCAGCTCTGACCTGAGATCATGTTTGCTGCATGTCGGAGAATAACTGGTGGATCTGCGTTAGCGTTTGGTTTGGTTTGAGCTAGATTACAGGAATAACAAGTCAGAATGAATGCTTTTCACATGCTTCTTCATTAACAATTAATCAATAAAATGTATTGACATTAAAGGAAACAAAGCCTGATGGCTGCTGTTGTTGGTTTCACCACATACCTGGGACAGATATAGCTTGCCTCTTATATCTTTAGTTTGGCTGAAAGTTGGATTGTAAACGTTCTTTTACTGTTTTCTGTCATGTTTTTAGACACCGCCCGTAACCCAGAGTTTATGGAGATGCACAGCGGCACCTCGGAGCCTCCCCTCTGCCTCATGATTGGCTACACTGATGGGATGCAGATCTGGAGTGTATCTGTAAGTCTCATAAGTCACACAGTGCATTCTCAGTGCATGTCGGTGGGAATATTTGATGAATCCTATGCAGCAAATGTCATCAACTCTTCTTTTTTTATATGGGCTAATGTTTCCCTGAAGCTTGCAGGTGGTCACCAGCTTCATATAGTGCCTTTTCTAAAAATGGATGTTTAATGTTTATGCAATCCTAATGTTAATCAGGATTAACACAGCAAGTAAAGTTGTGACCAAATGAATGCTCCCACTTTAATCAGATCGATGTGCTGCAGAGAAGATCCCACAACTCTGAGCTGAAACTGCTCGCGATTGTTTCACTGGTATGAAAAACTCCCCTGAAAAAAGTGATGGTAATAATAACTAATAATGATAATAAAACTTTCCCTGTGTTGCAATCTGCTTGCTGCTTTTGTATCGCTTTGAAGCAGACTGAGCCCAGATTGCAAATCATCCATCTGTGTTCTAAATGTTTCTTTTCATTCTGTTCAGTGAAATTAGATCTCTTATCCTGCTGTTTTAAAAATATTGTTTTTTCTGCTGAACGTTTCTGCATCAGATAACAAGCATTCTCCTGAACCTTATTAATGTCCACAGTAGGCATTAATTTACATGCTAATGATCAAACAGCAGTCCTTAAAATGTATTAAAAAGAGTTTTAGGGAAAATGATGGAGCCTCATACATATTTTACTAATAACCCTAAAAGTTTTGATGCACCAGTGAAAGCGCTGCAGATAGTCTGGAGCCCTGTAATGGATTGCTTTCTCCACTACTTAAAGAAAATGTCAGTTTCTATCTGGTTAGAGTTGAGCCCACTTTTTTTTCTCTATATAACCTTTGTACTTTGCTGCCATTGTAGAAACATTTCATTCTTACTGAAATCTAACTACCTAATACAGAAGATGTCACGTGTAGTTTTACATATGTTTGTTTGGCACGGCTTGCAATAAGCCCCGTCGCTGTGACATCATCAGACCATATCGGTACTTGCAGCATGAGGACTTTTCCAAATGTTCTGGATTTAATACAAAGTTTGCCGCAAAATAGATTAAATTATATTTAACTGAAGCCTTTGAATTGTTCTTAATTTCATTTAAATATATATAATAAACACAATAAAATGATAAGTGATCATTAGCAATACTTTAGAATGTGAAACATTAAACCTTTATATGCTTCTTAGAAATAACCAATAAACTGACAGCAAGATTAAAATGGTAGTTTGAACTCAAAATATTTGGTTTTCGGAAGGTAAGATATAAAATGATTAAGTTGATTTAATAAAATATTTATTGTGTGATCAGCTGTTGTATTTACTCATCATCTGAGTCCCAGTTGAGCTGGATTCCTGCCAGAATGGTCCCAGTAATGAACACAGTACCACTCTCTGTCCACTAGGTGGGAGTGTTGACCATATATTGATCTGTTTTCAAACAGCAGCTATGTTTACTGACTTTCTTAAGGTTGGTACACAAACCTCTGTGTCCTTTTGAGCACTACCAACCTCCCACCTGGAGTAAAGGATAAAGAATGAGTCACTTATTACAGACAGCATAAATCCTAAAGCAGTCATTGATATTAAAGTCTGATATTTTATGCTTTTCTGATATTTACAAGCAACTAAAAACATTAGCAGTTAGTGTTATGGGTGTAGAAGAGATTTGATCAGCAGGGCTTTCCTTACCGTGTTCTTGTTCCCTTATTACAGAGTTGAGCCTTTTGAAGTAGACATTAAGGTTAAGTAAATTAGAATATTTCTATATTTAATGTTTAAGCCTGTTTGAGTGACACAAGCTCCTTGTACGTTGTTATAAGTCAAAGCTCATGTAGTTTAAGAGGTTGCCACAAGATCAAGGCTTTTTATATAAGACCGATGCTAATGAAGTGGTTCATTTGACCTCTGCTTTGTAGCTCAGCTACTCTCTCAATAATCGTAGAAATGTGTCTTTTCTTATAGAGATAAAGCCCAATTAAATGTCAGTCACTGTAGATTTTGTTTTATTTTCACAGGCTGCATGTTGAAATGCATGTGCCCCGACCCGGCCAGTGCTACACTTCAGAGGCCTCGCCAAGCTGAATAGAAAAGCTATCTTGACCTCTGTTCTGAGTCACTGTTGGAAAATCATTAAAAGATTTTGTCAGCTCTGTAACCTAACAAATTACCCACAACACTGTGGAGGTTTCTCTCACAGAGTATCGCCTTTCATGTAGAGAATGTCACTGAAACATGCAAACTTCACATACATCCTGCGAGATCTAAACACTCCAAAGTCCTTAATCAGTCTCTTTGTAAACATCCACAGGCCGCGGATAGAAGGACATGCGCTTGCTTCATCCATGATCACACACATCGGATGCTGTGATGTGGCAACTCTTGTGCTGGGAGCAGGGTTTCTGTAGCAGTTATTATGGTGGAACTGAAGCTGTTTTTTTTTTTTTACCCAGTAAAATACCAGCTTCGTGCACCTCCTTTTGCTTCCAGTTTGAGTGGATGTGTTTTTCTCTTTAGTTTACAGGATGTTTTGGGGTTGGGCTGTTTTAAAGTAAGCACACAAGGTGCCCCTGCCTGTAGATGTGGAGAGGCTGTGAAGTGTTTGTGACAGTTGTTAAGCCAACACCCTCTGTAATGGCCCAGCACTGTACGGACATTTCCACGCTTCCATAAATGAGCTCTGATTGCTCGCATGGATGTTGACAGAGGTGTTTAGGTGATGTAGATTATTGTCGCCTGATGCTGAGGACGTGTCATTGGCTGCGTCCTGATAAGACGCAGACTGGCTTCCACTAATTGTCTGTCTGCGTATGTGCTGAGATGAAGCAAGATGTCAGGAGGTGTGTTTGTAGCTGGAGGTGGATGAAAACGCTCATGTAGTTTTTCATTTTATGAATCTATAAGCTTTTTATCTTACTTTTCTTACATGTATTGCACTTTGCTTCTGTGATTACTGGTTTTTTAGGGTTGCATAATATTGGCTTTGTGGCAGATGTCTCATATGGGGATGTTTTACAACTCATTTGGCTGAAAACGGACACCCTCCACACACACACTTATTTGCAGAGATTATCTGGTTTCCTCTGTTGTGAGATTAAGATGCAGTGTATTTTGTATCCTCTTTGTAATGTTGCTGTTGCCAAATGAAAACATGTCGTTTCACACCTTGTCCAAAATAAAGAGAATATTTAAAAAATATTTTATCTTGTATTATGTACATGTCAAATTGAACAAACAAAACAAGTAACATGTTGCATCCTCATTCTTAAAACAGACTTGGATTATAACCCAGCGCCTGTTAGTTATATCAGAAAAATGGCTGATGTATTTTATTTTGAAGCCTATATCAGCCAATACCATCATTATGCTGATAATAATGTGCATCTTTTATTAAATAAACATCCATCCATCCATTTTCCACACTGGTGCCTGTCCCAGTAATGACTGGGCGAGTGGTGAGTACATCCTGGACAGGTTGCCAGTTCATCACAGGGCCCAGATATACAAAAACTTTAATAACTGGAAATGATTTCACTCGCTGACACAAACAAATCACTGGTTGATAGTAACTGTTGGTCCAACAGTTTCACTGGCGTAACTGGGCTAAACTCCTGCATCTGGTGGAATCCACTTAAACTGTCGCTTATCACGACTTCTCTTTCAAATCAAATGCTGACATTAAAAAAACAAACGTGATTTTATTTACTTGATGTTCCTATATTATACTATAATCTTATAGCTATTACTATGCTATACTACATAAATTCTACTAATGACATCAGATTATTTTCTGCTAATATTTGGCAATCCATAGACCCATTCCTCCTGATACGTATTATCTGGGCAACGATTCCCGTTTTGTGTGTGTGTGTTTTTTTTAGAGAGTGATTAATACTTCGAAATATGAAGCAATTATTCCAAGGCTTAAAATCCTAAAAATGACTTTTTTGTGAAGGTGTGAAGTAAAGAGGCTGATAAAGATGTTGGTGATTGATGCTTTTGGAGCTGTTTCTTTGTGGTGAACATTTGTGTTTACACAGGTCAGCAGAGGGTTTGAATTTTATAGGATTATTCAGATGTTAAAGCAGACACTATCAGGGCATTTTATGCAGATTATATAGATTGCTTTGGAGTTTCTGCTTCCTTCCAACAAAGATCCTGTTTGTATTTTCCACGCTTTTAGTTTAGTTTTAGTCATAGCTAGTTATTTTAAATGACATTGTGTTTGAATTCTATTTGTACAGCAAAGGAAGTGAAAGTCAGATGGGACTTTAACTATCAGGGAACTTGAAATTTTGATGCAAATATGTACAGATTTTTTGTTTTATCAGTGAGGTTGTTGTTCTAAGGTCAGTATGACTGGCTGAATATCTGCTCTGCAGCTATAAGCACATAATACTGCATCATTCCAGGCCTCTGCGCTCTCATCATTTAAGCTGTGTG
>JBAMIG010000009.1:1437145-1454843 GCA_037177335.1 Kiunga ballochi | reverse complement strand
AATATCTGCTCTGCAGCTATAAGCACATAATACTGCATCATTCCAGGCCTCTGCGCTCTCATCATTTAAGCTGTGTGGAGCAAGCACCTGTTAAAGCACCTGCTCCGTCCAAACCTCCAACATGTCTGGCACTGTTAGCGAGCGTGTCCACTTGTGAAAATGGCCCAGATATCTGTTAACAGCTTATGGCATTATATATGAGAGATTAGAACAGAAAAGCAGACACGGCGATTCCACAAAAACAGCCGAACCACAAATTAAATAAATATAATGAATGCTTGTATGCGGGAAAAACAAGTTTGAAAAAGCAATTTAGCATATTGCACTTTCTGTGCCACTAATGTAATGCTGGGAATGTTGTTGATGGCAGGGGATGTCACACAGAGCCATTTAAGGCGAGGATGAGCTGTGGGGTAATGCACAATAACCCTGTGCATTAACATCCAGCCCACCCCTTCTCATTTTAATCCAGCAAATTCCATTATTCTCCCTTGCAGGTCTGTTTGCCTGCACAGGAATCCTACTGTGCTGCCTGGATCCTTTTTCTCCAACCATCATAGCTCATATCGTTGTGTCTCCTGTGTTAATCTACGAATGCTGGGTCTCGAGCATTTTGATAAAAAAAAAAACACTGCTCTAAATCCGTCACTTTGAAATGGCTACTAATTGCACAAAAGAGCGATCATCCTCTCAGATGGGTTTAAAGATTTAAAACAAATGGATTAAAGCACTAGTAAAGTGATAATGGTGGTTTCACTGTACTTTAACGTAAAAAAGAACAAGAAAAGTGGGGCATTCTGCACTTAGAACAATGTGCCGTTATCCACGCCAGACACTGCCAATATCCACACACGCCACTGACCTGATATTCAGGCATCACATGTGGATGCATAAAATCTAATCTGGAACCAATGTCACGCACAGACATTGGCTAAAGAGCTTTACACTCCACCTGTATTTCCTCTATATGCAATAAAAAGAGCAAAAACACAGAAAATAAAATCTGCTCGATTAAGACCTCCTGTAGTGTTCATCTGTAAATCTGCATGGATGCATCCGGTCTGACCTGATGACCAGATCCTGCAGGACATTTAGCACTCATCATCCAGCTGTAATGCAGTTTAAATGTCTTTCTTCATGCTTTCATCTGTTTTTTAAGGTTGCTGACAAACCCAGCTTCTTCTTCTTCCTGTCTCTTCTCTGAGATCTCATCAGCCAGCAAAAGGCACTGATGTTGATTCTTTTGTCACTACGTCACTCCTTTTTCCTCACCTCTCCTTCCTTCATTTCTTTTTCTGAAAAACACCCCCCCTCCCCCCCCTTAGCTTCTCTAATTCATCCTCATTTCTCCTTTCATCTCTTCCATCACAACTTACACTTCTTTCTTTCTCCCAAGCACATTTCAACCCCTTTACACTCATTTTCAGACATTTTATTTAAACTTTAAATCATTTTACTTCATTTTGAACAAAGCACATTTCAGCCATCTTAACTTTTATTTTCTCCTTTTTATTTCATCCTAAACCAAATTTCATTCCATGTAGACCTGATTTTGACACAAGACTTTGACTCATTTCAGTTTTTTAAACCTTTATATTCCTAGTTAACAAGATGTTATTTTAATCTTTAAAAACCTCTATTGACTTAAACTTTATACTAATTCAAGCAAACAGTTCAAAAATTGAGTTTCAATCCTTCTTATGCAGACTCAAGATAAACCTCCCACCATTTTTAGCTTTAAACATTTGTGTTCTTTTATCACTTCACGATCATTTCAACTTTCTTCAGCGTTACAGTGAAACTATTTCAGCATGAAAGCATTTACACAGACCTACCCAGAGATGTACATTATGCAAGTCAGTGGGGAAACAAACCTGAGTGTTAAAGAACTTTCACAGCTTCAGGAGTGAGGAACTGATGCAGCTTTCCTCTTACAGCCGTGATAAAAATGTAACAAATTGTCACATTATTAGACCACATGTGATCTAGAATGATAATTTTTTTAAAGGTAAATTACCAATTATGGGGCTTTTTTTCCCCACCACTAACATAAATAGTGCATATTACATGTTTTTCACCAAACAGAGAGAAACTAGATGTAAAAATGATGAGACTGCTTCTCTCATCATTGATACAAGAAAGCAGGGACGATGCCTCCCATCCTGAGTTTCACAAGCATAGTGAACTAAAAAAGGCTTTTCACAAACAGGATATTAGTCTGAACAACAACTGGGCAAATAAGGATCTGATCATTCAGTTCCTGTGCCTGTATATTAAATATTCTTATCTTTTAGTGTTTGACTCGTTGTGACATCAGCAGGAGAGAAGCACGGTCCAGATCTACAACCTTCCATTGTTTTTCCTTCCTAGAAGCACTTCTTCAAGCTCTAAAAATGTTGTAGTTGTGAGTAACGCTGTGCTGTTGGCTGCAGGCCGAGCTCATTTACTCACTTCATCTCTGAGCTCGCATATCGTTGTCTGTGTTTTACACCACTACTCCCAGTAAAGCTGTTCTCATGGCCATGTCACTGCTGAGACTGAGACTTAATTTTTATTCCTTCTCAGCCCAGATTTGATTCCAGGCCAGCTGCTATCAGATATGTGCTCTAAATGCGAGTGTATTTCTATCGTAGCCTCGTTAAAAACGCAGACATGGCCAAACGCTGGGCAGGAAAGGAGGATTTTAGCTTGGCTCAGCTGACACATTCTAGCATCTCAAACATGATAAATGTCCCGTATGAGGATCCAGTAAAAGTAAAGATTAGAAACATTTAATCACTTTTTATTGTTATTACAGAATAATAATGAGAAAGAAAAGAAATTAGTAAATTTAGGGTTTGGATTGTTTCCTGCAGGAACTGTCAGCTTGAGGCAGAGATTGTCCTCCTCTGCTTCCTGTTGGGCACCAGCCAGTATCAACCTGCTTGGATCAGTCTGATTGCTTGCATACAGTAGATGTTGACAAGAGGTGTTTAGGTGATGCAGAATAGTTTTTTACGAGTTTGGTGGATTTTTTTTGTCATTTGGCTTAAATTCCATCGCTCTGAAAATGAAGTTCTGACTGTGTGGAGCTTTATCCTCAAGCACATCAGTTGTTGATCAGCAGAGTCCGGTTTAAGCACGTCCAGGTTCTGCTTTTGGTCTGATGTGCTCCCCAGTGAACCGGACTAGTACCAACACCATAAATAATCTGTGAAGGATGAACACTCCACTCTTCCCTGTTTTAGTACACAGAAGTACCTGAACATCATCAACATCTTTGGATTTATTGAAGTGTCATTTTAAACATTTTTTGAACAACATGAAATTCCTGAAGAAAAAGCAGTTAATCTACATTTATCTTTATTTTTATTTACGTTTTTTGTTTATTTATGTTCATGATCAGTATGTTTATAATCAAAAGAAATGTATCAAATATAATGGAAATAAGCATGAAGGAAGGAACTGATAATTGTTTTCAATAATTTTTTTCATGTTGAAATGATCATTCATGCAATTATTCAATGTATTTCATTTAACGTTTATTCTTATTGTCTTATTTACTCATTTCCATTTACATCACAATGAATTGATCATGTGGGGTTGATTGAAAACATCAAACATTTCACTCCAGATATGTGGAGATGACAAAGTTCAGTGTTGTCAGGATGATCAGGGTAATGTAGAAGTTATTATAAATGCATGGTTATCTCTACATGTGTGCAGTAATCCTCATCATACAAACTGAAGTGACATTGTTGCTGTCAGAAACACGTTATCCTCCTGCAGGGAAAGGTTTCTCGTTTGAACCGAAAGCCTGAAATCTCACATGGACACATTAGATATTACAGTTACTGTTATAAATTATTACAGATACCTAAAATTACAGATACCTGATTCATCCTGCAAGTCTGATTGGACCCTCTGGTTGGTCTCACTATCTTATTTTAATTGAATGTTTTGGTCTGGTTTATTAATCCCAGAGGGAAATTCAAAGTATTTTTCATTTTTATTTATTTTTCTTTAACATAACCACCTCCTTCCCGTGGTCCAGTTAATCCTGTGAAATTAGTGTGATGGGGGAGCAGGTTGAGCCATTTTAAATGACATTTAACTGTTGCTCATTCTCTCAGCTGGCAGGAGAAGCCCAGGAGCTGTTTTCTGTACGACATGGACCCGTACGAACTGCCCGCATTCTACCAGCTCCTCATATCAGTGAGTAATCCAGCACCTTCACACTGGACCAATATAAATACACTGATGCTTCATCCTAACAGTGTTAAACAATGATTGGGAAGTTGTCGAGCTTCTTTCACACATGCTATTCTTCTTTTGGTTGGTTGATCCTGAATTCTTCAGGATAAAAGGAGTGTTTCAAAGTGGGGAATTGCACATGTGACCCAGCTTGTATGTCCTCTTGAGACAAAGTTATTGGTATTAAGGGAGAAATGATCAGGATAGAATATTCCATTGAACCTGGAAATGGTTTGGTCAGCATGTTATTACTCACTGGAATGGTAATTGTCTCATAAAGACATTTAAGGTTTTGGTGGAAATGAAAGAGATTAATGTGCACCGATCTTTTCCCCTAACTGTCTGAACACAACCTGCGACCTGCAAATGTTCTATCAGCAGGTTTAAAGTGAGATTTCTCCTGCTGGACCACACAGGGATGTGTTGTTGCTCTCTGCATTATGTCTTTTCTGTCCATAGGCATTTCTTTGGACATATTTCTAAAATGTCTGAACTGGGGGAAAACACTGGTGAGCTTGATTCCAGCATCCAAGATCAACACTTAAAAATGAATTTTCTCTAGTGCAGCATATGTAGTTTTGGGTTGTGGGCACTTTAAATGGTGCTATATGATTAAAATGAAAGAGTTCTCCTTGCTGCTTCATCCTAATGCTGGAGTAAATCTACAGTTGCTTTTGGCATGCTCTCAGTCACTGTTAGTGGGTCTTTGAAGCCAAAATCTGTCTGCTGCCAAACCCAGCTGGAAAACTTGCTGTGCTCTCTTACTCTGCTCTTAGTAAATGCTCCAGCTACTCTAAATATTCTGATTCTTTACTAAAAGAGTCCTAAATAATCCAGGTACACATGTATCTGGTCAGTGGACCTTCATTCCATGCAATACACATTTGCTTGGATGAGGTGGAGAGATTAATGTTGTTTGGAGACAAAATGTCTTAAATTCAACAGAATCACAGTAAGAGAAAATTTTGCAACTGTGAGTCTGCAGTTCTGTAGATGTGGTCTTGTCAACCCGAACAACACATTCTAGGAACTTTTTTTCCCACCAGGGATCAGCAACTCTGGTCCTTGAGGGTGTTGTGCTGCAGGTATTGCATGTTTCCCTACCACAACCTCCAGCAGCTAGTTTTCATGTTCTGCACAAGTCTATCAAAGACCTATTCATTTGAACCAGGTGTGTGGTTTAGATCGGGCCTATTTATTTCAGTCCCACAAGGGTTGTGGTCCCTCAGGTTTTCCATGTTTCCCTGCTCCAACACACCTAATTCAGATTAATGGGACATTGTGCAGAACTTCATTGGCTGTTGGATGCATTTGGATCTGTTTTCACCGTTTAAAATGAAACACATTTCACACACTTTACAGACAGAGGTTGACTTTTCAAAATAAATTTAGGTTTCTATTATTTGGTTTATTCATCCACTAAATCCATTTAAGGAAAAAAAAATGTTGCAAAGTTATGCAATGAAAATGCTTAGACGTGGTACGTCCCACCATAGCTTTAATATGTTGATGAGGGAGATGATATAAACATGAAGTTGGAACAAAAAGGAAAACAAAAGAAAAGAAACACTTATGGAACAATTACCTTCATGACTCTTCACTGTTACCATGACAGTACATTTTGAAAGCTGACGTCTGACGTCTCCATTCACCATCCACTGGAACAATCGTGCAACATGTGCTATATTCAACCAGATAGACACGCCAAGCAACAACCTTCATTGAACTAAAGTGAAGCCTTTGTGGAAGTGCCAAAAATTGCAGTTAATCAACTAATCGCTTATCAACTATGGGCTCCAAAACTCAGCAAATCGCATGTTAAAAAGACAAACTTTACTGTGGAAATAAACACATTTGCAGCCTGGTACAAAAAACCTTTAGACGTTACTTAATCTTGAAATTTGGCACAAATATGGGCGTGTCATTTTGATTGACAGGTATCCAATATTGGCAGCAACAAGGCAGAGTGTAGCACAAATGTGGTTTTAAGTTAGCTAACTGTGTGCCTTAGCTTTAGCCTAGTTACTTCAGTTAGCCAGTTAGCTCATATTAGATTGCAGTTAGCTCTTAGCTACTGGCTGTTTGATAGATGTCATTCATCCAAATTTAGGTTCACAGCCCCCTCTCAGTTTTACATTTTTTCCCGTTTTTATATCTTCCTGAAGCACGTGACGACAAGATGGCACTGGTAGGTACCGTCCAATGAGCTTCACTTTTGCTCTTCAGAAACCAACTGGAAGGCTCCATCCATCTTTTATGTATAGTTTTTGCAGCTGACGGGCTGCAATATGTTTAGCAGTGTTGTTCTTCTGTGGTTGAGTGTGTGCCGCAATGCTACGTTCTCGTTAGCCTTGCTAATGCTGTCTGCTCATGGCAGGGAGCTACAGTGCAGATTGTGTTGCACAAAGCCTCCAGGAACCTGCCAGCTGGTGGGACTTGGCCATTTCCATGTAAAACCTACAGTTTGCCATTATCTAATGACTGTTTCACATTATAGCGAGGCTTGATTTGATTTAGTCCAGATGAATATTTTGTTTTGTCTATTGTGTGAAGAAATGTGTGACTAAATAATTGGATATTTAATAACACCCCTAAAGCCTAATTGGTCGTCATTAAGGCTGTAAAAAGACAAACAGAGTCTTCTACTGTAAACGCTAACGAAACAGGATAATGGTGTTTATATTAAACTGTTGTTCAAAGTTTACACCCTAATGTTCATAAAAGCCGGCTAAAAGTGTATTTTAGGTCAAACATTAATTAATTGTTTAGTTGCTCAAGATGATCAAGGACATCTCTTTCTGGAGTCATTGTTAGCGAGGTATTATTCTCTGTCAGGGCAGGGGAAAAACTACCAAGGATAAAGCCTCTAATACATCAGTCGCTCAGTTGTTGCATGGGGTAGGGGTAGCAAACACCAGCATTTGTAATCTAAGAGGTTGTAACTCAAAAAGTTTTGAGAGCCACTGCTTTGACTAACCCGAAAGCAGCGCTCATATCCTGCAAACTGGTGTAGCCAGCATAGCTGTTCTAATGATTAGATGCTGTCCCGACACAAGGTTTACATTTTAGCACTCCAGGTGTCAGACAGTGATGGAAAAGCTGCTCTGTGGCATTTTTTTGTGTGAAAAACAGCCTTTTGTTCTACGGCATGTTCCGCTCTCTTAGCAGATTTCAACAAACACACAATGGCAGCATTTGAAGAGTTCTGGATGTGAATGAAAGCAAACCGCAGTAATAAGAAGCAGCAGATAGTCTGACACTTGAGGGAAGTAATTCTCTCAACAGAAAATAAATATGAATTTTACTGCTGGGGGGGAAGGCATTGATTGCAATCTGCTGGGGCGCAAACACTGCTGCACTGTGGTAAGCCATTAAAAGGCCAATTGTCTGGCATGGTAGGCTGTAGATGGGTGGACTTAAAGAGCACTGAAAATAGGTGTTGATTATAATAAGCAAGGTTACCCTTTCCTGGAAAAGAGTGGAAGTAGTGGTTTTCTAAAAGGAATACATTTATTCACATCCTCCCTGGAGTTTACAACCTTTCATTTTCCAATGTCTTGGAAAATTAGGCTGTGGCCCTTGGCTAATAACAAAATGTTTTTTAGGAAATGTAAAAAACATGTATTATGACGTAAAGTACAGTCTCTGTGTGTGTGTGTGTGTGTGTGTGTGTTTTATAGCAATCTAACAATGCATAGAACAATCAGCAAGCTGTGTTATACTTTCTCTTGTAATCTTTGTGAAAGTCAGCAGTTTGTACCATTTACTGTCCCATCCTGGTCTTTAAATGTTGCATTTACATCCAGACCATTTGTTTCTCAGAATGTGTCATTTCACCGTGTCCCTGAGAAGCATATTTTTGTTTGAGCTGAGAATCAGGACTGAAAAGATGTCTGATGACAGAAGCCTGAGAGAAGAAAGGGCCATTTGGGGAGTGTTAAGGTCTGTTAGGAAAGCACTTCAGCTCTCACGCCACACCACAAGAACTTGGGATGATTACTGCAAAGCCTCAAATTACAGTCTTTTAAAGGGTAACATCTTCTTCAATCTAAGTTCCCCATTCCCCCTTCTCCCCTGCCCAACTTCAGAGTCAGACAATTAGGGGAAATATGGGATCGCACCACTTAATGATGCATGTTTTCTCTTCATCTTTTTAAATGTTGGCAATGTTTTCTAGTATGCTGTAATTTAACCCCGAAACCCCCAAAACAAACAAAACTGTCACTAATACCCACCATTGCAGCCTTCAGGTTTTTCTCCATCTCTTTCTTAAGGAAACAAAGGCATTTTCATTTCAATTTAAACATATTAAGTGGCCATGACTGAATTACAGAGCAACAGTGGTCATGTAATCAGCACCATCAGTATCTTGGTAGTAGTCTGCCAGTTGGTTTGAGGCTGGGCAGCACCAGAGGGCTGACATGTTGAAGAATGATCCTCTTTGTTCTGTACATTTACTTCTATCTGCCATCTGCCTCATTCTGACTCGTCTTCCTCTTCAGGTCCTTTAAAGATGGACAGCTTTGCTGAAAAGAGGCCCTTACTGGGGGTTTGCAAGAGTGCTGGGTCATCTGGGTGAGTTCATTATAATATCACTGCCATCACTTCCTGTTTGAGATATTTAAAGGATGTAGAGTGAAGGTTTCAATTCATACATCACACTCTCAATCATTGAGGACCAAGATTGTCCTATGGTTCTTCACAGTGTAGAAAGATACTGAGAAAATACTGTTTGATCTTGGCATCATTCATTTAGTGGAAACTGGATTTACTGTGGTGTTCAGAAAGCTGGTGAGAAAGGTAATCTCAGGTCACTTTAAAGACGATCCATAATAAAAGTTCAAACAGATGAATCTAAATACAATGAATTTCATAACATCCTTGAGATTTTATTTAAAATGACAAATCCCAAAGGAAGTTTGAAGCTGTTTTTGAACCAGTTGGAGTAGGCATGGGTGGAGGCTCTTGTGTTAGTCAACTATCTATCTAACTATCACTGGAACTGAGTATCATAGGTTTAAATAAAGCAAGTAAGTGGAATTTATGTTTGCCTAATTTTTAAGGAGCCATTTCCCTCCCCATCAGGATTTTGTTTTGTTGGCTACTAAATGCAACAACTATCAGTAAAATTAGCTGATATTAGCTTGAGCTTCACACATAAGAACTTCTTTTCGCATGAACTTGGTGTCTTTGCCAGTGCAATGAAGCAATTTTGTTGGAGAAAATTGTATGATGATCAAACGTTGAAGGCTCAGAGATGGTAACTCTGATTGGCTAACAGGATGAACAGGTTTTTATGAACGTAAGACGTGATTTGGATCAGCTAGTTAATCCTTGTTGATGCAACAGGAACATTTTGTTGCAGTCCCTGCTACTTGAGTAAAGGGTCAATGCAACATTTTTGTGTATGTGGTGGGTATAAGATAAATGTTTACTGATTCTAAGTATAAATTACTTACATCCTAGGAAAAACCTTTTAATGCTGTGTAGGATGTGTGCCTACTTTGACTGGAGCCCCTTTGAGGGAAACTAAGTAAAATATGTATTTATCTGTGCCATCATGGCATGTGTCGCTGACGGGTTGTCCGGTACCAGTTCAGTTCATTAGAGCTGTTTAGATGGACAATAGAAAAGTTAATATATTTCAAACATGTTCCAACACTTACAATATTTATGATCTCATACTTCTATCTGCTCACACCTCTGATGAGCAGCAAGCAGAAGTAAATCTCCTATCTTCCAACCCTATCACTTTCATACTCCACACAAGAACTATAGCATTTTCCTTTCCCTCATCATGTGTGCAAAAGTAAGTTATCTAACGACAGCACAACAACAGAATGGCACTGTCATATTTCCAATGAACATAATGTTTTTATGTAAAGCCAACTCGTTGCCAGCTCTAACCCTTAACGACAGGTGACGGGAGCAGAAAATCTCCTTTTAACTAGGCAAATCCAGACTCGGGAAGGGTTGCCTGAGGGCGCTTTTCTAGGAGTCAGGGATTGAATTTTGGATCTTCCGATTTGGAATAAAACCGCTCTACCACCAGAGCCACAGCCACAAGATGTTTTAATATGCATCTGCAACTTCCCGTTTAGTCACAGCTGAAATGCACAGCCTGGTCAAAAAGAAATGTCACCACCTGGATTTAACTAAGCAAAAAGTTTAGAGTCTCTGTAAAAAGACTGGAGTGATTCATATGTTTCAGCTGGTAAGAACTTATTTAACAGCCTTAAATTACTGTGACAGAAAACACATCCTGTCTTAGTGGAAATGAATTCAGGCAGATAAAATAACTCAAGACATTTCTGAGACAACTCAAATCAGACGTAGTTTGTTTTCTTCATTGTTAAAACCTTGAAATATAACAATAAAATATCACCATAACAAAAGAAATGTCATGTAAAGAAAATAATGATGGTCATCAAGAGATCAATAGATGAGCTCATTGATATATACAAGTGAAATCAGCACTGAACAGTTCAAAAAACTGTTTTACTCATAGGGATTCACATATAGTTTGATGGGTATGTATAAAGCTTAGCCACTTCAGGTGAATGAATAAATAGTAATGCCGGACTTAATGGTTCGGGGACATGGAAAAACCATGTAGCAAATCACATGCGAGGAAAATGAGAATCAAACAAAGAGATGCAAGAAAGAGGAGATACTCAGAAGACTGTGTAGTGTGCTGGCCAGGAAACGTTCAGTAGAGAGACTGCTAAGTACTTTTCAATCTATCTCAGTGATGCTAGAGACTGAAGAGTTCAGAGCTGAATTTGTAAATAAAAATATCTTTTTTGATAAAATGTCCAACATGTTCAGAGTTTATTGAATTTAGTTTGTTTTGGTTCTTTGTTCACTTGGTTATTTAAAGGTCTCATTAAATTCTTAAGCAATAGCAGTTGTGTTTGTTTGCACCACAAAATACATAAAATAAGGCTTTTATGAAAACTGAGGAAATAAATAGCTCACCAAAACACAAACCATCCATTTTCGCTTACTAAATTAGACTACAACTAACGCCTACAGTGAAACTAAACAAAGAAGCCGAAAGAACCGACTAGGGCCAATTATTTGCCGAGCTGGACGTTCTCACTGTGATGAATAAAGTAAATCTGTATCATCACTATGCTGTGATGCATCATTCATTGGCTTCATGGAGTCTGAACAAGATGCAGCAAAATGAGGGCAGAAATGATCAAATAAAGTGGCATGGAGAATAAAAAATGGTGGTAAAAGATTTGGTATGGTTGTGTAGAAAAAATATGTTTTTATTGTTAAAAAGTTTTTATAAAAACATTTCTTTTTAAAGAATCATGTTAGGGTTTTTTTTTTTTTGCGAGGATGAAGGATTTTAAAAAAAAAAGTATCTACTCTGCACTTAGTGGGTGAGGGTGGGTGAGGGCTCGGGGTTGCCTGGAAGTCCTGGAACTAGACTGGAAGTCTCCTCAGAGTCCTGGAAGTTTGCCATAGAAAACGATCAGTAATGCTGATTATTGATCATTTATGTTGTTTGTCCTTTAAAATACTATATAATGCAACAAATGCGACATCTGAAAGACTTCTGTAAATGGAAAGCAGCATGGAAGCATGCTCTGCTCACATGCAGCAGCCAGAGGGGAACCAGCGAGGTAGGTGTAGTGACTGGTGGATGGACTCATGCTGGCCTTTTAAACAATGTGTGGTTTTCTGTGATGCTGTAGTCAAAGAAAGGAAATATTCTCTTTGCATAAGACCTCGAGGCATTTTTTGCTGGTTTTTAATACTCCACCAGTGCCCTCCCTCCCTCCTTCCTTTTCCACGTGCACTTCCAGTGCAACACAAAGTTTAGCTGAATATATCCTCCCCCACAGGAAATGAAATAAGGAAGTCTGTCCCTAGCTGGGCCTTGATGGAGACCACCTTCTTGATGTTTTCCAGGATCTGCTGCTCTTGTCTTTCTGACGTTGTTGCCATTGCTTCTGCTTTTCCTATGTCTTCGCTGATATTCCGCCATGTAGCACTCTGACGGTCTGGCGATTCACCAGGCGTCGCTCGCCACTAATGCTGAAAACACGCACTGTGTTGAAAAGCAGAAACCCTGACCTCTGGCGTTGCCCCGTCCTTCCGCCTACAGAAGTGCTTGGTAAATAATACTCTGGTCAAAGAGGAGAAGGAAAAAGGCTTCCGGGTGCGGCATAGTACTTTCCACTGGGTCTGTTCATAAACCTACTAAATGTCCTCACACAATTTTTTTTTTTGTATATAATCATTTTGAAATAACAGCTTTTGTTAACCACCAAAAAGGATGCCGTCCTGACACTTAAATGGAAAACAGATTGGAGCCCTGGCCGCTGTAGCAGTGCTGGTTTAGAAGTTGGTTCAGTCAGCTCGAGGCTTAGATTACAAGATTTGCAAATTAAAGGAAAACCAGAGAGGGGAAAAAGCATGTGCTGAAGCCTTGTACTTGTGGATTTCCAGCCAGCCACACTAAACAAAATTTTATCAATGGAAAGGATTATGCGTTAAGTCCAAACAATGCATGGACAGGACATACAGGACATCAAGGCTAAAGAGGACATACGTGTCCTTCTTAGCCTCTGCATCAGTGCCAGTTTCCTTTAAGAATACTCTTGTTACTGCATCGCTACTGGTTTCCTTCTGCCACTTGCCATTTTTATTAGTGTCATTGATTTTAATTATATACTGTATACAAGCATTAAAACTCTGGGAGATTTATTCTCGTAATGAATGTGAATTTTATGTCCAAAATAGAAGCAACTTTGTTTGTGGGTGTTGGAGTAAATCTTGTTGGGCAAAAGTTCAGGGATGAATAAGCACGCTTTGTTCTTTGCAGTATGAGAACTGTAAGTGACATTTCCGAACTACCCCCTCACATTTCCAGATGTTCAGAGGATGTGGCCTTTTTTAACTTTTAACCAATGTAGTCCTCCGTCACTATGCATATTATTACTGTGTTTTACAAGGCTCTGAGCCTGTATCAGAGGCACATTGGAGAATGTGATTATAGATATGGTATACTTTTTGCTGTGCAATGTTGCATTTATTTAATATTTTGTAGCTATTTAATTCCATGAATGATTGAGAAAATGTTTGCAAGCTCAAGTAAAATGAATTAAAAGTAATCATCTTATAGTAATGTTACCTTAGAGACACACTAAATGTCAAATAGCTGGGTCCAGTTTCTGCCATTTATAAAAACACTACACTTAGGTAGGTTGTCGGATGTCACTAACTCTACTGTAAGTGCACTTAGGAGTGTGCTGACTACGAAGAACAATTCTTAGCCTCCACACTGTGCACACTTCAAAGTGTGCAGACCCTGAATTGCTACACAGCTTATAGTATACATTGATACTAAGTTTTATCTGTGTGTGTGTGTGATGAGGTCTGTGAGTTTGATCTGTAATTTCAAGAATGACTCGTCACAATCAGTGATCAGTTCATACCATCAGGTAGAGTTGACCTTCTGTTATTATATGCTGCCCTTTCAGTTAGCAAACACACACTTTTACGCCAATCTACACCAATCAGAAAGCTTAAAATAATGGCACTATCCAATCAAGAGGAGCCAAAGATAAACAAGTGAGCAGAAAAGAAGAATTATAATGGCTGGAATAAAGCCATTGATGCCAAAAAACAGCTGAGTTGGTGGTGTGAGCATATAGGCAAATAGTAGCATAAATAATTGTAAATAGCAAAAACCTGCTGGAGTCAAAGTGTTAGTGGCTGTAGTATACAGTATCTTCCCTCTTAATTTGGCCTTTGCCAGGGCACACAAACACTTTGCTCAGTTCATAGGCAGAGCCATGGAGCTCTAGCTTCCCTCCAGAGCGTTTATTTTGACTTGCGTGTCTGTTTTATGTCTGTAGAAAATGTGTTCTGCCGGACTAGTTTCCCCCCCTTCAAGTAGGAAGACAGATTAAACTCAGTAGTGCTGGAAGTGGTATGTATAAACACAACCGACAAGCTGAATGATCAGTAATGACATTTCAAATCCTGACCACAACCTCATGCCTGAACAGGCCCCTGTGGTCAAATCAATTAATATTTCAATCTGCTAAAGTTTTTCATTTTTCCAGCACTTTGGAGTGAGTTGTGTGACAGATACACCAATGCATCATTGCATCAGTGACAGGGACAGTTCTTAATTCTAGTTTGGTGATTTAGGGCATTTACAGGTCTGATCCTTATCAGTAATCGGCCAGGTCTTGCTTTCTGCATCAGCGTGCTTTATTTAGTTGCTACTTGGAAGGCATGATCACAGTTTGGTTTATTCTACAGAAGCATTCTATTAATGGTTTATTTCATCTACAGCATTTTAAGAATTGCAGAGACGTGTAACGGGATTTTATGCAAGTGTGACATTGTGCTCATAAAGGTGCACTGTGTGCAGGTAGCAATATTTTGGACTGTGAGATAGCTGTGGAAGAGCCTTTTTCATCTTTAATGACTTACACAGATAAAATTTCTACCACAAAGATCAGACACCCAATATGAGAGATTTAATGACATGTAGTCACCTTAGGTCCAAAAGTAAATGTTACATTTGATATTAAACTGCTAAATGTGACACCTGTGTCCATCTAGACTTGCAGTAGTCTGGTACTTATCTATGCTGTTCCCTGTTGTTTGATTTCTTGCTTGTGTTATTATTCTCCGATGTACGTCGTTTTGGAGAAAAGCGGATGCTTAATGCCTGTAGAATAGAATAAGTACTTAGCCTGAGGCACCAAAGATGTTGCAAAGACTTATTGGATTCCTAAAGTTTCATATTATACTTTGCCTTCATGTATTGCTTTTGGGGGGACCTGAACATGCTTAAAAAAATCCCAATTTTCATGTATTTTTTATATTTCATGTATTTATGATGCCCATCTGATCTTGAACACATCTACATGTAACTTATTGCATCAGACATTATCTATGTCCTGGTGATCATAATTGTTGTTTAATCAAAGACCCATTTCTCCAGCTTTGGACACAACCAACTTCAAATTAAGTCAAACAGCAGAAAACAAATAGTTGTCTCTCTTTCAGTGTTGATTTGCCATCACGCACATTCTCTCTCTACCTCTTACACCTGAACTGAACCAAACCAATTATGGGGTCAGTCCAGTTTCATGCTGTGACAAACATGTCCAGATGACCATAGCTCTTCCCACCTGGAAACAGGAAGGGACTCTTTTTAGGGCTTAATGAATAGCTTTCTGTACAGAGACATTACTATTCTTTGTCATATCGCTTTACATAATGTTTGCATTAAATGAGATTATGCACTGACTCTAGCAGAGGGCACGGACAGGTAATACTGCACATAGAGGTGGCAACCTGCTGTTTCCAGAAGTGGATGCGGTGTAATGGGGTGAAGGCCTCCAATGCCGCTCCCAACTTTAGTATTTAAATTAAACCTCTCTGAAAATCTCTGGTTTCTGAAGAACGGTAGTGAATAAGTCTGTAGAGTAAAATGTGATCGATAGTTTAACCTTACGGTGACGTTTTCTTGTATTTATATGCAGTCCTAAAGATTTACAATCCAAAATCTGTTTTAAATCCACAATGACCCATAATAACACCAATATTTATCCCATTTTTACCACCTTAATATGTAGTAAAATAATGATGGACACTTCCTGTCAAACCTTCCACCAATCAGAGGGCTTAAACTGACTATAATGTCCAATCAGGAGCAGCCAAAGATCAACAAGTGAGCTGAAAAGAAGAAAATAATGATCCTCTACGGTGGAATAAAGCCAAGCAGATGTTTGTGATGCAGCTGAGGTGGATATTGTTTAGTGAGGATAGAAGACATGCAGACATGAGGAAAAAGTGTCAATAATTTCTGTTGTCTTTGATATGGACATGAGGGAATGATGTGCAGATGAGAGGTCATTTGGACTCTGTTGGTCTTTTATTTCTACAAAGTTATGTCAGTAATATAAGGGGATTTTTTACGGTGCTGTTTTGTAAACTTTGCTGTGCACCTTGTAAAAAGATCTTGAAGGTCCTACAGTGAAATGCAAATGTTCAAAGCTAGTTTAAAGTAGTTCAGCTTAGATCCCCATGTGCAATGCAACATTAACTCCTTCCATTTCTGGATCCAGCTTTGGGATGTCAAAGCAGAAGGAAGAACCGCTTCCTGAGCATATGTTCCTTCTGTCAAGTGTGTCCACTTAACTTTGACAGTATATTGGCACACAAGGCCAAAATGGCTAAAATTGGAGCTAATGCAAGCTATGGTTTATATAATGAATATTAATATCCACTTGACTGCTGTCAAAAGAAAAAAGAATAAACTAGATTTATGAGCTGCATATACATAAATTTCCATTTTAGCTTTTTTTTCCCCTTGTGTTAGTCTATATAGAGTTTGTGATTGTTGCAGCAAGAATATTGTTTTTTCTGAGCACACCTCTTCATGTGGTGGACATTGTTAATCGGGTTATTTGCTGTGTATATGAAGCTACATTGTACTGGCAGTGTGGTGTTAAAGTGGGAAGGAAATGTGTCAGCTGCTTGACCTTTCTTTTCTTTTTACCTAATGACTTTCCTGCTAATGCCTGCAGCTTGCCAGAATTAGTGTGGCCCCAGGGCCCTCAGCGGTCTCTGATGTGGGGAATGGGCTGGGCCAAGCTTTGAATGGGGGTGGGAGTTCAGAGAAAGAGAGAAAACAAATAAGAGGAAGGTTTCTGTGGGGTTTTTCGTTTCCTGCCGTTATGGAAATGATTCCTCACAAAAAATTTGTCCCAGAGGGGTTCAACAATGGGGAATATTTAAATCTTATATATGGTTTTAGCTCTTTTCTTCTTCTTGTGCTTAAAAAACAAGTTTATGTTGGGTTTCCCTCCCTCCTTCCCCCATACCGACGCCAAACTTGTTCACAGTCTTGTCGCTTTCCATCTCCATAAACTTCACCAGAATACAGTGGCCCAGGTCCTCACAGGAAGCCCATCCACCCATCACATCGCCCCTGTTCTGGAGCAGCTCCACTGGCTCCCAGTCACCCACTGCATCCACTACAAAATCCTTTTATTCACCTATAAGGTATAACCTCACCTTCTCATCTCTGCAGCTCTTCTGACCTTGGCACTTCAGGAAACAAAACTAAAAACGTATCTGTTTCAACTGGCAAACTAACTTTAACCTCCACACTGCTTCTGATAATTACTTTATAAAAAAAAAAAAAATCTGATTGTATTAATTGATTTGTTGGTGGCGGTCAGTGTTTTGTCCTGTGCGGTGCACTTAAATGTCAGAAAGAACACCAAAATACAATTTATTTTTATTATCATTATAAATTGAAAAAAACTTACATTTTTAAAAACACCTCAGAATATCTAAGACATTTTTAAGGTGGTTTTCTTAATATAAACGTGAAATGGCTACGGCTGCTGCCCGGAATCTTGGTGTCATGATGGATGACCAGTTGACTTTTAAAGTCCATGTTGCCTCAGTGTCC
>JBAMIG010000009.1:1414608-1429801 GCA_037177335.1 Kiunga ballochi | reverse complement strand
CAACAAACAATAGCTCGAAACCAAAACACAAACACTCAGCAGTGACTCACCTAGATTAGCCTATCTGAACCTCTGAAAGAAAGAAATCAGTGCTCGTTCTACTGAAGTCAGGCAAATTCTCTCTTTATGTAGGGGATTTCCCTCAAAATCATCGCCCCTTTCTGCTTGCCCCGAGCAGTAAACAGTGAGTGCGACCCGCGTCACAGGCTTCAGCTGTTGTTGTTCGATCGATTAGAGAAGCGCTAATGACAGAGTGGCCACCCGAAACCAACAAACAATAGCTCGAAACCAAAACACAAACACTCACCTAGATTAGCCTATCTGAACCTCTGAAAGAAAGAAATCAGTAGTCTGGCTACTGCACACAGCCTTCTCCAGAACATCGCATAGATTCTCATTGGGGGTAAGGCCTGGACTCTGGTGGCTAATCCATTTTTGAAAATGATGTTTTATGCTCCCTGAACCAGTCTTCCATTATATGAGCCCCATGAATTCTGACATTGTCATCTTGAAATATGCCTGTACCATCAGGGAAAAACTCCCTTGATGGAATAAGCTGGTCATTAAGGATATTCAGGTATTCAACAGATCTCATTATTTTAGAACATACTCTCTTCTTCTTCTCAGGTACTGTTTTAGGATGATTATATTCCTACTGTATCTTACTGAAAGACATTTTTTGAAAGAATGGATACATGCTTCTCAGAAACCTATAAAAAAAAAAAAGTGGGGTCCCCCAAGGATCGATTTTTGGCCCAACACTTTATAATCTGTACATGTTACTACTTGGGGGTGTCATAAAGAGACATGCCAATGATTTTCACAGCTATGCCGATGATACACGGCTTTACATCGCTGTGTTACCTGATGACTTGGAGCCAATTATTGTTCTTTTAAACTGTATTTTAGATATAAAGTCATGGGTGGCAGAGAACGTCCTTCAGCCTAAAATAGAAGTTTCAATTATTGGTCCTGAAGACAAGAGCCATTTTAAAACTTTTCAGCGTGGGAGAAATATATGGATGTTTAGATTAGTTTAGATTATTGTAATACCCTAATCTCTGATCTTCCTAATATTATATTCATATATATTTACATATTAAGATTACAGTTACTTCAGAACTTGGCAGCACGAGTCCTGGCAAGGACAAGAGTGGAGGGGAACACATTACACCAGTTTAAAATCACTGTATTGGCTCCCCATACGATCCAAGATCGATTTTAAGGTTCTTTTTGTTGTTTATAAATGTTTTAGTGGTTTTGGCCCTACCTATTTCTCAGACCTTTTTGTTATGAGCCCTCGCAGACCTTAAGGTTCTCTAGGACCGGCCTCTTAATTGTCTCTTAAATGAGAACTAAAACATATGATGAGTTTTTGATTAGTTTCTCACGTGAGTTTCATCCTTTGACATGTTCAAGCATAATGTCACTGAGATTAGTATTTGAATCAGCAACTTTCTGTGTGAAGTGCTTGACTAAGATCCACATTCTCCTTATTGCTCTTTACTAAGACAACTAGTATGAGAGTCTCTAATCAGGTGCCAGACTTCACCAGGCTCCAGAGGAATCTTTTCGTTTAACTCTGACAAGATACATGAGTATGCGATGATGTGGAAGCAAACCTTTGTAAGCTTCAGCTTGTAATGTCCATGGGCAGACTCTCTCCAGAGCTCTGCCTCGACGGATGTTTGAACAGAGTCTAAGGAATTGCAATTTCTTTACCCTGTACCTTTTCCTTTGTCCTAATAAACCTGTAATCAATTTTACTTTACAACCAGACTCCTCATTCTTGACAGAGACAGTTTTTGCCTCAATAATGATAAGGTGCATTTCTCAACATGCACCATACTATAGTTTTGTCATACCACTCATCTCTTGCTGTAAAGTCTCTTACTAAGGCTTGCTCTCTGTTCCTCTCGCTTATCCAACCCACCCGCACTGAGCTACCATAGAGACTCATATTTCCCCGCCCACCCCATGACGTCACCTCAGACAGAGATGACAAAGTAGCTAGAAAGAAATCTGTTTTGAAAAAAAATATATAAAATGATGAAGGCTTGTCAATACTAGAGCCCTGCACGGGTTATTTACTTGGCCCAAGTCTGGCCTGAGCAAGACAGGTTTGTGCCAGTCCAAGAGGTTTTCAAAATTGTTTTACCCCCCCTTCTTTTTTTGTCCTTTTCATTGCTCAATCAAACAGTGCAGAAACAACTGGCCCATATAATGAATGAATAAACAAAAACCTCTATCCAAAAGTAAGCTTAAATAAACAAGAACATTTTTTAAAGCTTTTTTTTTCATTTTACAACCTGCAAATGTTTTACAAGTAACAACAACCCCTTTTATCGGGGCAGGCTTGAACACAACGACCAGCCGACCTGCAGCCATCATAAACAAACGGCGCCATTTTCGTAGCCTAATATTAGCCGTTACTTTTTCCCCACATTTCAAACACTGCGACTAACGGGCTGAAGCGGCTCGTATGATTATTTCATCTTCAGCCTGGGTGTGGCGGGCAGTAATTACCTCCGCCTCACTGAGGTTATGTTTTCGTCAAGAGTTTGTCTGTTTGGTTGTCTGTTCGCAACATAATTCAAAAGGTTATTGATGGATTTTGATTAAATTTTCAGGAGATGTTGAGATTGTCACTGGCAACAAATTAATAACTTTTGGTGGAGATCCGGAAAAAATCTTGGGATTCTGGATCACTTTTGGAATCACTGGATCATTCTCTAAATCCTCTGGTAATTTATGTTACTTAAAGCTGCTATAAATAATAATGAAGGTACTGATCAAAACATCCCAAAATGTGCTGTCTGTGCGCACACAGGATGCACCCACAACGTTGTGGATGCGCTTCCCGAAAACGCCCTGACATGCACACGCTACATCATTCTGTGACCATAAAAGTTAAGCCAAAAAGCTTCAAACTGCAGGCAGCGCGGTGCCAGCAGCCACCTTGCAGAGGAAACTCATTTTAGCCGCTTCTATCCAGTACCAAAATCTCATGAGCAAGTGTGAGAGTAGGAAAGTAGAATGATTCCTAAATCCCAAGATTCACCTTTCGGCTTGGTGTCATCTTTACCACAACGGGCCGAGACGGTGTCCGCATCACTGCAGATGCTGCACCAATCTACCTGGCATCTCCCGCTCCATATCCGCCACTTGGGAGCAAGACCCCTACTTAAACTCCTCCATAGTAGTAAAGCTTTTAAATGTTAATATTGTTTCACTGCTAAAAACTATGAATGAAAACAGCAAATTAAACTTTCCAAAGACATCATTAATAAAAAGCATCGGGCATGACTGCGCATGTCATGTGTAATATTAATTTAAAATGATTTTACATTAGAAATAATAACTTTTTTTTGTTTATATTGTCAAAATAAGTCCTAGCTACTAAAGTTTTTTTTTTTTTTTTTTTTAAGTCCGTGAATCCACAGCAGGCACAACAAGTCAGTTCTGTATCGGCACAAAACGAAAGAACTTTGGTGGTAAATCATTTTAGTTTACTTTCTGGAGGTAATATCAGCATATGGACATTAGCAGCTTTTAAATCAGGCACGGCTAATATACATATAATAAAATAATTTTCTGGAGGAAATTAGTCTTTGACTTAAATAAGTGTGTTTTTTAGCTTCCAAACATAACCAACAAAAATAAAACAAAATAAGAGAATAGATACCAGCAGCTTGTTTACTCTGAGCCAGCTGACTTTGACTGTCTATGATGAAGAGAGCGTGGGAATGGGCAGAACCGTAGTGCATTCAAGTAACGACATTTAAACCTAAGCATGATCGTAACACGTTGCTTTAAATATCAAGTGAAAAAAACAACCTGAACCCGACAGCATGTCATAATATTGATTGCCGTCCAATATTGCCATCTTGGTCTAAATGCAGTGCTTTAGTCCATACTAAGGCCATAATAAATTTCCCCCGGCCATGATTTCTCCTTTTTGTCATGAATTCGTCTTCAATTCATCTTTATGTTACTGCTTTGGCATAAAGAGCAAATATATGTGCATGAGGCATCATATGCAGGGTAACAGCTGAGTTACAACTACAAAACGTAATGACATATGTGTATAGAAACCAGTTGTGACTGACTTTACCTGCTTTCGTCGTCCTTACTACTGCTCTGATGGTGGCAATCGCCCCAGGTTGTAAAATCAACTTAGAAGTAAATCCACTTTAAAAAGGCTTAAGTTCTGTAAGCTGTCTTCAGAAGTGTCACTAGCAAAATATGTTTCTGCTCTTTGAGTTTCCAAATATGAACATTTTCCACTTTTCCTTTAGCTTTTTTTCATCTGCAGGTTATATAATGTGGCATCATTTGGACACCCAAAATGATATTTTCTCCAATTAGCCATGGTTACATATATATACCTGATGAAAACAAAAATAATGGTTCAAAAGTGAAAGTGAAACTAAACAGAGTGAGTTTGTAGTGCTGGCTGGCCGTGTGCAGGAGGCGTATCGGTTGACAAGCAGCAGCAACTACTTCCTGGTTGACGGGGAGCCTTAAAGATTTCAGGTTGGGGAGGGTAAGTCCCCTCCATGTGACGTCACATGAAGGTGTCAGGCGTTTGCTTTGCTCAAGCCAAAACTTTCTTTCACAGATTTTAAGCTACAGTAGGTATAAAAAACTACTTCAGGGATTTTCTTAAAGATACAAATAACATTAGTAGGTTAAAAGCTCAGAAAAGTCCATTTTGCATAATATAGGCCCTTTTAACACCAGGGGCTTTACCTGCCTGGTCGGCATGGATTGTTGCCATGGGTGGCTGCGGGTAGCTCATAGTTATGGTGTGGACCTTGGCTTGCCTGTGGTGATGCCCTATTTGCCTGTTGGTGGGCTGACTCCTGGTGTGAATGGATCCTCATTAAGTTGTTTTCTTACAGTAGTGTTAGGGCAATTTTTAAATCTTATCAATTCAAATCTACATTTGGTGAAGAGACAGTAACTATAGATGAAGATTTCTGTATGTGTGTGTGCGGGGGGGGATTTGTGGGAAGAATATTGAGTGGTGTGTGTTCTTAATTTAATAACTTGATGTATGATGTTTTATTGTAAATCAAACTGTTTTTATTATGTAAAGGACGTTGTGTTGCTTATGCATTAAAAGTGCGATACAAATAAAGTTTGATTTTTTTTTTTTTTATACTGTTGCTGAACTGAGACCTGATCCCATGCAGCAACCCCACATCATAACACTGCCCCCCACAGGCTTGTACAGTAGGCAGTAGGCATGGTGGCTGCATCACTTGATCTGCCTCTCTTCTTACCTGGATGCCCCCATCACTCTGGAACAGAGAAAATCTGGACTCATCAGACCACATGACCTTCTTCCATTTGATACATAGTCCATTCTTTATTCTCCCTAGCAAATTGAAACCTTTTTTCCACTGATTAGGGGTTTTCTTAAGGCTGTTTGGTCCCAATCCCTTGAGTTTCCTTCACATTTTGCATGTGAGAATGCTTTGGCTTTAAACACAACCATGAGTTCTACTGTTGTTTTTCTTTAATTTGATTTACCCAAATGTTTATTCGATCTCCGATGATCTCATGATAATTTAGGATATTCTCCCGGTCACATTTCTTCTTAGAAGACAATGGGTCCCCACTATCCAGTTATTGATCATGCGTTGGACAGCTCTTTACCCAGTTGATTAGTTTTTACATCTCTCTAGATGTAGAAACTAACCACAGGATGTGTCTTTCCACTCAGTTGTTTAGGAAATGAGAAGCAACTCATTAAACCAGTTTGGTTTAAACAACTTTTTGCAAGCTGAACTATAATTGTCCATGCATAGATTATCCAATAGGAGGCTTGTGCCCATTTGGTTTGTAGAATCCAGGAAGCAACTTTGTTTTTTGATCAAGCAGTGTAAAATGTTATTCAGCAGACTGCGCTGGAAAGATGAGGGTGGTCCTTGTTTATTAATTAATGAAGACATTATAACAGGTGCTTCAATGTCCACTGTAATTTTAAGATCTGATCATTTCCTTCCATCTGTCTGAAACATGTCCCTGCTCTGACTGATTAGGTACATAGCTCCATGCTCACAGACTGAATGAACTGTTTAAAGCATTTAGTACCATGGCTCAAAAAACAAAACTAACACTACACTTCACCCCGTGTCCTCAGCCAACATGGTACCACACACAACCCAGCAAAAGTAAAGCAAATAGAATACCAGCAGCAGCTTTCCTCACAGAATGGTGTGTGTGTAGAGGGCCATTTTTATTAAAATGAAGATTTATGTCTTAACTTTTCCTTTGGCGGGTGTTGGGGAAGCTTGCTTATGCAACCCATGACTTTGCTGTGACGAGAGAAGGACCTCTCCTTAATGTGCTTCATGACAAAGCATTTCCTCTGCTCCATGTCTTCATGTCACTCTGCATCACATGTACAGCAGAGGCACGTGGTGAAAGGAAATACTTTACTGGGGGTCTTTTTATACATTGTGTGTTTGGGAATGTGGACTAGTGCAAAAATGTAAATGTTTACATTTTTCTGTATTTGAAACAAATTGCTGCTACATTTCAATTAACATTAAAGAGTGGATTTGTCTTTGCTTCTTGGAAAATTCCTTTTTAACAAATAAACTTGTACTTGTTCTGCCTGAGTTTATTACTTTATTGTACTCAAAGACTGAATGTAAAGACATTGTGCGCTTATCTTGTTTTCAGGACAAGCCCTCCGTTCTGCTGCGCTGACCTGTACTCTTTACGCACTGGGGAAATGGTTAAATCCATTCAGTTTAAGACGCCAATCTATGATCTCCACTGCAACAAACAGTAGGTTGAACTGATCGAAAGCAAACAGCAATTGTCTGATGAAGTGCATGTCTCCTTGTGTCATCTTTCTGTTGTTTCTTTTCTTCCACAGCATTCTCGTCGTGAGCCTGCAAGAGAAAATTGCCGCGTTTGACAGCTGCACCTTCACCAAGAAATTCTTTGTAACTAGTAAGCATTTTGAACATCATTTTTAATCATTTTGGAAAGAAATTATATTTAACTAAATATTTATCAAACGGATAAAGGCTGAGAAATGGCTTATTTAACTAAATCAGAAATAATTTAGGGCTTGTGTTTCTTCAAATGAACTTCCTCTGGTGACCTGTGAGGTAAAAATGTAAGTGCACAAAAGAAAAAAAATGCTGTAAAACATTTGTGTTTTATCTTTTTTTTTCCCCATAAATCATATAAAAACTACAGACTGGTTCAAAACTAACTACTTTAGATCCTTGCATGTTTGTTTAATTATTTGAGTTACTGCAATATTTATTGCAAAAAGCCCAACCCGCAATGCAAACAAAAATGCTAAATGCTAAAAAGGATAAATGGTTTTATACTGCAATGTTTGTCAGATTCAATTATGTCATTTTAATGGAAATCAATGAGAGGTGCTGCAGGTTTTCAGAGGGAGTATCTGATGCAACATAAAACGACAATCAGTTAGTGTTGCAGCTAATTTTGACATATTTCATGCTGTCATTATCACCAAATAACTTGTCTTTTAGATGTAAAATGATTCAAATCTTGTTTTTTTTAATGAATATTCAATAATTCAAACAACTTTCAAATACCATTTAAAGCTAAACACCTAAAATAGTTTAATGTTTGTTAGTTTTGAGCCAATGTGAAGATGTTTAGGTGAGTCACAAGAACCAAAAGCATGAAAAAGAGGTATTGGATGATTCTATAGTAATTTCTGTGTGTGTTAGGGAGGGTGGGGGGATGGTATATAAAGCTAAAAGGTAATAGCATTTTCAGCTTGGTTGTTTCCTTCAATATGGTCTAAGTGAATGTTTAGGATACGAATAAGACAGAGGTTAGGAAGCTGCTAAAACAGTGTTAGTCATTGGAGAGGCCAGTTTTTCTTTATCCTCAACAAAAGGTACTCCACCATATGCCTTCTTTTAAAACTGGACATTGTTGTCACATTGGGCAAAGTTTTGCAGAGAAAACCTATCTCTGTTGCTGAATCTCCACTGCTGAGGGGTTTTACCTCCTGCAGTCTGTCCTGCCATGACTGTGGTCCAGCTTCAGCTGCTGGACCAAACAAGTTCTTCTGTTTTTTCTAAAACAAGAGGAACCCAGTGCCTATTTTTTTCTTTTGCATTATCAGGACAATATTGTCTTTGCTATGTGTGCAATCTATTTTTGTTTTTGCAACCTTGTTTGTTTCATTTAGAATCTTTACAATTCATTTACAGGTTTACATGGAGCTTGGTGTGCATAGACAAAAATGAAATATTTGCAATCACATGTTGTATCCTTCTGTGTGTTAAAGTCTTAAGATTGAAACAAGCAATGATCCTAAACTTCCTTCAGAGTCCACATGGCATGCTAGAAGAGTTACAAGCTATGCAATTGGTCATGATCTTCTCAGTTTTCTGTAATGGCGCTCCTGAAAATCTGTGTCTCAATCCTTGTGGGGTTCTGCTTTCAGGATAATTAGTCTTCACCGCACGCCATATGTGCTTAAACCTTTCTGCATAACTGGTGTGACTAGCTGGAGCTTTTCTTTGTGAGCGAGCTGCTTTTATCAAAACAGGGTTTCAGGCCTCAGAGTAAAAGTGTTTACATGACGGCTCCTGCATCCTCCTCGCTGTACCTTGCATATCTTCTGGAGGAGGCAGTGAAAGAAAGACCAGACTGTATTACAGGACCATTGCTGTCCACTTAAGCCATTGACTGGAGTAAACTGACCTTACTGACTGGCTTTAATGTGTCTCCACGTTGTCTGCCTTCCTTCCCTATCAGCGCCTGGGCAACAGGAAACCAAACATGCTCAATAGTTATTAATCGTTTCTGAAGGCAGGGCTCCTTTTCATAACGTTGTTTGGTCTGTTTGCTCCATGAAGGCCGTAAACAAAGAGATGTTCGGGGATCTGCTTTGGATAACACATTCTTTTACTGTGCGTTGCAGTGATGCACATGTCGGGTCTCTATAAGCACTTGCTGAGTTTTGAAACGGTCTGACCCAGAAACGGTCTGTGAGCTTTTGGCTGCGTTGATAGACAGTTATTACAGAACTCATCTCATAATTACACTAATAGATGTTAATTTTTTCAGTTTTTTTAAACCTTTTAGTTTCCCTTTGTTCCCCATAAATTCATTATTTGAACTTTGAAAACAACTTTTCACCCATGTTGCATGCTGTGAGGCTGTCTCTGGTTTGTGTTCAGCGCCTACAAACCTCTGAGTTCTGGTTGACCCTGTCCAACCGCTCCAGGACAATAGTACTGTTTCATTAGCCTAGGCACATTTGGATGATTGGACACTTTTAAATAAAGGCAGAAAAATAAAATAGTCCTGAAGAAAACATTAGTTAGTGTCTGACGTCAGAGTCTGGACGACTCTGCGGGCTCTTCATGATTGTATTTTAGGTTTTGGTTGTTCAGATGCATGTTTTACTTTGAGTCTCCATTTAACCATCTCAGATGGTCCAGCTTCTCTAGTAGTTCATTGTTGTCATGCAGTTCCAGTACACCACAGGACACAGGACCTTTATAATAAAGAATAAAAACTACTGGTTCCTTTTCTCTGAGTGTTGAACAAAAGAAAACAACGTTGTTTCAGGACTCGAGTTCTGTCTACTTTTCTGTCATAAAGCAAGATCGTTTGGATGTTAGTGGTTGGATATGTAAAGAAGGAGTGCATGAAAAGCAGGATCAGCTGTTTCCACCTTCATAAAGGTTACGAGGAATTGACCATCTGAATCCCACTGAATTATTCGCCTCCACTCTCTGTTCTCCACCCAGGACCTCAAACACATGTTATTTCACCTCCCAGGCTCCCTTCGGCCTTGGAAAGGCACATCATGCTTCTTTGGCTTTACCAGCAGTCCTTGTGGCTAACCTCAACAACCCCCTCCCTCCCGGTCAGCCCCCTCCCCAGCAGAGCACACTAGATTACTGTCTGCCTCCACCTTATTTGCTCCCTGAGCACTAAATTATTGCGAGAAGCCTTTTCTCCCACGCCTCCCTGCGGCCGTTTGCATGTGTGAGATGAACATCCATGTTGTCAGCATTGATATGCTAGAAGCAGACAGAATATCACTGATATTTAGGTGAAAATGATTTCTCCAGACTGTTTACAAGCCGACGTTGGCCCATGTTGCTGATAGATGTCCCCTCACCATTGGGCTGAACTGTAGCAACATCTGTCTGAGGATTTGTATGTCATAAATGATTAAATGCTATTTGCTGTTGCAGGAACATGCACATGTGTGTTTGTGTCTCCGTAGGGATTATTGCTTGGGTCAGTCCTCAGTTAACAGAGCACCGGTGTCTCCATTAGGTCATACACATGAAGGGATACGTCACCCTCATTAAACTCCCATTTATCTTCCAAACACACGTCTCCCCACAAACACATTAATGGTTAACGATAGTTAGAAACTCCAAAGAAAAAAAAGAGCAAGAGTTTCCGTTTGGTGATGCTTTTGATCACACAGTTATTTATTCAAATGTTTGAAGGTTTTGATGAAGATTCCCTCAACATTTTTGCATCATCTTTGTGTTTTTCAGGCTGCTATCCCTGTCCCGGTCCCTGCCTCAATCCCATCGCTCTGGGAAGTCGTTGGCTGGCCTATGCTGAAAACAAGGTAGTCCACGCACACACACACACACACACACGCACACACAGACACAATTATCTTGCACAGAAGTGCATTATCTGAGAGAAGCGACATATTTACCCTAAAAAAAGAGCATTTTTATCTATTTTCTGCTTCTTTAATCTGTCTGGATAAACAACTCATTCCAAGAAGAGTCCACTAAAGATGATAACGTTTTGAAAATCAACAGATGCACAGGCATTTTCTGTTTAATGGGATTGTTAAGTATTTACAAAAACCAGAATGCTCTGTTGTGCATTCTGCAATACATTTAATGCATAACTGTGTTTTTTCTAGCTAGCCCACTCAAGTAATTGACAGATGGGACTGCTGTTTGTGCAACTGCCTAAGGATTTCCAGAAATAACCAAATCTAGCTTTTTGAACAGCGAGAGTAATACAGAGACGTAGCTATTTGAACGATATTGTATTTGAAATGAAATCACTGCAGATTGGCAGAGTTTTTTTCCCCCTTTTTTTTCCAAAGCAAAACCAATTTCCTTAAAAAATGAGTTGAGCGGAGCCTTTTTAACGTCTCAATCTAAGTTCATTTCTTTAGATTCTTTGTGTGTCTCCTGCAGACTTGAAGCATGTTTCTGTGTAAACCTTTGTGTGTGTTGCAGCTGATAAGATGTCACCAGTCTCGTGGAGGAGCTTGTGGCGACAATGCACAGTCGTATACGGCCACAGTGATCAATGCAGCTAAAGTAAGTCAGAGCAAACACACTTTTCTGTTTGTTAGAACGTGCCTGTTGTCCTCATGGAAAAAGATGGATGAACTCTGCAGCAGGATGGGGTGGGGGTCAGCAGGACAGCTGCTGGTTTGTGTCTGAATGACGAGTAAAGTCCAGTTAAATCTGCTCACACACCGTGTTCAGATAATGATCCATAATTCATGTATGATTATACATTTTTCAGGAACTGTTTTAAAGACATCACACACTTTTTGCCTCTGTGGGGGCATCTCTAGTGAAAACACTTCCTGTTTAAACCAAATACAAAATAATTCTGACTCCTCTGGAACTCACTTATTTCCACCATCCAACTTAAGACTCCTCTCTGAAGGCCTGCATCATGGTGAGGCATGATTGGTTCTGGGCTGCCACCACAGGTCAGACAGAAACTGAAAAAAATTGTCCCTGTTGTCACGGTGACGCCAGTCTTCACTTTTGAGTGTTGAAACAGAGCTTTGAACACTATTGTGCTGCTGAAAGGCTGGTTTGCATAAGAGTGTGTCCAAGTGTGTGTGTGTGTGTGTGCATGCTGCAGTGTGTAAGAGCTGCACCTGTGCTTAGGACAGAGGCAATAATGTTTTTTTTAGGATAAAAATAATATGCACCTGGCCATGTATCCTTAATGAGGCACTTCCTGTAAAGGTAACTGGAAGGCCAAACCCTGGGAATAGTGCTGGGAAAGATACTGGGAATAATCCTGGGAATGATGTTGTAGTTGTTGTAGGGAATGTTTGTGTAGGTACATCAGATTATACTCCTATTTTATTATTTCAAACTTAAGCAATGAGCTTCAGGGGATATGCAGATAGGGACCTCTCCCTCCTTCTGTCCCATCCTCATGTTGTTGCTGTAAGCAGTCAAGAACCTTTACTCAAATAAAAGGACACATAATCCAATATATCCAGCTCTGTAGACCCCATCTGTAAATCCACTGACATCGGATCTACCTGGCCCGGCCGGCCAACCGGGACCAAGCTTATGAGACACTTCATCACAGAGCTGCTCCACAGGGAGAGTGTCTCTATGACTTACTAACAGCCAGAAAGCTGCTTTGATACCAGGTGAAAATCATTCGGTGCTGATTTAGTCTCATGCAAACACGTGCTAACTAGCCTCCTCTTGGTGCTTCTGCTCTGATTTATAAAGAGAGAATCGAACAGCTAGTGTACAAGAAGTATAGTTTTTAAAGGAAGGGCTGTGTTGCCTGGAGGTTAGCAGTGGACAGTGGGGTGGAGGGGGGTGGGGGTTACATTCATATGAAGACAGACAGTCTGCTAGTCCACCCGCTTCTCATTTAGGACTATATATCTCAATATGGATGACAAGGTATCTCATTCTGGCTTGTGGCGCGACACGCTGGCTCTTAGTGCTGATGTCCAGAGACATGGGGGGAAAGGGGGAAGGGGGGCATTAAAGTGTAATGGCTTTTGTTTATAAGAAAGATTAAAGTGAGAGTGGCAGATGTTCGGCAAATGTGTGTATAACATCAGGCCTGGTACCCATGACTTCTGAGCACACAGACTAGGAAGACCTCTCACATTAATTAGAGGGAAATTTGTTTAGATGGCAACATCAGGCTGTAACCACGCGCCTGTGTGTGTGTTTCCTCAACCATCAGACATGATCTGCCTGTAAAGCAAATCAATAGTCCCTGTTTGGACTATCACGAGGAACTCCACAACTGCAGTGATTAGAAAACACATTAGTGTTGATCAATTAGGGGCCAAACGCCTCACTTAATAATTGATGCTTTTCTTGCATTTAACACACACACGAACACACACACAGGCAGCAGACACTGTTAGTGTGCCTGGGCAAGTGGCAGAGAGACAGTAGGTGATCCTCAGACCTAACAAATGCAAGGCGCCATGCTGCATTGACAGGGCCGCCCAGTCTGAATGCTTGATTAGGCTCTCTAGGGCCCCTTTGGCGCTCACGCACACACAGACACTCAGTCACACACGCTGGACTCCATTAGACTAAGACAGTGTAGTAGGTGAGATAGACTCCACTTAAGCAGCACTATCCATTTCCCTCAATCGAGCCACAGAGGTGTGTTTGAGCCAGACACCCCGGCTGGGCCTTAAGCTGACACAGAGGAGCCTCACACATCTGCTGCTGTCCTCTGAGGCTGCAAATACTCAGCACTGCTACTTATCACACATACACACACTTAGATTTCGCTTTGGCCCTTCTGTATCATATAATATCACACACTCTTTTAATCTTTTGTCTTTGTCCTTGTAGACTTTGAAAACCGGCCTAACGATGGTGGGGAAAGTTGTCACCCAGCTGGCAGGCACTCTGCCAGCAGCCACTCCAGATGAGGAGGGCACACCTGTCAGCGCCAGCCGCCGTAGCCCCCATAACCCCGGTGTGGTCACCATAATCGACACAAACGGTGTCGGAGAAGGACAGGTCAGTAAAAATCCTCAAGTTACACTTCAGCTTTAAGAAAACATGGAGGCATTAAAGTCTGGAACCCACTGACATAAAGTCATGACTTAAAACTCCCTACTGCATTCATCATCACTGTCGTATGGAACTCTATGGAGTAAATTGGGATAGTATCTTACCTTTTGGAAGATCTATGAATGTTTTCCAAACATTTATATTCCTGTTCAGCAGCGTATAGCACCAATACTTATCACATTTTTCATCCTATTAATGATCACCATCACTATGTTGGTAAGGGACCTCTGCATTCACCTAGAAATGATGATTAAGTCTCTTTTTGTTCAACTTTCCACCAATCAGAGAGATTAAACTGACAGTTATGTCCAATCAGGAGCAGCCAAAGATCAACAAGTGTGCAGAAAAGCAGGAAAATAATTATCTTCTGTGGTGGAATAAAGTCAAGAAGATGTTTCAGATGCAGCTGAGTTGGAGGTGGTTTAAAGAGGATAGACAGTAAAAAGCAGCAGAAATAAGTGGAAAGTGTAATTATGGAAATAGTTTCTGTCATGTTTGTTTTTGCAGATAAAAAGGTTTGGTTTCTGTTAAATTGTGTGTTATTCCTACAAAGTTCTTTTAGTAATAAATTCAGTTTTGTCCTTATTGGTCTTTGTGTTGCTGTATCAAGGGTGTGCAACCTCCATCTCTGGAGCCTCCAGTGACTCTATGGACCTTACATTGCCAGCGTTTTAGAGTATTTTGACTAATCCTGACATCTGCAGACCCGCATGATGTTGAAATCAGGTACTGCAGATGTGGAGGGCTGATTTGGCCATGTGGTTGCTTCATGACATCTCCGTGATGCGCACTCAAAGCACATATACTGTACATGTTAGCTGTGCTGAGTATGCGCTGGGTGGGACTTTGGAGCACACTAGTTCTGAGAGAGCACACTGAGTGCATCGAGAGCGTACAGAAAATTATTAGGGAAACGTAGGGCTTGCTGAACATGGGTGGGGACATGTCCTCACCCAGTTGTGTGACCATGCAGACCAGTTACTAGTTCTGTTTTGACCCATACCTAACTGCTTTCATGATGTCCAGAGGAAGCTGAATCTTCAATCGCTTTGATTCTGCCCTTCCACCCAAACCATGATTAATCACTCTGCACAAGCTGCCACATCTTTAATGAGCCGTGTTCGCTTACATAGTGGGGTTTTTGGGACGTGGCGACCGCATACACACTCACTGTCCACTGCGCCGCAGTTGTGTCCACACTTTATTTTGTGTGTTGTCCTCTAAGTCCTCAGAAGCAGGCCTGCACTCTGTCACCAGCCAACACACGGTAACTGTACACTGGTCATAAACATAGAATAGGTTCAGCAAAGAAAGGGGGAGTGGGGGTGTGTTTGTGTGTGTGTGTGTGTGTGTGT
>JBAMIG010000009.1:1381363-1402602 GCA_037177335.1 Kiunga ballochi | reverse complement strand
GTGTCGAGAAATGTCTTCAAACGCATCCGCGAGAACAAAATGACGTCATTTTCTTCTCGGAGCCCCGAGAACAAGAAGAAACTTCTCGCTTCTCATGGAGTATGTTGCAGCCTTTAGGGTTCACCCCAGTGGACAAGAAGGTAGTTTCCCTCTGCCTTCGGGTGGGGGGATGGGTCTGCACCTAGTGGGAGTGCAGAGTACCTACCCTTTCTAGAGTCTTTGAATCCTGGAGCACTGTCTTTTACTTGAATTGTAGACTGATGTACAGTATTCAAGTGTATTGAATTGTGCCCGTATACACCTCGATGAGATAGAGTGATATGGTCTTTGCTGAGTATGCTTCATACTGTATATACAAAATGTCTCCCTAAATTTTTGGAATTTGCAGCACTATTCAGGGGAATTTCTAGTATTTCTAAATTTCATATTTGAAGAGTTCTGAATCCATCCGTTCTCTTCTGTGTGTAGTAACTTCATGAGTGTACACCAGACTCTATATCAGAGCCACGTGACCATGTGACTGTACTATTGGTGTATTTCTTTCACCTACACAATTTTTTGGTTTCATCAGTGTACACAAAAAGCTCTTTTTGGTGAAGCCTTATGTGGCCTTTCTCTTTTTAAAGGCTTATAAATAGTTTACTGTACATCTTGCACTTAGTCTGTTCTTATTCTTGTGATACAGACTTGGACGGTGGTATGCTGTATGTACCTCTGGGTCAGTGCTATTCACTTTATTGGGTGTTTTTGGTTTTCCGTAACATGGAAAAGATCTTGTGACAAACCAGGACCAGATATCTTAATGACAACCCTAGTCCTCCCAGTATCTAATGAATTTCTTCACATTTTACTGGTACATATGACCTGACTATATTAAAACTTTTTTGGCAGGATTACAAGAACAGATTTCACTCTAAACTGGTATAAAATATGTTACTCTAACTTAGCAGTTCTGTTGAGCAGCAAACATTATCTTCCTCTTCTTTCATTACCTTTTCAGTCACATAAAACACTGTTTTTTTTTGTGAGCAACTAAATGCTCTGAATATGAAAGTTTTGATTATCCCATAAAAGCCTGGGGTAATGGCAGATGAATTAAATCTCTCTCAGCACGAAACTGTCCCATAAACCATATCCCTGGTTTAGTAACATGCCGGTCTAATGAATAGCCTGGCCCGTTGCGCCTGACCATCCAAGCAGCTGTGCCATGAAGGCAGCTCTCCGTGGTGTAATAACTCTGTCTCTCCATCTTACTGATGTGTGAAAGAAACCAGTCTGTCGCAGAAAAATCCTGGACCCACATGCACATGTTGAACACGAGGGAAATTCCCACACGCAAGCTGCCGCACATTTCTAGCCACACATTTAGCATGGATTGAGCTGTGTCTTCACACCAAGATAGTAATTAGCACTCACTGTGGCTTTGATGTGATTTACTGTATTTACTCTGGAAGGCCAATGTTGACTTTCTCTAGATTTGCTATGGAAAAGGACGGGTTGTAGTCTCTGAGTTGCACGTTGTTGTAATGTTGGAGGCTTTTGATGGTGTCATTGAGGTTTGAAGTGAAAGTCTTTGTTCCTCAGCTGGTTACAAAGTCAGTGGTCTGAAGTCTGAAACCACAACGTCTATAAAAGCTGAAACTTAGACATGTATTGATCACACACATTGTGAAGCATTTCTAAGTGACCTGGCTCAGTAAATGAAGTAAAAATTGACTACTCTCAAAATTTAACCAAGATTCAAGGTCTCTGGAGAACTCCAACCAAAGCTTTGCTGGACACTTAGCAATAGCTCCAGACACCTCAGAAGTGTGGGTTTAATCGCAGCCCACACACTGCGCTGACACATGAGCTATTTGTAGCTTCTTTACGGTATGTGTGCCGTGGGTGGCTAAATGGGGAAGAATTCACTTTCTAGCAGTCTTTTTTTCCCATGTATTATCGTACAAATAGAAAACAGATACATATTTGTATTGAAATGGTCGTAAAATTCTCCCTTTGATTTCAATCTCTGATAACGTTAATTTTACTGTGAAGATTAAATGTTTTGAAAGCGTGATTGGTGTCTATATCCCTAACGGGGTCGCAGGGGGGGCGGAGCCTATCCCAGCAGCCAACGGGCGAGAGGCGGGGTATACCCTGGACGGGACGCCAGTCCATCGCGGGGCTAACACACAGAGACGAACAACCATGCACAATCACACTCACTCCTATGGGCAATTTAGAATCACCAGCCTATCCCCAAGGTGGGGATAGGCTGACTGGTGGGAGGAAGCCAGAGTACCCGGAGAGAACCCACGCTAACACGGGGAGAACATGCAAACTCCCGGTTAGAGCCCCGCTCACACCGGGACTCGAACCGGCAACCCTCTTGCTGTGAGGCCACTTTAGTCTAAAGTGGCTGTGTGAAACTTTAAGGCCCATTTATGTCTATATTAATGCTCTGTTTCTTTTGTTAGGTTACATATCTGCACAACACAGAAAAAAATCCAAACTATGCCTTAAAGGACACAAAAGTCTGCTAGCTAACACATTGATGCAAGAGTCCGAGTCCTCCTCTCTGGGCTGTCCCAACTGCTATCAGGTGTGGATACCTACTAGAAAGGTCATCTATAAACCTCCTAAATTTTTAATGTGTTCCATCTGACACAATGCATATGGTGTGATGAATGTTAGTATAGGAATTATTTGTTGTTTTAATATGTTAAATATTACTTTATTAGTATATTGTCTGACTAATGTTCTGTATTTGTGAAAACCGATATTGTTTTAGTTTTAAGAAACTGGTCTCCTTCGGGCACTAGGGGCCGTGGGCCGGTGCTCTGCCTGCCGTGAGCGGCCGGTGTCCGGAGGGGTCGCAATTCCCGTTCCCCCTGCTTGTGGGGGGTTCTGGCTGGGGCCTCCCTTTGCCGCCTCCTGGGTGGATGCTAGGTTTGCCTCGGGTAGGGGTGGCTGAGGTCCTTGTTCTGGGCAGGCGGCCATTTGCTCTGGTCTCAGGGGTCCTGACCTGCCTCTGACCTTTGCGTAGTGGGGGTCGTCTTAGCTTGATCACCTTTCTGTGAGCACCTTTCATGTTCTGCATGACGACATAGTCACTGAGCTGCTCTTTAGGTTTATTCATGAAGAGCCATATTTCCTCATATGTGAATACTTCAGATCGGAGTTAGTTTTCTCTTTTGGTGTGTTTTATTGTGCCGATCAACATGTGTGTTTTTGCTTTTTGTACTCTTATTTATTCAGATATGACGCTTGTTAGCGCATCATTCTGACTGCTTTGATGCTGGACAATGTCAATAATATAAAAAAAAGTGTTTTAATGTTTGCATGTAACATTTACATGCTGAACACATAAGGCACAGTGGGACGTGTATGCCCTTCATTTACCCACAAAAACTACAAAGAAAGAAAGTCTCTCAGGCAGACCCTACAGCAGCTAATAATTCCTGACATCTCTCTCTGTGATTCTAGATTAAAAGTAAATAGACCAGATGGTCAATCTGTTGTGTGTGTGTGTGTGTGTATATATATATATATATATATACACACAAAATCAAAATTAGCTAGATTAATGCAGCATAAAAAAGGAGGGGTGAAGATGTTCCCTCACAGCTCTTCCAAGGGTTCCTGTTTTATCTCAGTACAATGGAGGCTCTGTGAAATGTCTTATTAGATTAATGGTGGTGGCTGTTTAAAGGGATCTCATTAACAAACAGAACTGAGTAGATTACTCCTGCAGTTTCACTGTTTGCCTGTTTGCTTAGAAAAGGATTAAGTTCTGATCACATCTGAGTCTGCAGATTGTGGACGGGAGCGATTCGTTTTGGGGCTTTTTAGCTGTGACATCAAAAGAACGCTGCCGTTCCCATTGTCTGGGCTGGAAATCCAAACAAAAAAGTAACTAGAAGACTTGATATTCAAGGAGAATTTGGATTATTGGGCACAAATCATGTTGGCAGCTTTATGTTAGAACAAAGGCTTCATGTTTTTCTTCTGTTTGATTGGACGCTCCTCTGGTCTGTGACAAAATGGAAAGCTCTCTTCTTGAAAACCATTTAACCAGGAAGTGTGTCAATATGTAAATGCTCCATAAAAGTGGACTTAAGTGGTGTGTTTTCCGCTTAAGTTGATGAAAGAACTAGCCTGAAGCTGTGCTTTGAGAACGGTCACGCTCAGTGGACTTGACCGCTACGCCGCTTGCTCTTGTGTGTCGGCACAGCTTTAAAGTCAGGAGACTTTTACCCTGTTGAAAGAGCCGCCGTTCCAGCACAGTAATATCAAACTAATGGCAACTTGTCTGCTAAGTTAGCCGCATACAAACACCTTTTTTCATATCTACTAATATCTAAGTGCTCACAGGTGGTCTGCCTGTGGAGTGGATAGAAAAACACTGCCTGTGGTTTCAGCCTGCTGTACATCAAATGAACCATAAGTACTTTTTCCCTGTTTCTCCTCAAACCCCTCCCCCAATGCTTTGGCTCCATTGAGACCTTATTATGTTTTTTTATAGAATAAAGTACGGATACTTTTGGGAGAAAGAGAGGATTTGTCATATTGTCTGTGATGTGGTTCCTCGCTGTAATTTCTCTGGATTCGTTTACCATTTTCATGCTTCAAAGCTTTGAATACATTTAGGTTATTTTGGTTTGTTATGAACCAGTTAAACCCCTCTGGTCATCAGGGTCAAGTCTACTTGTATTTGCAAATATCAACAAGAAATCTATAAAAGCCTAAACCTGTTCTAGCTGCTGGGGTGTGAAATGACAGGAAATGAAATAATCCTGAGATACATTAATAGGATATTCATACTCTTACTTTTACATGAAAGCAGGTGCAATAATTGAGCTCTTTTCTGTTTAACCGATGACCTTAGTATGAATCATAGACATAATTTACCTGTAAATTAAGTGAAAACTGTAAATAAAAACTGTTTAAAATGGCAAAATATTGCTGGTATTACCTGGTTTTATTCTGAAGTTTTATGAAAGGTTATTGTATATGATAGATATTTCATGTTTATTTGTACTTAAAGAAACATTTTATCAACTATATATTATGGATCTTAGTTGGGAATTTGGTTTTGTCCTCTGGAAGCCTGATGATACACCAGGTAAAATCCCAGCTGTGGAGGCTTATGCTTAGTGGAGAACCAGTCTGGGAAAGGTTTTGCTAAAATGAACACATTATTTCAATTTAATTTCTGCTCTTTTTGCTTTTTAAGCTAGTTTGAAGTCTCATCTTTTTTTTTTTTGAAGAATTTCAGCTCATTTTATTTTTGTGCGTGTGCATCACCAGATTTATCTACAGATAACTCACATGGAAAATAAATAAATAAAATGCTCATATTAATTTTTGTTGTTTAGAAAAAGAGTTTTCAAATGAATCTCTATGATTTCATGTTAAAGATTCAGATAAAAGCAGCATACATAATGTTTTAAATAGATGGTAATTAGTCTGGAAGACGTAAAACTGATGGAGTGGGGTTGGTGTGGTTATACAATTAGAAGGGCGATATCATCCCTCCTAAATTACCACTGCATGCAGAATTAGCTCTGGTTTAACACTTAGCTATTAATCTAATGCTCTGTTTACTGCACACAGAAAGCCCTGACAAATTACTGCTAAGTTTAAAATATTCACCTTTGCCTCGTCTAAACAAGTTCAAAAGGAATATTATTGTGTAGCAGAGGCAGGACGCCAGTTGGAGGAAGGTGGAGAAATGATTTCAAACATTTTGAATCTGCGTGATACAGTAATACTATGTTTAGTGTGTTGTTCCCGTAAGCTCATGCCTGTCCCGAACCGGCCGCCCCCTCACACTACCAGCCCAGAAGACAAAGCCTCATTTCACGATGAGTAGTCTTTCATTTGTGTTGGCCTCATTTGCTCTGAAGTTTATGCATCCGGGTAACAGTAAAGCAAAATTAATCCCTCAAGTACTCCATCGTGTAAGCTTTATGCCTTCCACATGGTTATAATTTGAGATTTTCTCCCTTTCCAAAGTTTTTTACATCCTCGTACTGTTAATTAAAAAGTTTGCTGGTTCTGTTGTGGCCTTTTGTGTTTCCAAGTGGAGAAAACACCATTTTTTTCTTCAGTTTTCTTTTCTTTCTCTGTTTTTCTGTTACCCTCCCTCCCTTCCTGCTTGACCCTCTTGTCCCATCTGCCTTTGTCATGTATAAAGCTAGCTCAACCACTTTGTAAATGAATCATCCTCCCACTATTAATGGGACTGAGCAGATGTTTTCTGTTTGGATAGTCAGGAATTGTACTGCTAAGCCTACAGCAAAACATAACAATAAGATTTCTTTTTTTGGGGGGAGGGGGGCAGAAAGCATAGGCAGATATTTATGGAAATGATTATATAATTTCACTCATGTCCCATATGGACACACGTCTTCCACACATGGCAAATTAGAGGTCATCTCTTCCAGTTTAGAGCATGTCAAAGTGTGTGTGCCAGCGATTTTGGTACTAAAACATCATAAATAAAACTGTAACCCTCAGGACAAGGTGTTATAAATAGGACGTGTCAAACCCAGCTCTGGTTTCCCTGAAAGCCTCTCTTTTCACCCACAGAATAGCTCAGCTACTTTTTAATTTGGCCTTCCTGCGGGCTAACCGACTGACGCCTCTCTCCAAGAGCCTCTGTATTTCAACATTGCCGCAAAATCCCCAATCCTTGGGCACACACACAAACCTCCAGCCTCTCTGAGCTGTTACTTTTTTGGAGCAAAGAAGAGAAGTGTCGACCCTGTGCACTCATCTCCCAGCAACCCAGGGGCCAGACTCTCCGGCCACCGGTTGGGCAGGGCTAGACCAAAGCGGAGGGAAAGGCAAGAATGAAAGAAGGAGAAGCAAGTGGGGCAGAGAGGGTTTGAGAGCAAGAGGAAGCTCCCAGATAAACAGACCGCAGCGCCTCAACTTCTAATCACCCCGCGCTTCCGTTTCCACACTCTATAATTAGAAGGGCCCCGTCCCTTTTTTCTCTGGATCCCCAGTTGACGCAAATGCTTCTTGTGGCTTGGCACCTCATTTGGGGTGTGGGTTTTCAAGAGTTTACAGGCCCTGGACCTTAGCTCTCTGGCTTTCTGGTCTCTCTGATACATCATGGATACCCAACCACCGTCTCAGAGCATTTTTTTCTTTCCTCCTTCCACCTACAGTGAGCTGCATGACCCCATTGCTGATCTGCTATGAATTACAGATGTTATGATCAAAGCTTTTCTTAGTGAGAATAATCAGGATTATTTCGCGCTATTTTTTTAAATACTGTAAATGAGCATAATCCCATCAACATCGTCACAGAAATTTTGAAGCCATATTTGCAGTATGTTTATCTGATACAAACGTAACAAAATATAAATCAACAATGTAAAGATAATATTTTCTACAGATTAACTGGATTTTTCTTAGAGAAAATAGATAAAACATTTCAAGGACCGTCAACAGGTTTTTTTTTTTACCTGATCATTTACCACAACCTCTATCTTACTCTTTATTCATAGGTCAATCTGACTTTTTTTTTCAAAACTCTTTCTGGCTCTTCATTCAGAACTTTATCTTGCCCTTTATTCTGAGCTCTATCTTGCCATTTATTCAGAGCTCTATCTGGCCCTACTTTTAGAGCTCTATCTGCATCTTTATTCAGAGCTCCATCTGGGCTTCTAGACAATCTTGGGAGATTCCTTTTTGGAAAGTACATTATAAAAATGAAAATTACTTTAGAAACTTAACCACATATCTGGAATCAAATCAGCTTTTTTGTGCAGACCGTTAGACACTGAGCAATATTTCGCTGAGTCATATATAACACAACATTCAGTTAAAGCTTCTGAATGCACCGCTTCCTGTAAGTCCAACCAGAGTTACACATGATTGTAACACAATAACATTTAATATCAGAGTTACATTGATTAGATTTCATCATGTAACCAGTTAATGAACCTTCTCTTTGTGCTACCAAGTGGCTACTTCTCTCTCAGGAAGTGAAACTCCACTCTTTTTTTCTTCTTTTTTTTCGGCCTTCCTACCTGTGAAGATGCCCTTTGTGTTTTTCATGTCACCTGGACCCTTTTAGTTTATTAGGAGGGAATAACCTCTGCCATACTTTCTCATTTTAAAAAAAGCCACACAAGAATTGACACACATTTCCTTTCTTGATCTGTTCTAAATCTTCAGACATAATTTATTACAGAAGTTGTAATTTTTTTTTTGTTTTTGTTATTAATTAATTGCAGTGTTTAATGGTGCGATTAATAAAATTAAGAAATCGCAACATGCCTTCCCTGAACTTTCACCGTATAAAAAAAACTCTAAGAGAAGGAAAGTTTTCATCGACTGAATGTGGTGAACTTGGTTTAAGCCTTCTTGGCTTCATGTTTTCCATCTCCACTGCACATGTTCCTGAATCTTTTTAATCTCATGCCATTCCAGCCTCCTCTCTCTACGTTTGACACGTCACCCAGTAAAGCCTGGCCACTAATTAAAACCTACTGCAGCGTCCACATAAAAGATCCAGTATGGAGAAAAAAATGACTAATTACTTTAATAAAATTGATGTCTAGGATTATTTCACTGACAAGGTCTAAGTGTGATGGGTTGAGCAGGTCTTACAGGGTGTCTGAGGATGGGTTTTGAGCTGCCTTTGTCCTCGCCTAGCCAGCTTAGATTTTAGTTTGTGCTGGTGTGGTTTGTTGAGCATGTTGTTTATTGTGAGGCCTGTACTTTTTGCAGTTTGACGAGCTTCATATAAAATGGGACCAAATGAATGGGCCTGTCAGTGTTGGTTAGACTGATCCTCAGCTGTGGTTCAGTGTTTCATTGATCCTCAACGTGCATACACACAAGCATGGCTGTGTAGTGACAAATGAGTTTGGAAATTTTCTCTTTCTCAGATGCTGATCCTCCCATCTGTCCATGAAGAAGTGCCCTGTGAGCCCTCCATTTGAACAAACCAACAGAATGTTGTTCTTTTTATGACAACGATGGCAAATTTAATGATTTGGTCTGTTTGTTTTAAGGGCACAGTAACTCTGTCATGCTGTCTCACATGTGTCTTACACAGCTGCTGGAGTTGGCAGCCATTGTGTGGTTAAATGAACTAATGTTGCAAAGTTAGTACAAGACTGACCTGATGGAGATGGAATTGTTTTTACTGTAGACAACTTTGTACAAATACTGGCAGTAAATCCTTTTCCATTGCTTAGTTTATTGTTTAGTAGTTGTGAAAAAATTCAGTAGTAGAAAAGAAGTGAATACAAAGAAGACAGACGTCTTTGCATTTACTTAAATAAGTGAATTGGGGGGCATGTTGCACTTTCCACTAGAGACAAAACATATGGAACTGCATCAGAAGCTCTTGTTCTGGGTCGAGCAGGTCCTAGTTGCCTGGAATGATCAGATTTCCTTATGAACTTCACGCACATTCTTCCATGTCTGACTGTGAGCTATTTCTCCTGTCCATTATCTCCCAACATGCCATGGTTGAATTTTCTCAACTATGAAACCCTAAAAGAAAATCGCACATTTATTTTGTATTCCACTTTCAGTATTTGATCTGGTTGAAATGAAATGAGACTTGCACTTTTTGACAGACTGAGTTTGCTTCTTTGATTCAAACCAGGCTTTGTTTCCAAGCAAATGGACTAAATTGAAATAAAAAAGGTTGCCGTGAACGTGTCCTTATTTCAGATTTTCCAAAGTGCTGGTGGTAATATGTGCACATTGCTGCAGAGGAGCAATGGCATGCTGTTATTGCTAACTTATTATCACCACATTTGTATTTTATAATGACATAAAGCAATAATTTCACTGTCAGTATAAATATATTTATTATAATAGTTTTAAAATCCTTTTGTCAGATAATTAAGTTTTTTCAGAACAATTGTTTAGGATTGTTTAGGAATACAGCCCCAGGTCATCAGGACACACCGCTGCTGCTTTCATCAAGTTACTGATCAAACACGTCTCAGATATTTCATTACCCAATACTCATTAAAACCTCTGGGATTATGGTGATGGAGACAAAAGCATGTTTCCAGAAAAACTAAAACTGTAATTAAACCTAATTATTAAGTCGGACCAGGGGTCTCATGGGAAAATCTTCTAAATCATTTATTTCTGCACACTTCCTGTAAATCACACAGCTTCCAAGCAAGTTTCAGATGGTCATTATGGGTATCCTCCACGGTCCTTCAACCATGGTTATTTCTTATACATATCTACAGCTTCACAGCAAAACTTATTTTTTATGTTTCTAAAAATATAATTAATCAAGCAGGAGCTGTGTTTGAGCGATTCCTCGTGTTGTCTGCGCAGGAATGCTGCTGGTGACTGCAGACACGCTGGGCCACGACTTCCACGTCTTCCATATCCTCACCCATCCCTGGGCATCATCACAGAGTGCTGTTCACCATCTTTACACCCTACATCGTGGAGAGACTGAAGCCAAGGTATAAATAACAAGCACACACTGCAACCATCAAGCTGAAGTTTAGCTGAAACTAAATCAGAACATAAAGGGAAGAAATGTTTAGAAAAGTTCACCAAAGACATCTGATCCAGAGGACTACTCGGCTCTCAGCCGTCTTTATCAGAAGTCTGGATTACTTTAGCGTTAGCATTGTTGTTGCTAAAGAGGCTAACACCACCTTATGCTTACTTTTCTTCAGTAGTTTGATGTAAAATCTGATGGCAAATTCACTTTCACAGATAAATAGAAAAAACATTATTTAACTACTTCTTTTCTCAAATGTAACTCCTGAGTCTTGAGGCTTATTTTCTCATGTTATTCTGTCGATGACGGCTGAGAAACCAACAGAAGCACCAAACACAAAAAGAGTCAAACAAGGGGATGGTAAATAAACTGCACTTATATTGCACTTGTCTAATCATTTTGACTAATCCAAGCACTGTAACACTATGTGCCCCATTCCCCTACATTTTATATCTACATTTTAAATGCAAAGTGCTTTGCCCAGTTCTTAACCCAGTAAGCAGATCAGGAGGAAACATGTTTAGTGTTTTGCACAAGGACACTTTGGCATGTAAACTAGGGAAGGCTGTAATCTTACCAGGTACTTTCAGGTTGATGTCTGCTCTTTCTCCTGAGCTACAGGAGGAACCTTGTCAGAAGAACCAGATGATTTTCCATTAGACTCACTTCCTCTCAGTGTTTAAGCTGCAGCTGGAGGAGTTCCTAAAGATGCACAGAAAAATATCTGTCCATAGAACTGCTGTAGCAGAAACATGAAAAGGATTGTGGATTGTGGGCATCACTACATCAGACCCAGAGCCTCAAAGGAGGAAGAACACGTACGCCATGTTTCATGCAGACGTCAGGATGCACAAAAAATACTTTTTGTAGATTTGTGCAAACTTACCAACTGGTGTTCGCACCCCATGCAGACTATTTTTATTCGATATGACATGACAAAACCTTTCTTTATGAACTGAAATATTATAAAGTAAACCGTCTGAAGTCGAAATGGACTTGAAAAAAACAAAAGTTCACACGGTATGCCGATCAGCAAAACTAAAGCGCATCTAACCTCATTTTCCTGCATATATTATATTATAATATTAAAGTTTAATTCAATTGTATTTATATAGCCCAGTATCACAACAAAATCATCTCAAAGGGCTTCACACACAGTTAATCACACAACAGCAGACATAACGCACAATAAACACACGTAAAGCCTACACTAAACTAAGCAGACCCAGGACATCCCTGTCCTTAGACCCTCTTTCTCTGTAAGGAAAAACTCCTAAAAAAAACAAGTTGTGGGGATAAAAAACAGAGAAACCTCATTTAGCCCACATTGAAGGAGAGATCCTCTCCAAATATAATATGATCTGATCAGTTTTCTCTGTTTATGTCATGTGAATGTTTTCACACATCAGTGATACGGCTGTGAAGCACACACACATTTAGACACCACATTACTCATTCTCACTGAGAAAGCAGAGCAGTGTCAATAATCATGTTCACTAAGAACCCTTGCTACAAGAATGCTGTCTGATTCTGACCTTTTTATATAAATATACAACTATGCTCAATCTGCGTTGTGTGGATGGGAGCAGATGTTGCTCTAAAGCCTCCATGTACTTTCCAGCATTGATGGAGCTTCATAGATGTGGAAGGTGATTATGTCATAGACACTAATGCACCCCCATCCCATCAGAGATGCAGCTTTTCTACTGAGAACAAGCTGGATGCTCCCTCTGCTCTTTAGAATGAGCTTTTTTATTGCTTTTTTTTCTTTGCATGATGGACCTTTAACCTGCATGTGTTGATTTCAGGGTGAACTGTGTTCACAGACAGGTTTCTGGAAGTCTTCCTGATTCCATTCAGTGATTTCCAGCAGAGAATTATGTCAGCTTTAATGCAGAAGATCACCAGCATCTATCCTTGTCCTGTGCATACAGAGATTCTTCTTGATCTTCTGACTCTGTTGATGACATTTTGCACTGTAGAAGGTTGGATTTTCAAAGTCTGAGGACCATTTTTAGGAATATTTAGATCCAGTTTGTTTCGAATTGTTAAAATTCTGCCCATCTTTCCACCTGAGAGACTCTGCTTCTCTGAAATGCTCCATTTTAGCCACTCATGTTACTGCCCTGTTCACATTTAATCTGATTAGTTGTGAAATGTTCCTCCAGTAGTTTCTAATTTGTACCAGTTAATTTTTCAGCCTTTTGTTGCTCCTGTTGGAACTGTTTACAGATGTGTTCCTGCGTCAGATTCTCAATCGGCACATTTTCCATCACAATAAGTTTTATCATCTGACTTTTTTTTATAATAATAATATTAATGATGATAATATTAATAATAATGATAATGGATTGTGTAGTGTTCTTCTGCTAGAGGGTGGCCTTATTATTATTTACATCCGGGACACTAAGCTGCTACTTCTGCTCATTGTCAGAAATGAAGACTATTGCATTGAACCCATGTTTTGTTGATGATCGAAACATTACAGGCTGGATTTTATGGGGTCTTTTTTCCCCCAAAATGTTTTATTTTCAGTATTTTCAACCTTTTTATCCCTTATTTTTTCTTCTCATGTATGCTGCAGTAATTTGCATTGACTCAGTGGTTTAATACAGAAATGCTAACTCAGCAAACCGGTTGTTCGGTTCAGGATTATTGACTGAAATCCTCTCAGCCTGTCTGTAGTCCGGTCTGCTGACCGACTGCACACTGAGCCTGCTTTGATCTAATGTGCTGTAAACACTGGACGCCAGCCGCAGCATAGTGCTATGGCCAAGGGTTATCACCACACACTCTCTCACATGCTCACAAACACACACTCACACTCAGAAGCACAGCAGAGAGTGATAAAGTCTTCAGTTAGGTGGGTGGAGAGACGCCTTATCTGTCTCCAGGGGCAAACATGCGGCTGGCTGCTAGTGACCTGAGGCCAGGTAAACAGACCTGCTGCTGATAACAGCTGGATGAGGCTGAGGGCGCGGCAGAGTGGGGTGAGCCTTGTCGTGGTGCAAACCGGTGAGTGGTGGACGGTGAGGTTACAGAGGTGGAGCTTCTTTACTGCTTCTTTACTGCTGTACTCCACTTATCTGCACCACCAGCACTGACTTTAAGATACAGGTTAGGGTGTAAAATGAGGTAGATGTCTTATGCACTTTAATAGCTGATATTCAGCATATTTATTTCACTTAGTTTCCGGTAGGTGTTGAATGTTATCAGCATGCAGATTGTTGATGAAATGCGATATCAGAAAATGTCCGTATGACTTTTTACTTTTTTCTTATTATTGAAAACTTTTAAACAGCATGAACATATTATACATCAAACTCTTCAGCAACTCAAATGACTAATGTGAGAGACGTCAGCTATAATGTCCAGATACATTTGTTTAGCACAACTTGCAATAAATCCTGTGGCTGTGACATCAACTAACCACGTGTCACTTGCAACATAAGGACCTTGGAAGTGGATTCATCCAAAGTTTTTTTTAATTATTCTAGATTGTTTATAGACATCAAATTTCCCGCAAAGCTGATGATTTAGCCTATTCACCGAGGACTATGGTTAAAATAACTGCTTATCATATGTAAGTGGCTTTGATGAAGCACTCTTCATCATGCTTGTGTAATGCACTTCTTCCATGACTCTCCGTGCGCGAGTTGTTTGTCCTCTTTCTTCGCTCTTATCCCTCTCTCCATCTTTGTCACATTTCCATCATTCCTTCAAAGGTTCTTTCAGGTGAACCGAGCTGCCAAGTCTTCCTAAGTGTTGTCACTGATTCAGAGAGAAAAACAGAAGCATTAATCACATCTCACTGATCTTTTTCTGTCATGGGTTTCATCAAGTATGGTGTGTGAGGACAGGAGCAAGACCTTTCCAGCATCTCAGGAATGTGCTACCTCTACATCAACACCTACACATCATGTGACTTAAATTTAGATGCATTCCATGTTGTAAAGATAAGGTCGAATATCTGCACGGCTGCTGCATTGTTAGCGTTCAGTCACGGCCACCTTTCAGGTACTCCTCCACCAGATCAGAACGGCTTGACAGTAAAATTCAGGCACCTACTTACAGTTGAAACTCTGGCAGGTCTATTACGGCCAATTACAACTCGCACAAAGTAGCTCTTTATCAGGTCTGAGCTATCCCTAATCAGCCCCAGCAGAGGTCAGGTCCTCTTTCACTCATCTTTGTGAAGTAAAGTAACTGTCTGGTATGCAGAGGATGCCCCATTAACTGTCATTGCTGGGAACAATTACCCAGCCTGACCTGGCAGAGGATTAGAAAGGCCTACAGGTACAGAGCTGTCTCTGACTGCCTCACCAAAGAGTTTATCATTCCTCATTTTAACTTTCTCCTAGACCTTCTGCTGTCACTCTGTTCCACGTCCCTCCATGTTCTCATGCTTTCCTTTAAAACTCCAAGCCTTTTTTTCTGAGTCTGTTGTTTTAGTTGCATGTTTAAGCTTAACCCCGTAAATTCCAGTCAGCATTATGTTTTCAGAACAGCATCGGTCATCAGATTTAGAAGTTAAAAATGTAGAAAATGAATGTATCAGTAGAAACTGGAGAGACTCACACTCCAGAGAGGATGAAATGGTTAAGCTTGTTGGTGAACAGAAGGAAGTTGGTCTGAACACTTGCATGGCAACCATCAGACATTTTTGGTTTGTTCTTCCATAAATGCCCAGTGCACATTTCCAACAAAAGAATAAAATCTATTTATCTCAGAGCAGATCCCTCGTGTTGTTAACTGCTGACACAGCTGTCCTGTTCACTCCTTTACACAGACCGAGAGGATAGATCCGCAGTCCGAACTGTCAGAGTCAGACCACGGAGTGGAAAAATGTTGATCGGGACGCTGCCGCTCATTATGCTGACCAGCAGGATGCAGAATAAATTGATTGGTGATGTTAAACCAATCAGAAACTCTTGACAACTGGTCAACAATTTGCCCGTCTGAGGGCAAGAAATGCTCTGTCGGTGATGCTGAAAAGAACAGACAGAAGTCATGACAAATCTCTTCAGTGTTTCTGTGAGACAGGCAGCAGCACCTAAGTGTCCCGAGTGCCACCGTATTCCCTGTGCCGTCAACCCAGGACACGGCATGGCTTCCGCCCTGTGGCCCTCATACCTGCATTGATTAAATGTTTCTTTTGACTTGTCACGGAGCACTTAAAACAATATCCTTTGCCAACTTACACCCTCTCACCTTCTTCACCACACTCCACGTCACCCTGTCACACCAGCAAAAGAAGAACGTCTAAGTCAGAGGACTCTTCCTAGACTTTAGCTTGGCTGGATTTGAAATGTCCTGGATGGGATAAAAATGCCAGAAAAACCTCCGTAGATTCACTGACATTCATTAGAATTTAGCCCTCACACTAACATACCCGAGCAGTGGCTGATTACATAAGGGACGGCGCTTATGGAGCAGCATTTTAAGGGTTAATAGCATGCTGCATGACGACTGGGTGTCCAAACACCCAGTCGGTTCATCATCTCTGTCCTTTGTCTTTGTTCACCTACACTCCTCTTTGCTTGTATTGTTTGTTGCAGCCTTTCTGTCTGCTTCTCTGCGTGTCTAACATGCTCTAGGAGATCCTATCTCTTCAAGTGGCTGCTCTCTAAGAGTTTCAAGAGAAGGACTAACAAAGGAGGCCGTCACCTTTTTTTGTTTTTTCTCAGTTATTTACATGTTTTCACCACCAACAGGGTTCAAATCTGATTGTCACCTTTTAAAAGAAGGTATTATCTTTGTACCTGTTTGGCATTGTCGTGTGTCTCAGACACATTAGTCTGCTCAAGATAAATGCTGCAACTCGGTCACACTGTTCACTGGGGTTTGATGCTGGTGGTGAAACTGGAAAGCTTTGGTGTGATTTACGCATTTTATTCACCATTTCTTACACCTTTTTTTTTTTTATCTCTACTGAGATACACAAACAAGCCCTGTCCATGGACACTGTTGCTGTGTCTGGTCAGGATCGGTCTGCCTGTGGTTTCTTATAGATTAAATAATGTTTTATCCTCTAAAAAAAATACTGAACTACAAACTACAAATTTATACACGTTTTTACTATACTCGTTCAGTGCGTCCCAACAAAAAACCAAACTATAAAAATGAATGAAAACTTAGCAAAAACCCAAAATACTAAAAATAAGTTGTTTTCATAAAATATAATTCAGTAAAATAATCTCTAATCATTTATGCTAACCAATGATTTATATCTTATTGATTGCTACAAACAGCCTTTTAATGTTTTATCTTTTATAACTTTATTTGTTTTATTTACACTTTTGAATAATTTTGTTTTCACTTTTATTTTGTATTTTCAAGATTAAATTATTTTCTTATTCTTTCAGTATTTTTATTTAGATTTTATATAATCGTATAGATAAATGCATAAATTAAGGGATTTATTGTTTTAAGATGTCTTGTGTCTCACGAACAGAGAAATCTCGAACTTGAAGACTTTACAAGGATTTGATTGATACATCAGTTAAATACACCAGAATTATTTATGTACAAATATGTTTAGTTTAATACACTTTAATTTATAGTAAGTATTTAAATTATAAATCATGTAAAAGTACTTTTGATTTTTCATTGTTTTAAAACAAAGACGTGAGACTTTTCTGGTGTAAATTGCTCAGGTATTGACTGTGATTAACTTTATTGTGAAGTGTTCTGGAGATAAACATGTCTCTTTGTAAAGATTACAGCGGGACAAGCACTCAGGGGGTGAAAGCCCTTTCAGCCATGTGGAATAAAGTCTGGATACAGATGTGAAAGGAAATCCATCTTATGAGAATATTGTTCTACTGCAGTGGGTTCTGAAAGTATTTCTACCTATTTTCCTAATTTTGAATTAAAATCTGTATTTCTATGTATCTATATACTGAAGTTTTTGACAATTTAAAAAATGTGAGTAATTATCTTTTTCTTTTAGCGTTATTAGCAAATGTTGTTATCAATTCACATGGAAATGATGCTGATCCAGCTCACACCTCGGTTGTATCAGTATTGATTGAAGCAGAACCAGATTTTAGAAGTGCATGTAAACGTGGAAGCTCTGAGAACCGTTCTAACAGAGCCGAGAATGGGATGGTTGTTGGTTTATTCCACTGTAACCTGGGATGAAATAACAGGACGACTATTCAAGGATCAGGTTGTGTTTCCTGTTAAAGACTTACTAACAGCATCCTACTCATCACATCTTTCTAAGTTCCATTAGTTAATGCAGTGGGTTTCATGTGAGTTTGTCTTGTTGAAGCTGCTATGATGCAAATAAATTGTGTGTTCAAGGCCTAAAGGTGTAAATAAATCTGAACATGTTTTTATCTCCAAGTGATCTTATCCTCTACCTGTTCTACCTCTCATTTTTGTCTCAGGTCCAAGACATGTGTTTCAGCCAGGACAGCCGCTGGGTGGCCATCAGCACCCTCCGTGGCACCACCCACGTGTTTCCCATCAACCCGTACGGTGGGGCACCATGTGCCCGTACCCATATGTCCCCACGGGTGGTGAATCGGATGTCTCGCTTCCAGAAGAGTGCTGGCCTGGAGGAGATCGAGCAGGACCTGAACAGGGCCGCTGCGTTAGGAGGAGGAGGAGCTGGAGGTATCGGAGGAAGCAGCTGCATTCTGGGTGGAGGAGGAGGAATTGGAGGCCGATGTAGTCCCATATCTGGCTTGTCCAGCAGCCCCTCGGGATCTCCGTTGCACGGTAAGGAGCTGGAGCTGGAAATAGTTCTTATTTCATGATGGCATCTTGGTGAATGTTAGGAGTTCTTCATGCAGGAAAGACACTCAGCTTGCTCCTTTCAGTTTCCGTGGGTCTTCATCAAATTTGAAATAGAAATGTTAGATGTGAGAAAAGATGCTGTGAAGGTCTGTAGGTATCACCACCCCACATTGAGGCTTGAAGCAGACCCCTGGTCCTTTGCAGAATGAGTAGCTGTCCTTTACGGTTTTTAATCTTACTAAAAATGTGCTGGTATTACCATTTTTTATTACTTCTAGTGATGCACAGAACACAGACATTTACAGTAAATGGGTTAACCAGATGAATTACGACTAAACGTGCAGTGTCCTACTACAAAATAGCTTCAAAATGCAGCTGAACTGACGCATACACTGTGCAACAGAGGCCTGGAAAGAGAAAACAATGTGAAAATGATGTTGTATTGATTTCTTGTGTGTTTTAATATTTTTTAAATAGATGATTATTTAATTAATCTTATACCAAAGCAAATTAAGCTATTGACATTTCAGGTGCATGTGAGAGGCCTCTGGCAATGTGTGGATCCCACGTGCACATGCTGAGATTGCTCTTGCCTCAAGCTGCTGTAGACAAAACCCTTTTACAAATGGCTATTCTTCACTGTTATAGACTCTTTATTAAAAATCAGATTGAAGACAAACTCAAAATGCCTCTTTTTGGGGATATCACCTTTTATAGGATTAACCATTTCACAGGATCTGGCTGTGTACCGAGGTTAGTCGAGTTTTTTCATGTGAATCCGTACACTTTTACCTTGTAATGCATTTGTAGCTCTCCACATTCAGTCCATCATTAAATGTTAAAACATATCCGCATATCCACAGCTCTTTGTGTTTGCGTGTGTATTCTAGCATTTCCAGTGACAGGTCATGGCGTAAGCTCTTTTCCAGGGAATCTGTTCTGCCTGCCAGAACCTTGTCTCTCTTGTTTGTCAAACACCATTGCAGGCCTCTCACACTGTGTACCAAGCTGACACAGACATACACTTTATGTCAGATGTACTGTTTAACCCCAGAGGTGTCACTCAGAGAAAAATATCCCAGTTGTCATTAGTGACCTGCTTCCAGGAAGGCTCCTCAGCCCTGATTGGTTGCTGAAAAAGAAGCCGGGTTGGGCACAGATCTAAGTAAACACTTCACAGAACCAAATGACTGCTAACTAACCACTCAGTAACTTTATATCAGACACATTGTGTGAGATTGTTTTCAGCTTGCTGGAGTTGAAACCAGCCCAGGATCAAAGTGTAGCTTAGAACGAAACATGAAGTTGGTAAGAAGCCGTTGTATAAGTTATCCCACTGAAAATGATGGAAAACCATCATTCTGCTGCCGGTCGGACCCTTCCAAAGCATCTAATGAGGTTTCTTTATATGCTTCTGTAATGTCACTAGACAACTCCCCGGGCTTGAGAATAAATATGCGGCTAAATTAAAGACAGACTTTCTGAATATATATGTTTTTGTTTTCTTTAAGCGCTCAGATTTCCAAAGATCCCTTTCAAAGTGTTCAAACACATTTTTCAAACTGCCCATGTGAACGCAATAACTTGACAGGTTTTCATTAGATTTTTTTTACATTTCATTGCTCACTTTGAACTGATAGATTTTTCATATTTTTGGATGATAACTAGTTTTATGTCAAGAATTTTACATTTTTCTCATAACTCAGAAAATTTTTGTCTTATTGGTTTCAAGTTTTGTCCATATGAAAGCACTAAATGAGTACTTGCCACACAGCATACTGAGAGTTTTTGGAAGTTCATATATTTACCACCAGGGGGTGTTTTTGTGTTGAGATTTAACATTTATTTTTATTTTTTAGTTTATTTTTACATATTAACCTCAACAGTTCCAAGTCATTTTAAACCAAATACAAATGAAGTGGTAATTGGTGGTAATTGCACCTCCTGTAGTTGATTGTGTATGAGTTAACCCCTTAGGTTCCAAAATATCCCACTAGGGGTCCTTTTATAAAAAAAACTTCACATTGAAGCTTTGCAACAGATAGAGATGTTTATATTGGGGTGGTATTGAGCTTTGGGAGCTTTTGGTAAATACCTCTGGCAGTTTGGGGCGACTGCATAGGCCTAGTTTTAAAATCCTTTTGTGTATGATGCGCATGTGTTCTGAAAATAAAAAAAAAAGTGTTTCTGTTATTGTCCCCTACTGGACTCGCACTCCTCTAATCCTATGTCACGTGAATTGTTCTTACATGGGATTTAATTTGGAGGTGTTGTTTCTTTTGGCCAGACTATACTACTCTGCATGTGATTTATACTGAAAAGGATGCTTAGCTTTCTTTTTCTTCCACAGATAATCTCCTTTGTTTGGCTTTTTTCTCCCCAATCTGCCTGCAAAGGTGTGCTGCGTTGACCCAACTGCACCTCAGAACAGTTGTTATCTGTAAATGTCTTTATATGTGCTGTATGTTGTAATCTTTGTGCAGCTGTACAGGAACAGAAGTGCCTCATGGGGACTAATAAAGTAGTTTGAATCTGAATTTTATTTAAATTATGGCACAGCATTGATTCCATATTCTTCTGTTTCTTCGCTGGGTATGTGTGTAGAAATTATTCCTTTTTTTTTAGGTTTAGGGCTGGCCTCACTGATGTGGGTATGTTGTTGGCCCTGGGGGGCTCTGGGCTCCCGGCATGTGGGTGGTGGGGGTGGTGGGGCGCTCCTCGCCTTTCTGTCCCCTTGCCTACTGGGGAGAGGAGGGGATGGAGACAACTGGGTGGATGCGTGTGTGGAAAGATGGGTAGGGTGGTGTGGTTTGTATGGATGATTGGAGAGGTTTGGGTTTTGAAGAGTTGGGAGATAAGTGGTGCGGTGTGTGTATGGGGAGATGGGTGGTGAGTAGGGCTGCTCGATTATGGCAAAAATTATAATCACGATTATTTTGATTGAAATTGAGATCACGATTATTTAACACGATTATCCAATAACTTTAGTAAAATGACT
>JBAMIG010000009.1:1366284-1376472 GCA_037177335.1 Kiunga ballochi | reverse complement strand
CTGGGGCCCGTTCCCCCTGACTGTGGGGGACTCTGGCTGGGACCCCCCTTTTTGCCTCCTCCTGGGCGGATGCTGGGCTTGCCCCAGGGTGAGGTGGCTGGGATCCTTGTTCGGGGCTGGCAGCCATTGACCCTGGTCTCTATGTGGCCCTGACCTGCCTCTGACCCTTGAGTGGTGGGGGGGTCGTCTTGGCACGTTCACATTTCTGCGAGCACCTTTCACCCCGTACGTTCTGCATGACGACACAGTCACTAAGCTGTTCTTTAGCTTTATATCTAACTCTGCGGCATCCCGAGAGATTCTTTGTTTTATATACAGGCGTAATAGATGGAATGGTATCTGGTTGGATTGCAGTTTCTCCTTTTGTGGTGTCTCTTTCTTCTATTTGGGTTTTGTTTTCTTTCTCTCTCTTCTGTCTTTTCTGGTCGGTCCAGCAACAAGTTCATTTAAAAGGAAAATATTATATTTAAAAATAAATAAATAAATAAATAAAAATAAAGAATTCTGATTATCAAGAGTATCTCTGTATATACATATATACATCAAGATCTTCTTGACAGAGCAAATTTGCTCAGCACAGTATAGCAGCCAGACCATCATTCCTTTATCTCCATTAGCTGAAATTCCACTCTAGAATGGAGGTGCTTATTCTCATTTCACTCTAGAAATTCCACTAGATTCCTCTCTAGAATTCACCGCTATGTGGCTGTAAATTGTGGTAGCTCTTTAACTCTCGTGATTTTTGTAATGCTGGCCTCCTTTTAAGACATTAGCAAAAACAAAATTGCCGTGCTGGTTAACCAGTGTTAATTTCATCCTTGACATGTCCCTGTTAAAAAGATCTGCACAAGGGTCATAAAAATGCTAGCTTTACCAGGCTTCAAACATAACATCTAAACATTGAAATATCTAACTTCATTTTCTGTCCAATAAAAGGATATTTTCTTGGTTTTTTGTGGAATATTATAGTCACTATATGAATATTACACATAGTATGTGATGTTGCTAGGCAACCCAGGACTGAAGCACAATGGATAATTCTTGTAGTCTGTGACTGTCTTATTTTAAACAGATGGCACACTTTGGAGTGCGCAGACTAAAATTAATACTTTGTAGCCTACATAGTCTGCATACTTTGAAGTGTGCAGTCTCTGAATTGATCTCGGTGTGTGGTGCGGTCAGTAAGTTTAAGATGTGTACAGTATAAATATTTTCCAATAACTTCACTTGTTATGTTGCTTATATTCAGCATACCTATGGTCTAATGTGCAGCTGAGGTGTTGAGGGGATCTGGTTCAGTGGTTATGATCAGGTCTATGCATTTTGCAGATGATATGGTTCTGTTTTCTTTATCTGGACGTAATATCCAGCTCTCACTAGAGTGATTTACAGCCAAGTGTGTAGTGGCTGGGTTGAGAATCAGCACCTCCAAATCTGAAACTATGGTTCTCAGTCCAAAAAAGGGTGGATTGTCCTTTAAGGGTGGAGGATTAGTTCCTGCCCAAAGTGGAGGAGTTCAAGTATCTCAGGGTCTTATTTACAAGTGAGGAAAGGATGGAAAATGAGATCAATAGGCTGATTGGTGTGTAGTCTGCAGTAATTTGGATGCTGCACCGCTCTGTTGTAGTTAAGAAAGAGCTGAGCCGAAAGACAAATCTCTCAATTTACTGGTTGCTTTATGTTCCTACCCTCATCTATGGTCAAGAGCTGTGGGGTAATGACCGAAAGAAGGAGATTGCAAATACAGGCTCCCGAAATGAGTTTACTCTTCAAAGGACTCAGAGTAGAGCCGCTGCTTCTCTACATGGAGAGGAGCCAAATGAGGTGGCTCTGATATCTGGTTAGGATGCCTCCTGGATGCCTCCTTGGTAAAGTGTTACAAGCATGTCCCTGTGGAATAGGGGGGAGCCAGGATATGTTTAGAATGCCTCTGGATTACCCCTGATATGCTGGCAAATGTGGTTGGGGAGAGTGAAGTCTGGAGGTCCCTCCAAAGGCTTCTGCCCCAGCGACCTGACTCCAGATAAGCAGGAGAAAATGGATGGATGAACCTATTTAACTCCAGTAAAGTGAAACAGTAAAACACTTCTTCTGTAATCCATATCCAAATGTGTAATATCTAATGAAAGTGATAAGGGACCAAAAAAAAAGTTTTATATTCACAAGATATTTTTTATATTTAATCGGCCGACAAATAAATTATCAGATTTATTTTACTGCCAGAAATCATCATCAGTATTAGCCTTAAAAAATCCAAATTGGTCCGGCCCAAATATCTAGATTGGTGCTGACAAAGGTCTGTAATTCCAACTCTGTTTAACTCTACTCCAGTGGTCTTATCACAGTCTGCACATAAAGGTTACAGACACGTTAGAGTCAGGGAAGTGTTCATGCAGCTATGTCTTTGTAATAACTATCAGACCTGAGCTTTGTCAACCTGGACTTGTTGGTGGAAACGAGGATTTAAAGAACTCTTCTGTTGCCATGGAAACTTGTCAGTCGAAAATGTTGAGTGAAATCACTTTTTCTAGACAGAAGAAGAAATGTTAACATTTTTAAAATGACAAGGGCATGGTTGGATAGTCAAGTGACTATAAACTGGGTGAAGCAGGTACAGAAGCTGGATGAAGGGTGTCACGATAAAGATCAGTCAAATGAAAACAATCCTATTCTGATTGAATAAAGTGACTGGTCTCCCCTTTGCTGAGTGAATCGGTGCTGTTTTCTGTATGTCCATTTGACTGATACATACACAATAGCCCATACTATCATCTGACCCCCACCCTCACCCTGTCCAACAGCACCCTTGTTTCCGCTTCTTCCTGTCTTCCTTGTCTAGACCCAGACCCCTCTGTAACCTCTGCACTAAAATGCACACATTCCTTCTGACTGAAAAAAAAAATAGGCCATCAAACATTAAAAGGTTCTCAGTCTTTGGAGACTTCACAGCGATGAGAGATAGGGGGGGGCGGGGAAGGGGAGGGCAAAAACATCAAAGTGGAGACGAGGAGAAAGTGAATAAGGTAAGTAATGAGGTGCAATTGTGAAAAATGAAGGAGAGATAGAATGGAGAGGATAAAGTCGGAGGGAGGTACAGGCAGGAGGAGAGAAAGATAAGTTTGTATAGTAGCAGCGCTGAAAGCCGGGGTCCTGGGGAGCACCGTCGTAAATCACACTTTTGTTTCAAAGGAAAACATTAGAGCCACCTGTCAACAATTAGTCTTTGCAGTGATACCTAGCTGAGGGTGTGTGCATAGAAGATAAACTATCTGCAACAGTCATCATTTTTGTCGTTGATTGAATCAAAAAATAAGTTGAGACATTTGGAAAAAGAACCAAAAAAAAAGCATAACTGAAGTATTTTGCTGTATATTGCTGTCTGGGTTTTATTGTTTGCATGGAATAAAAAATGAGCTAATCTTGCTATCACTGTAGGCTGTATGGGGATGTATGTGGGTGTGGATTGTGGTGTAGAAGTCGAACAGTCAAGAAAAATGCTGTATATTTACATTCAGTTTACTGGTAACTGAACAAAAAGACAATCAGTAGTTTTCTGCTCTGTTCTAGTTTAGATGTACAGGTTTATACTGAATTTAACCCTTTAATGGCTGATTCATTACTTTAAAAACATATGTTAAGTTTATTTAATTATTTAATTATTAGTTATTTTAGACAAGATAAATAATCAAAATAGAAAATATTTACATATAAGTGTGCTATGGTTTAATATGGTGTCTCTGTCAAAATTATTGTAACACAAATATTAACCAGTGTGAAATAGCAAGAATACAACAGACTTTTATAATAAAGTTTTTAGTCTCAGATACTGTACAGTATGTACCAAAATATAGTAAGCTACACAAAGCGTTGACAGGCTGATGTTAGATTTTTTAGCTGCTCGTATTCGATGTGCTAGTTATTGATATTAAAGCTGTTATTCTATTCTATTCTATTCTATTCTATTCTATTCTATTCTATTCTATTCTACATAAACCTTCATCTTACTTACCTTACTTATAATAAGCAGTAATTGTAACCATAGCTATTATTCTAACATGCACATCATGTGGGAGGACAGAAGCGAGAGAGGTTGTGTCTATCACTACTTCACGCCTTATGTTTAAGTGCGTACTACATTTAACCTGAAATTTAAGCAAAAAGTCAGTGCACTGAAAGTATCTGGATGCTGCCCTAAAATGATCCAAAAATCAAGTGTGAAGCGATGGACACTTTGTGCACTAAACTGACGCCATCTTGCTGACAGAGCAGAAAAGAAAATGGTGGACTTTCAAAATAATGGCGGCAAACAATACTGTGGCAAAGGCTTATTTGTATAGATGTGGGTTAGGATTTTAATGTATACCGTAGCGTGCTAAATATCTAATTTAGTGCTTACAATAAGTCGTGGATTTGATTATTTATTTGAGACTGTGGTAACCCATCCAGCACAGGAAGCAAATGTAGTGAAAACAAATTAATCATTTTGATGTGAGCAGAATAGTCTAACTGGTTGTATGTCACTACTGGTAAGCACCCAACATCCAGTAATCCATTTGAGACAGCACTTACCCATGATAGTGCACACTACACACTACATTCCAGTGTACTACAGTATTAAGACATAATCTTTGTTTTTATCAGCAGTGGGTCACCCTTCACTATTCCTCAAGAAAGAAATAGTCATTTTCACTGATCATTAGTAGGTCATATAATTTATTTAGTACCTTACTTCCATCTCTCGGTGCAACGTGTGCCCCTGTAGATGCTTCAGTCAAGTACCCCAACAGTATAATGATGCCGGCATTGTGTTTTATGCTAAACCCACCCAATCTCCAGCAACTCCCTTGGCATCATAGTTTTGTTTTTACTGCAACACACACACCTGTCTATGAGACCTTGTATAAACAGGGTTTTCACATGTCAAGGTCCACTGATAAAGGTAAGAAGTACCAGAGCTCAGTCACAGGTGTCACAACAAAGGCTCTAAATAAACAGAATATTTTAGTACTTTGTTATTAATAGATTAACAGTCGCTCCAAAAACCTGTTTTGCTATGTCATCGAGGAAGATTATGTAGGCTTTTGGGTTAAAAAAAACAAATGGGCTTGATGTTTCCATCATTTCGATGACTTGGAACAGAAATATAAGAGAGTAGATGACTTCATAACAAACAAGGAAACAATTCCTTTTTAAAAAGACCAAAATAAACAAACATATCAGAATATTTATTGAGTTTTACATCGTATTTAGTTAGTTGAAGCATCTTTTTTTAGCAGTAAATAACAGCAGAATAAAGGTATAATAAGCAGCTCTTAGTTTTTATACAAACTTATCAGATGAGCTGAAACAGGTTAATTCTCACTCCCAACAGCGAGGTTATATTTATATGATGGAAACCCACCAAAATGTGCTTCCTGCAGCTGGCCATTATCAGTTCAGAAGTCAGATCTTCACAGTAAGGTTGTGCTGGTGTTGTGTGCCTTTTTGTTTGAAGATAAATAGCCTCTGAAGCTTCCTGCTGCATGTAAATTTAGAAACCGTCCCCTTTTCCAGTGCTCATGCCACCAGTGTTGATAAAAGCGCCATCATTTGTGCAGTTTTCACCGGACATAAACACGTTGAGTCACATTTGCTTTTGTGTCTCCCTTCCGCCTGTTTTTGTGAGGCGAGTGTGAATTTTGGGCAGTGAAGGCGGTTTTCTGAAGTTGGCAGCGAGCAGCAGGGTGAGGCGGGCTGGGGCTCGGCCACCTAGCCACAACAGCTGCTCTGTGATTGTCGCCAGTGAGGACAGCGTTGATTTTTGGGAAGGAACTGTAGAAAAGTACACATCCTTCTCAAAGCTGCCAGCCCAGGCCGCCGGCACACCTAAAAATAGAGGCTGCAATTGGCTGTCCTCTTGTCACTGTTAAAATCTGGCTGGTTATTTATGGCTATGTATACAGTACAACTCCACCCACAATCACTTTTCTTTTTTTAAACCTTCTCTCTGTGATATCAGTTTATTGCCCTTTGAGGCGTCCCGTTCTGTAAAATGTGGTTTGTCTCATGCAAGGCTGGATCAGTAAGCCCCTCTGAGCTGAGCAGAGACTCAGACACAGTCTACATCCAGTTTGCTTTGTGTCTGCGTTGATCCTTTTCTTCCATTTCTTGCATCCAGTGGTGTTTAAGTTCCCGGCTGCCGCGTCTCTTTGAGACTTGATGTGTGTTTGTTTCTTTTTCACATCCTTGGGGGAGTTTTGCATGTTGTAGTAAAACTCTTCTCCAAGTACGGAACATCAACACAGGGCTGTTAGCGCAACAGGTTTGTTTCCTCACCAAGCAAGAGCCCTGGTGGTCTGATCATGGGTCATCTGAACCCTGGCGCTGGTTCAGAGAAAGAGGGGGAGGCAAAAAACAAGGTGTGACGGGAAACTGTTAATTCACTTGTTGATAAAGGGAAACTTCCTTTCTGCTATTAGAGGCTGACGGTCTGCTTATTTGGGTTTGGACTTTTAACTCGCCCTGTGCCTCCCCAAGCACCCCCCCCTACCTCCTCCCCGACTCCCACCAGCTCATCATTTATCGTCCCGTGGTGAAAAATACCAACGCTTCGCTTAGGTCGATGCCAAGATAACATTACCTCATGAGTTCTGGAGTGCGACACACATAAACAAGGCCTCATGCTCACACTGTTTGTGCTGCTGTTGTTGCTGCAGCTTAAAACATTACTATTCAGGAAGTGATGCGGATTTAGCAGAGTAAAGTGCAGCACCTATGATTAAGCTGATGCTGGGCAGTGGGATAAATCACAGGAGCGGATTTAAAGCTGGGATGATATGGAGTTATGATCGTCTTTTTATTCACTGGAAGAAAATAAGCCTGAGTGGGAAAGGCCCAGAAAGAATGAATAAGTTTGACTTTAAATACAGTTATTTCTCTCTCAAAACCTTTTTTGCTGTAGAAGTGAAAACTGTGCCTTCTATATGTTTGGTCACTCTCAACCAGACTGACAACTGGATGGGGATCATTTCTGCATGCGTGGTTAAGGCTTTCTCATCCTGTCAGGCTGGTAAAATCGTGTCACTCAGCTTCCGGCTCGAGTCTTGTGATGTTCGTCTCACCACAAACCTGATGGGACACGTAAATACCGACTCCACTACCGTTGGCTGCTCCCTGCAGCAGCGGCAGGGAGTAGGTATATTCATGGTGTCTGTTCCGAAGCTGCAGAGAACATCCTGAAGCTAAGCCAGTAGAAGGAGTTTAATGAGTTTGTGGAAGAAACTTTTATTTGCAGCCGACATGATGAATCTGGTCCCACTTCCTTGCAGGAAGTGATGACCAGTACAGAGTCGGATGTTTAGATGCTTTGCAATGGGAAGTTAGAGTGGATGTGGGATAAACTGATGTCCCTGAATGCAGCAGGAAGTTAGTGTGAACTTTAGTTTTAGCTACAATATTATCAGACCAGGTGGTTTTAAACACAGAGATGAGCAGAAACTGGTGGTCAGTCACATGACACCAACAGTCATAATAAATCCTTCATCATCATCATCATCATTCCAGCAGCTATACTGTTTCAGGTCGAGAACATGTTTAGACCCTGGAATTAGGGTGAAAAGGGAATTATTGCTGATATGGGTTCAATATTAAGACATTTTCTTCACTGGTTTCTTCCTATATTGGAACTGGATTAATTACTTGATAAATTATGTTTGACTCTTATTCTAAACAAATAAATAAAAATAAGTAAATACTTATTCATAATTGCAGAGATAAACAAAATTGAAAGGAGAGAAACTTTGAAACATTTCGGTTTGCCTGATGTAAAACAGACAAGACGACTGGAACCATTATAGTTGTGTTTCTGTTTTATGAATTAATGGTCACTTTTTTACTAAAGTCATCCAGGTAAATATGTGTTATAGTAAATAAATACTATTGTTTATCATTATTAATGTACAGCTTCAGTACACTCAGTTATTCATTGTTTTTGCACTCTACATTCCTCTGATTTGTTTAGGATTAAGTTTTTCCAACAACTCGATTCAAACCAAGTTATATAAACTAAATCTGTTTACTTTTAGCCACTGTTATAGTTTGCACACGTAGACGGAAGTTTACCTTTTTATCTGCTTGATGTATTTTATCAGGATAATTTAGAGTATTTCTGCTGAGCTGAGTTTCAGTACTGTGCTCGTCCTCTGTGTGGCGCTGTTCGGTCAGAGTTGCCAGCAGTACCCAGCAGCCGGGCTGCAGCTCAGAGAGGAAAAGAGCTGTGGAGCTGGAGTTGTTGCTGGAAGGGAAGGGTTTCGCCTTGATACAAATCTAACAACACAAAGAGTGACATAATTTCTCTGAGTTTTTGTGAATGGTTGCTTCCTCAAGCTAAAAAAAACATGTAGCCTCCTGTGGAGATTGTTGTTTACGTCATTCCAAGAACTTTATGACCTATTTGTTATTTTATTGTTTATTAAAACATAACTGAATAAACACTAAATAAATAGTTTTACCTCCTTTTTCCCTTAAATAGTAAAAATATAGATATTTCATGTATTTTAAGTAAAAAAAAAGTTTTTGAACCAGGTTAAAAAGGATAAATTTAAATAGAACATGTTTCAGTCTTATTAATAACAAGAGCAGTGATTTGGTTATTATGAGGAAATAATCTTATTTTAGTGCTTTGCTCGCTATGTTACGGAGTGCATGGGATGGAAGTGTTGTGTAGCGTCAGCGATAAGGCAACGCTGGTTTCAGTGTGTTCTGCAGGCTCCGTCTGCAGGCTTCTCCCTGTGGTCTGCAGAGGAGCCAGAGCCCAGCTCGGCTTGAGTCAATAAACCAAGAGCTCAGTGCAAAACCACACTGCAATCGAACAAGCTGTTTACCCAGAAAATTAGCCTTCCCCTCTACTTTTAAGGCTTTTAAAGCAACCAAAAATACACAGTGCGAGGAGTATGTATCTTGGCCTGCGTTCGGGCTCCGCCAGAGACCTTTGTCCGTTTTATATGAACCCTAATAACTCAATCTCCACAACCACTAAACCCTCTTATCACCGGGTGCTCGCCACTGCACTCATCATTATTTGATTTGCAAAATTGTAAGGTAGATAGAGAGAGGAATAAAGCTGCTTGCTGTTACGCACAGAAGGCACTTGTGGCTCCCATCTCATTGGCTACCATGTGGAAAATGCACGCTCTGAAAAGCCAAAACCTCCTATTGTCACAGAATCAATAGGTTTTACATCCTGCGTTTGCTCCACAGCAGCATGCAGAACGTCTTTCTGCTTTTTTCGCTCATTGTTGCTCTCGCGGTTTAGTTTTAACACAGTGTTTATCTGACAGGGAACGATGGGTTCTAAGGCTGTGGAACGTTTGCAGCTCCAGTCTGTAGAAAGTTCAGCTTTATACCAAATTTCTGCTCTTCAACAAACTGCTTTTGTTATAATAATCTGAGTTAATGCCATAATATATTTAATAGCATACTAGATGCACTCAGTAAAACTAGTATTTGTGTGTGAGGCTGCTCCTCTGACTGCACAGATTGGCCTGTTTTTAAATATTATCTAAAATAAAAGTGACTTTGGAGCTAAAATCAATCCCCTTCTTGTTTTCCCGTACATGCCCCGTTTCCTGCTTTTACTTTGAAGTGTTTCTGACATTTTAAACCAGGAAGTACAGAGGTAGATTAGGACCAAAGTGGCGCAACGGTTTGAAGCGTCTGTCGCAGTTCAGCGTACCTGGAAATCAGGGTCAGTGTAGAACATACACATCCAGCGTTTCATCTAACGCAGCAGGACAAGAAAAGATCTGCTGCTTTCTGCAGGAATCATATTAAAACATGACATACTGACGTCATGCTTCTCGTTGACATGGACGCTGCTGGGTGGGGTGTTGGGGGCTGGGATAGCAGAACAGTTGTGTCATTATCCCCTCTCTGGCTCTCTTATTGTGTGCTCTCCATAAGACGATGGGGTCATTAAAGGAGATGCTTTTAGAGTCCGACTGAGCGACTCTGATGCAGAATGCTGCTTCCTCTGCTTCGCCGGCTCTCTGATCTGTTTTTAATCGGAATTTAAAGTGAAGCAGAAATTGTCCATGTTGAACATTTTACAGATATTTAGATGTGTCTCCTGCTGTGCTGCTAAAAAACAAGAACACTTTTACTGTCATTTATTCTGCTGCCTATTTGGTTCCACGGAAATCTATCACTTTA
>JBAMIG010000009.1:1348738-1359200 GCA_037177335.1 Kiunga ballochi | reverse complement strand
GAAACACACACACACACATACACACAGAAACACACACATATACACACACATGCACACAGAAACACACACACACACACGCACACACACACACACACACACACACACTTCCACTCACTGTTTTTTTCTAAGATTTTTTTTCTTCAATACCACCTAAAAGAAAAAAATAAACCTTAAAGGCGCTCTGCCTCTTTCTATATCTATGAGGGATGAACAAAGTTTAAAGGGTCTCGTCATATCAGTAAAATTACTGCCTAGATGGGTGGATCTTATCCAGTCTCTGGTTCTGTCTCACATTGACTAACACTTTATTTCGTCCAGCGCTTCAGAAAAAGACCTGCCCAAACTCCAGATGGTGGAGAATAGCACGCTTAGCTCTCCCGTCCATTCAGACCCAATGCAGTTTCTATGCATAAACCTCTTTCTGAAGACAAACAGTTTAGAAGTCTCTTTGTCTTTTTCCATTATATGTGCACCAGAGCTTATATTTAAATAATAGTAACACACATAATAGTTAATAGTGAACATAGTGATGGCATCAAACAGGCTGTACTTGGGCAGTTGTTTCCAGGCCCACTTTATGTGCGATGCAGAATACGACTTTATGTAGAGTCATTTCAGACTGGTGGAAGGCACTCATTTAAAAACATGCACCAGTAAAATCAGTTTCCAAACCACACTAAATAAAAAACACAATAACTCAATAGAAGGCCAGAGATTTAGCAGAAATAAATCTGTGCTTGGCAGGTGTTGGTTTAATCATTCTATTATTATTTATGACAATATTATAAGGTATATGAGGTAGTTCCTGGTTTGTGGCTTCACTGAGCCTATCTCGTTTCAGCCAAGGACGTTTTATATTTCTTTTGGTTTATATTGTCCTGATTTTATTTTATTGTCTTTATAGTCAAACAAAACTTTTTTTATGTGACTTTGCGACGAGTTTGTGTCTTTCAAAGCGGTTCGGCAGGCACAGAATCGCTGTCACCATAGCAACGGCAGCGAGCAGGCCGTGTCGTCCCAGCAATGGTGAAAAGCCGGTTCTGTGGTTGAGTCGCATCAGAATTATTGCCAAACCTCTCAGTGATAGTGCTGCAGCAGAACTGGGTGGATTTTGCCATAACTCTTTTTAATAAAGATCTTTGGAATAAAACGCCTCACACGCCAGCAAGTACCTGTGTTTTCTCTATTTCCTTGTTAGATATCGTGACTGCCTGCGACCTCTTCCCCATCATTATGCAATGTAGTTCACCAGCTGCAGCTTTTTCCTGCATCCATCATGGCTGCCCCCATATTCACCTTCCACATACACCTGAGAGGCCGTAGCTGAATTGACACCCATCAAGGTTTCTTCTGAAAGTTCCCACATTCCAAATGTTCCCACCCTCGTTCTCTTTATTTGAGTGTGTCCCTCAGTACAAACACAGCGTCCTCTCAGCCAGTCAAGCTGTCTTCATGGATCATGTTCTGGCCATGCGTGATCCCCGTCACATTCTCAGCTAGCATGTCTTCACCGTCTGCGGGGTTATGACCCCAGTGTGACGATTTGGCCAACAGCGATCATCGCCCTGCCGTCTCAGTCAGCCACACCTGTTCAACAGTCTGATGTGGTGTTTCAGCAGAGAGGGGAGGCGTACTTTTAAAAAGTTTTGGGAGTTCAACCACTAATAAAGACAGAGGGGATGGGGGGAGGGGCTGTTTCGGATGCGGATGTTAATTCATTGACACTCCCACCCCAATGCCCACTTTCTGCTACCCTCTTAGCTGAAGCACCATTATAGTCTTTCAGGCTTCTTCCTGTTCACATTTTTTCTTCCTCATCTTTTCCTCTTCCTCCAACACAAAAGGTGGCTGCCCTGGCTCTGGGGGTGTAGCACTTTAGAGAAGTGAATAAGCTTTGAGGAGCTGCTTGCTGCGGTGCTCTGTTAGCGGGAGCGAGAGAGCAGCAGAGGGAAATGAAGGACGGGTTTGTGTAATGGTCTCCTCTCTGCTCGCGAAGGTCATGCAGCATTGTTGTCCAGCGGAGGTCTAAAAGACAGGCCGATGAAGAAGCACAAAGCCCAGCTTTGGCAGGACTAATGAAACTCTGAGCTCCACGTTAATGATCTAAAAGACTGGAGCAAAACACTCAGCGCTCCCTTTCCGCCCACATTCAGCCTCCTCTTCATCGCTCCTTGCCAATAATGACCAGGCCTCCACTGCTCTACCTTTATCCTCAGCTTTGATGTGTTCCTTGTTTTCTTTGTCTCTACGTCCCCCCTCCCTGCTTTTCAGTCCTTTATGCCTCATGGCTGTCATTCATCTATTAAAGCAACAAATGGAACAAGGAAAACATTCAGAGCGCGTATTGTGGTGCACCCACTGGTTTGCTCTTTATTTCTTTTGAAAGCACTTGAACTTGGAATTTTCCTTGGGCTGCCAGAAAAATACTGCAGTGTTTGTCAGAGGATTACCAACATATTTGTTTTATAATCCACATGTCCATAATCCTGTATTTTAATGTGTCAGTGTAACTTTTAATGTGTAATTGTGTCTTTTAGATTTTTTTTTCATCTTCATTTATATTTACAATAAAACAAACACGTGCAGATAGTTTTATCTGTTCGGGTCAAATAAAACCAGTGGCAAAAGATTTTATTTATTGTGGCCTTTAGTTGTTTTTTGTTTTTTATTTAGCCTTCATTAAGTTGTGAAATTGATCTTATCACTATAAATCACATTGCAAACTGATATAAGCTACATTTCTGTTTCTTCTGCTTTAAATGTAAAAAAAAGTGTTAATAAAATGAAAGATGAGTCAAAAAACAGTTTAATTTTACTGATTTAAATCAGCAATTTTTCAACTATAAATATGAAAATGGGGTTTCCACAGTGCTCCTGCGAATGTGCATGATGACAACACATTTTGGTTTTATTCCCTATTACCTGCACAATTTATTTATGATTATAGAAACAAAATACTCTCTGAGTAAAACGTCTTCATACCCATAATGTAACTAAAAATACAATATTAGAAATTATGTTCAGATAAAATAATTTTTTTATATACTGAATAGAAAATGTTCATTAATTATTTAATCATTCAATATTTAATAAATACATTTTATTTAATTTACAAATAAAATAAATACATGAGTTATATTAAATAAAGAAAAGGGAAAATAAACACAAAACCTAGAAGCCTTTTTGTGACAGCAGAAGTTATTTGTTACAAAAAACCTCAATGTTGATGCGCGTCCTGCATGTCCTGTGTGTCCTGTGTGTCCTGCGTGTCCAGCGTGTCCTCTTGGGGGAGGTTAGGTGTGTATGAGCTGTCCTGGAAGATGGAGATGGTTGAAGCAGCAGCGTCTCTGGGTTGGATCATTACCCCGTCAGGACGCCCGTTCACATGAACTGATTGTGTTTGACTCCAGCTTCACGGCGTATGTGAGTCAGCTTGTGTTTCCCCGGATCGTCTGTCCTTGCTGGTGTGTTTATGTGTTTTCCCACATGTGTGCTGCACCAGTGTGCAGAGCCTGTTGATTGGTCTTGATTAACGGACTGCCATGGACTGGAAGCAGAGTTTCTGTAATCTGGCATCTTGACTTGGTTATTTCCAATCATTCCTCAGGAGGCCTGAGCCTGGGTTGGATGTTTGCTATGGAGAGAAATTAGGAGATGGTGGTTTTCTACCAGGAAAGAAGGAAAAAAACAAAACAAAAGATGCACATTAAAAAAAAGTCAGTGTGGTTTGAAGTGAATGCTACATGACATTTTAAATCTGATTCCAAGTGAGCAATTTTATACATTAGCATCTGTAAAGACCACTGAACTGAAAAGCAGCTGCTGAGTCCTGAAAATGAATTATGTATTAAAGGTTTTTCTAACAATCACGAGTCCTGAGAAGATCCTGATTGACATCGGATGTCTCCGAGCTCCTTTAACAGATTATGCCTTCGTGTGTTTTCCAGGCAAACTAAGCAACCAGGACTTATACAACAACTTCACCAACAACAACATGGGGAACCCACGGCTCACGCCGCTGCCCACCCTCACCGTGGTGCTGCCTCTGGCTCAGATTAAACAGCCTATGACGCTCGGCACCATCACCAAACGCACCGGGTAGGCAGCACTCATGCAAACACACACTGATCCAAGCCTTTCCACAGATGTCCCATCCTATTAAACAACATTTGAACATTTGAATAATCTATCTACATTTCCATTAAGTCCTTCATCATCACATGAGCTGATGTGGAAATGTTATTTTTAAGCACATGCATCTAAACTCACTTTTTATAGAAAAATCATCCCACTGTCTTGCTCACAGTTCAAAATTTTTTCAGATTTCCAATTAACTACCATCAGTTTTCACAGGGTGTTTGTTTTAGTTATAAACATAGTTGGAACAAAGCTGTCAAAAGTCCTTATATTTCCACTTATTAGATTTTATAAATAAAACATATTCAAATGTAAATATATCAATTTGTATATATTCCATATTATTAATAGTTTTTTTATTAATATTAATTTCTGTTACTAAATTCATTGTATTTATTTACATATTTGCCTGTTTACATTTGTGGTAAAACTTCCAGATCATCATAAACTAGGAAACATTTTATTCCTATCTGGATGTTAAAAATCCAGTTTTCCACATCATGATCAGATTTTTCCAGATCCAGATTTTCCAGAAGTTATTTTCATCTTTATATATATAGATTTCCTCATGTTTAGCAATCCTGACTACTTGAACTATCCTCGCATAGAGATTACAATTATTTAGTAGTCTATATAGTAGATTACACTTAGTAGTGTACAGATTATGTCATTTTAAAATTGGGCAATTCATTATGCAGCCCTGATTGGCCCCTTTACAGAGCCTCATCATCGATCCCTCTGCAGGCCCGATCGGGCCCTCTGTAGGACCAGTTTTGGCCTCCAGACCGTGTGTCCTGGAGAAGTTTCTCATGTTTAAAAAAGAACTTTATCATTTGAGGAAAACCTTTTTCTAAACTAGTTAAAAGCAGAAACAGAAGAATGGGATAGAACCGTCTCTGGATGAAAACAGCAGATAAAACAATAAATGGAATTTGCTCAACAACATCGGCATATTGTGTAAATCAGCTAGTCTTACTTTCACCATCCAGGTTGTTCCCATCTGAAAAGGTTCACTGAATATGAACGAGTGCATTGATTAATTATGTATCCTCTGACATTTGATTCTAAATAAATAAATAAATAAGGACTGTTGTGCATCAGTGAGTATAAGTGAAACCTTTCCAATATCCAGTCTCCAGGGAGTTGAGTTTAAAAGAATAACTTGTAAATGTGCAGTGTAGCGGTGCTGGAAGTAAGTTCAGTTTGCTACGTCTTTCATGCAGATATATGATTTATTGTCTTTTTCCATTAATGGCAGAATGAAAACATTGTATTGTGTCATCAGCAGCAGCTTTCCCGTCACACATCCAGCTGATGTGTCATGACTTCTGTCTGGGGCCAGCCTCTTTTGCATAGAGAGGTTAATGAAGCAGCGCACACACGCTGCCTCTTTCAGAAAGCCATGTAGGGAGAGGGTAAAACATGTCAGGAAGAAATGAAACCATCCAATCAGCTTTGAGTTATTGTAAATGCCGTGTCAGTCTATGAGCTTTGGCTGTGGGGACACCCCCTCCCCCCACCCCCACCCCAACGCTCCAAATTACCTGACTTTTTTCTTTTGGATCTTTGCCATACATTGAAATTTTGTAGTTTTAAGGCCTTCAGCTCTTACAGGCGTTTGCTAAGTGCATTTACATACTGTACAGGTGTCTCTACAAATATGGGCAGATTTTAATATTTTTCATTTAAATGTCATTTTCATGCCCTGTTTGAATGGGAAATGCTATAATGATTCAAACAGATGGCAAGGGATTTATTTGCCCGTGATATTTGATAAGTGAGCTTTCGGGATAAAAGAATAGTCCTGATCCTGTGGTCGACATAAATGGCATCAGGCCATTTTCCAAATCATTAAGATAACTTGCAAAGTTCATTTGCTATGTAAAATTGATTATTGTTCTTTAGGCCATGGAGGGGGTGGATTTAGATGATTTTTATGTTGATGAGCTACTGGTACTGTTGGTTTATATTTACGTTTTCATATCTAATGTCTGCAACCAGCAGCCATAGCAAGTCAGACATGTAATATATATATATACAGTATATATATATATATTCCCATACATACTTTAGCTAACCACAGTAGCCTCCTAACGTAGCTTATCAATATCAGATGCTAAATTAGTTCTTTGATTTGGTGAGATGTCTTGTAAAATGAATTGCAGTTATTTTGTCTTTGCAAATGTTGCAGATTATGGATGTGATTTTTTTCTAGCATTGAAGCATCTTTTCTGCAGCAATTAGCTTCTGTCTGTGTCCACTAAAAAAGCTCTTTTCCCTTATTGCGTGAAAATATTATAAATATTTAATATTTTTACCTTCCACTGTATGGTCATGGCACACTTGTGGCAGCTGTCTTGTCTCTGTAAGACATCACCAGAACCTGGTGGGCGGCCTCAGTCAGTCCAGGGGAGATGTCAGTATTAATGCATCAGGACGTGCAAATGTGCAGCCTGCTCCTGCATGCACACGGCTGCATCAACATGCACACACACAGAGACTTAGGCAGCAGGTTTGGACCCTAGAGTGGGGGGGTTGATATCATATGCTTTTACACTATACTCGCACAGGAGAACCCAAGCACCATCTGTCTGTCTGTGCAGCCAGCCCTCTCTTTCTTTTTTCATGTGTGAAAGAGGGAGAAGAGCGTCCAGCAGCTGTATTTACACCTGTATGAGCAGATTCCTGTTGGCAGGGCAGGACAGGAACACACCAGCTGCTTAACCCAAATTCCCCACCACACTGTTTGTGTGCACTGTGGCGTGACACACAAACACCAACACATGTGCATCCTTCGACCTTCGTCTTCTTTTTCCTGACCTGTCCAATATCAGGAGTTTCCTAGAAACGGGGGTCTCCTGAAGACCACCAGTGTGCGTAAAAAGTTGCTGTTTGTTCTCACTGGCTTTTAGTCTGTCACATCAAAGGCAACCTCTACAAATTCATGCGGAGCTCCCTTGTCTATTAATTTGTGGGGAGGTAGAGTTGGATGTGGCTTAGCATCCGCCTGATAACCCCCCTCCCTCGACAGATGAGGCCAGGTCAGGGAGTGGAGGAACACGGCCAAGCTTCTGCTAGCCCTCAAAGCTGTGACCCAGCCTCTTGTTTCCTGTTTAATCTGGCCATGTTAGACCCAGATTAAATGAATCCCAAATTATTTGGTCTCACTCGCACAGAACAATATTCCCACAACATACTGCTTGTCCCAGAGTTTCACATCAATAGTTTTAACTTGTGATAATGCCTGTCAGACTCCAATTTAGGATTTGCAAGCAGACAGAGTAATGCAGACTTATCCTATCTAAACACCATCTGACTTTAACACAGATGAATAAAAATCCAAATGGAGAAATCATCACATGCAAAACAAAACACCACCACCCACCAAATCCCACTGATAACGTTTTAAAGCAAATGCAGATTAAGTGCAGGCATGGTAACAAGAAAGACGACAGAAAGAGAACAAATGAGACCTTGTGACCTGTCACAAATGTGCTTCAGCTTACAGTAATTCGAGAGTAAGAGCCGGCCTTGCGCTGAGCCATTGTCTTATGCAGCCTCACTGAGACCAGAGCTAAAAAGCCGCTTTAAGAACGCAATGCCTGGCACCACATGGCAGCAGGGCTAAACCATTTGCACAAATCACCTCGCTTCCCTGGCTCTTTAATGGCTCAGGCGGGGCTGCTATTAGGGCCAATGGGTTAAGAGATGAATGTGTGAACGATTATTCTCTGGGAGTGGGGTCGTCACCCTTGTAGCTCGATTAGACTCGCTCTTTTCTTTTCCTCCTGTCAGAAACACACCCACTCACTGTTTTGCACCCACTTTTCTCCGCTGAACCCACTAGTGTCTTACTGGTGTGCTGTGTGGGGACTATACAGTTTACTTCCAGCTCTGCAAAGTAACCTAATGTCCTGGTTTTATTCAAAGGATGAGTTCTTTTTTTTTTTTTTATTCATTCTCATATAAGTACAGATGATTTCAGATCTCCAGCACAGTCTCTTTTCTCCTCTAGGCTCATATACATAGTTCTTCCCCAAAGTTAGTTCACTCCCCAAAGAGTATAAATAGCCCCACACCAGCTCTTCTCTTTGGAACGTGGTCATGCATACGCAGAGGGAAACTGTTACTTTATAAATTAAATGTATAGATCTGAACTGATTGTGTGGTCTGCAGAAAGAAGTTTGTGTAAAAAAAATCAACATGTTTCCTACATTTTACACACTTCCATCCATCCATTATCTACCGCTTTGTCCTTAACGGGAGTCGCAGGGGGGCTGGAGCCTATTCCAGCAGCCAACGGGTGAGAGGCAGGGTACACCTTGGACGGGACACCAGTCCATCGCAGGGCTAACACACAGAGACGAACAACCATACACATTCACACCTATGGGTAATTTAGAATCTCCAATCAGCCTATCCCCAAGGTGCATGTCTTTGGACTGTGGGAGGAAGCCGGAGTACCCGGAGAGAACCCACGCTAACACGAGGAGAACATGCAAACTCCACACAGAAAAGTTCACGGCTGGAGTCCTGCCCACACCAAGGCTCGAACCCGTAACCTCCTTGCTGTGAGGCCATTGTGCTGACCATATGCGCCACCGTGCAGCCCTTTACGCACTTTATACCTCTATAGGGGAATATGTCATTAGGATGAAGAGCAAAGTTAGGATGCTGTTGTAGATCGATTCATTTACATAATCAATGGTCCAGCACAATGAAGATGTTCCATGTAAACGCCTTCTTTGATCCTAACTTTAAATAACCCATTTTACCATCTCATTAATCACTATAGACCCCTTGCAAGTGTGTGACTGATACGTGCACATTCTCACTGAAAGACAGCTTTGTTTGACAGCTTGACACATGATATTCAAGATTCCAACAACTTTATTTGTCCCACTTTGAGGCAATTGGTATTGTATACACAACCACTCTTACAGTGCTGTTGGATGTATTAATCAGAGAAAAGACAATAGTTTCTATTCAATAGCTGGAGACAAGCATCCAATAAAGAAAAAATAGACAAATTTATGGTTACGTGCCATCAGCTGGGATAACTGGTCAGAGATCCAAATAAAAAAATGCAATATGTTTCAGGTAGATATATTTAATTTTAGGTAGCTCTCTGACTATCAAGTATTGTCGTGATATATGGATATGAACAGGACATAACCGTAGCTGCTTAAGTAAATATTACAGCTAAACATAAAATAAAGTGACATAAAAGTAAGTGATAATAGTCTTATATTCTATATGTTAGCAAAACACTTCTTGGACATGGCCACAAAGCACAAAATTAATGGCTTTCAGTGATTTGTAGACCTTCTAGGTACATGTAAATGCCTGGTCACTGCAAGCTAGTCCATTTTTTCATGTCCATAAGCCAAACCAGTAACAAATACGGCTCAGGTAGTTGCATACCTGTATCAAGTGCTAGCTTCTTTAAATAACAGACATGATTAGTGAGTGAAAGGCTTTATAGTTGTTTTTAACAATATAGTTGGACTTTGCTATTGAGTAAACACGGGCGTAAGAAGCTTTCTGCACCGAGCAAGTGGGCGCATATCTCTGACTTCCTGGTGTTGGTAACCATTGTAAAGGGTCTATAAGTAATCATTCCGGTTTCTGGTGGTGTATGATTTGATGAATAATTAGCATCTCGATGGCTAACATGCCTCAAACGTCTTACCCTGCACAAGTCAAATCGTTCTGATCGTAGTAAACACACTATCAATCATATCATTTTGTCGTGCATGCATCCAAACATGCCAGCTGATTCGGGTGGGTCTCATCTGGACTGAAGAAATATGTGTCCATGTAAACGTAGCTAATGCGTGAGGACAGAACCCTGGCTACTGGCCAGAGATGCCCGGTGCTGCGTTGGGAAAGGTGCAGCGATTAGAGGGATGAGGTGGACCGAGGACACATCGGACAGGAAGACGATTTGTCCTGTTTTTAGATTAACTACATGCTGTGTTTGTCTATAAATATTGATAATAAACAAACAAACATTCAATAAAAACCATATGTTGTGAGATTTTACCAAGTGTTTACTTCAGTGTGTGTGTTTGTGTATGTGTGTATGTATGAAGGGGCATAAACCCAAAGCCTATTTGACCCTTCTCACCCCACCCGTCCATCACTCTCCCGTTGGTATCCATCCATTTACCCGGCTGGGGGCCCAAAGTGTGGACTCAGTAGGTTCAGTTAGCTCAGTGGAGGGTAGATGGTAAAAACTATCTGAAAGGGGGGGGGGGAGGGGGGGGAGGGGGGGGGGGGGGGGGGGGGGGGGGGGGGGGGGGGGGGGGGGGGGGGGGGGGGG
>JBAMIG010000009.1:1291166-1310522 GCA_037177335.1 Kiunga ballochi | reverse complement strand
GCACTCCACCCTTTTCCGGTTGAGAACCATGGCCTCAGATTTAGAGGTGCTGATTTTCTTCCCGGCCGCTTCACACTCGGCTGCGAATCGCTCAAGTGAGAGCTGGAGATCGGGACCAGATGAACCCAACATAACCACATCAACTGCATACAGCAGTGACCCGATTCTGAAGTCCCCAAACTGGATTCCCTCAAAAATTCTGTCCATAAATGTTATGAAAAGAGAAAAGAGAAATATTACAAGGTATTTTAACCTGCACAAAAAGCCTCCTAAACATCTCAAATTGTCATTTTTCCACCTAAAACAGTGTTTAAAATTAATTTTTTCAGTGCTTAAGCAGACATTTTGCAGGAGTTGAACTCGCTGCAGCCGCCTACCCAGGTCCCTGTCTCCCAGCCTTCCATTCATAGTCTACGTCTTTAGTGGACCCTCTGATGACTCTATAGTCAAGATAAGGCTCCATATGCTGAGCTGCTTGTTACCATTTCTTCATAGGAAACCAAGGACAACTATTTCCTGATTATGTGACTTCTCTTTGGCCAGAACAGGCAAACATCCAATAGCTTCTTTGCTTCCAATGTTTCTGATCTTCCTGGGTAGTAATGAGCCGACCAGCAGCTCAGTAACATGCAGGGGGTAAAGGAGCCTTTAAGAGAGACAGAGTCTCTCAGATAGACAGATGTACAGTGTGAGACACTCGGACACACTTTACGTAACACAAACAAGTTTTGTTTCTTTAAGATTTCCTTCAGATTTAAACCTTTTTGGGTTTTTTATCTGTAAAATAAAAACATTTCATGCCATTTGCTTTAGTCGTCACTGCAGTTTGCTTCTCCTTTGTTTCTCTCTGTGTCACCTCAGGGCTGGCCAGGTGGAGCCCGACTGCAATCTCATTTCCTCAGCAGGTGTGTATGTGTGTGTGTGTATCCACGCACATTTCTGTAGATACTATCTGGTCACCTGCTTCCACTGAGCCACAGAGGCAACCATTGTGTATTTATGCTAACCAGTTAAAGACCAACCTCCTCCAGGTGACGGCAGGTGGCTATATGTGTGTGTTTGTGTGTGTGAGAGTATGTGTGTGTGTGAGTGCGTGTGTGTGTGTGTGAGTACAAAAAAAAAGGATAATATCAAGGAGGATATTGTTTGTGCCTCAGTAGGGGGAGTTTGAGGGAAAGGGGAAGAGGTTACAGCCTTTCTCTCCTCACCTGGAAATTATGTTCTGCCGCCATTTTACTGGAGTGTGTTTCCAATCACTGCAGGAACGTGAGAAATGTCCGCTTGGGAATTCCTCCCAAACTTCCTGTCTGTGTCTCATCGTGTGTGTAGGTGTGTGTGTGTACATGCACAAGAGATTTATTTCTTTAATGTGCATGGGGATATGATGAGAAAAGGTTCAGTTTACATTAAGTATATTTTTTTACTCTTATCACATAGTGACATAGGCTGTTTTATTTATTATTTCTTTTTTTATTTGAAGTAAAAATATTTACAGACTTCTTTTCAACAATATTTGATGCTTTAAGGCAGTTCTGGTTCTTGAGGGCTGGTGTCAAAAGGATTTGGAGATCCCTGCTTTAAGAGGTGGTTGGTATGAAACAGAGAAAACAGAAGCAGAATGACGTTACAAAAAATGCAATTGTTCTATTTTTCCTCATCTGTAAAAGGTTTGATGCCACTGACTATTATTATTAAAACTGTATGATTTTAGAGGGATTTCAGACGGTTGGTGGGGAGGTTAATAGCACTGGTATGTTCAGGTAGTTCATATAGATAAATGGCATTCCACAGGATCTTGTTTGTGGACTTCTTATATTATATGTAAGTGATGTGTGTGTATGTGTGCATGCGTGTGTGTGTGTGTGAGAAAATATGAAGTGTGTAAAATAGTGTTTGCTGTTTGCACAGCTAAACTTAATGGTGGAGGAATTCAGGAAGACTGTTGAGGTTTTTTTAAAAGGTTTTAATTTTGTGGTAGGCTGCTGTTAAATTTTTTTTGTTTATATTTTATTTTTATTCTGTTTACTGTAGAACATTGTCTTATAATGAACATTTATTCATATTTGAAATATTCTTATTACTGATTAAAGACAAAAATATGTTTTTGTTTATTTATTTATTTTTTTCAACGTGTCTTGTCCAGCATCTGATCAGGCAGAATGATGATCTGGATGCTGTATTGTGCTGAACAAATTTACTTTCCCAAGAGAATCTTACTGTATATATGTATATACAGAGATCCTCTTGGTAATCTGAATTCTTTATTTATTATTTAATTTGGATTAATATTTGTTCTGCATGATTTATATATTTTGCTGGACTCATCCGGAAAAAAAAGAGGACAGTGGAGAGAAAATTTTTTTGTTGAATTTTAATGAAAGAAAATGTATTTTATTGTGGGATCAGACGGTGAATAAGAAATAAAAGGTTTTTCTAACAGATAGACAGATTGACAGATAGTCAGAGAATAAGCAACACTAAGTTTATTTATGAACTTAAATAAATAACTTAACTAAAAAAAAACAATCCTGTGTGTAAATTTAATGCATGCTTTAATATTGTAATAAAAATGGAGATCTTACTTGAATGATTTGCTTTGGCCTGGTTGTTGCTCCTCTACCAGTAAAAACACGGTAAAATAAAAGATTTTTAAAAATATATAAAAAATTATACAATCATTTTAAAACATGTCCTGAATTTTGTTATTTGCTTTCTAATGGTTTTTTTATGTAATTAAAATATGACTATTATCCTCTTAGTTTATTTTCATATATAGAAAACTAAATAAAGAAAGTGTCCCTTTATAAACAATCATTTAGTTTTTTTTTGCACTTGTGTACCAAATGTACTGCCGATGTTTTCTGAGGCACTCTTTCTTTATAAGATGAGGCACAAACACAAAAGGGGGCCTGTAAGGGGTGGGAGCATCAGCACATCATGTGGAGAATCTGCAGAAAAAGCATTGACATTGTGAGGCTGAGACAGGAAACACACTGATGTGATGTGCAGCCGGCATGGCAGCACTAGCACACGGTAGCATGCTGTACTTGCACACTCATACATATTTCTAAAAAGATCACAGCAAAGACAAAGACTGATTCCTTTGACAGAATGGCTTCAGTTTGCTCTTTTACATCTCTCCTTTTAGTTTAGTTTTGCCTGCTTGCCTTTTTGTCTGCTTGATCTTTCCTCTACTATAAATTCCACTCATCGTTTGCATTTTGAAATCCTCCTCATCCTCAGCCATTCCTCAGTCCTGTTTCTTTCTTTCCCCAGCTACTTTTTCCATCCTTCTCCTTCTGCAAGTCTTTCCATTGCTGTTATCAGCAGCACAGGAAGCTGTTGTTTCTACAGCACTGTTAACAGTTAACATCCATCTATCTGATGACAAGAGGAAAGACTCCAGATGTGAATAGCTCTCTGCATTCGTCCCTCTCTCTGTCTATTCTTCTGCTTTTCTTTTCATTAGCGTTCCCTTCAGTCAGAGATCAGTGTTTGAATTACACATCCTGCAGGGTCTAGACATTAGCTTGATGGTTTGAACCAATTTCTGGCACCAGTGCTGGCCTCTTATTAAAGATTAGATCTCTGCCTGTCGGCTTGATTGATAACATAGTTATGGTATCCCTGGTTTCAGGCTGGTTTGTGTCCTTTGGCCCAAATATGATGTTAGAAACTGATAAGTGTTAAGTGTAGCAGACAATTCTTTTACTCACTTGTTACTTTGCATGAAAGTTAGCAGAATTACATACTAGCTGGTTGTAGGTTAGGTTAATGTATCCTCTTCAGTCTAAATAAGAAAAAATATTTTTAAAGTAAAACAAGACAACAAGGAGTAGGTACGAGGGCCCGAATGCAGATCACGAGGCAGGCAGGATGCAGAGAAAAGATGTTTAAATAAAACTCAACTTGGCTTGATAAAACATGAACAGAAAAAACAGAAAACACAAGAAAAACTATTAAATAAAACAGAAAACAAACTCTAATCGGTCTGCAGAGTCTTTGTCTACTTTTAAGAACAAGCTAAAAACTTAGTTGTTCAAAGTGCATTTCGGCACTTGGTTTAACTCTTCTATCTGACCTAGCTCTATACAGCTCTTTACTGATGATATCGGGTGACGAATGGTAAATATATATATTTTTTTAAATAAAAGGATTTTTAGCACTTTAGGACAACACATGTGTCCTACAAGACAATATCTGTGTCCAACCAGATTTACAGCAGTCTGACACCTATCAATGCTGTTCCCTGTTGTTTGATTTCATGCTTGTGTTGTTCTTTGATGAATTTTTCTTTGGATAAAAACGTCTGCTAAATGCCAGTAGAGTAGAATAGAATAGGAAAACAGAAGGGAAGACTACATAAACTACAACAGAACACTAAAACCATGACATGTCGTCACCTGTTCAGAGATCGTTTCCATCTAATCCATTGATAGTGTGCATCAATCTCGTGTGAATGTTTCCATCTAACAGCATGTTGGCGATGTGGTTAGTGATTGCTTATTATATATAAGTTGCTTTGCATAAAAACATCTCCCAAATGACTAGAATAAAAGTCAGTTCTGTTGGCCCTTGAAGAATTTAACGATTGATTCACACCTTATCCATTCGTGAGTGGAAAGGTCGGAGTAAATGTAAGTTTTATTAAAAAAAAACAAAAAAAAAAAACAGTAAAAGTAAAAAATAGTGATCCAAAACTTTACTTAACTTTGAAAAGTATGACCAAAATGACATAAGTGTTTAATTATAAAGTCCTAATATGTTCTGTCAGTGATGGAAACCAAAATAGACCACATCATCAAAAATGTTGTTATACATAAGAATAAAGCCAAAAAGCATATTTTTAAATGAACATTTTTAAAAAGTTTTGAAATATTTCTTGTCACCAGATTTCTGGAATTACCTTTAAAAAGAAAAAAGAATAAAAGCGTAGTAATACTGTTTATGTACAGTTGAGCTAATAAGTTTACCTGCCAATAATTACCCTTTATAACTCTGCTGTTCCATCTGAGATTTTTTTTCTGTTGCATCCTTTACTCATAGTGAGCCAGGTCATAACATAGCAAATATATAAATAAAAAAAAGCATAAACATATATGCAAAAGTATAGTTGTGCTCATAAGTTTACATACCCTTACAGAATGTATGTATGAATTTTCTGCAACACTGATTACAAACAGACAGATCACTGTTAGGGATGGTTACCTTTAGTGCTATTTAAACCAATTTGTGTCATCTTGTGTGCATGTTGTCAGGCCAAAGTCTCAGGGGTATGTAAACTTTAGATCAGGGTCATTTGTTCAGTTTCTGTTGTGATGACTTGAAAAGCGTAAACACTGTTTGGATAATAAATGGATAGGTGATAGATGGGTGGTACTCCTCAAAGCAAAGAAACAAAACAGAATGGACTGCCTAAAGACAGCCAAACTAATTTATAAATGTAATGAATAGAAACAGACTCCTAGACATTAAAACTAACAAAACATAAGCAAGAACAGCACCACTAATAACACAACATTGCAAAGTGATAAGTGTCCCAGTCCCCACAAACAATTCACTTAACAAGCAAAGTGGCCCTAAAGGCTCTGCACAGTCAGAGTCTCTAAAGGCAAAGTCCAAGCCCTCCACAAAACAGAGCTGTCACAGAGTGCAGGGTACCGGGCCATATACCTGCAGCAGCCATTGGTCCAGAGGGCAGCGAATCAGTGAACAGGGTTGACAAGAGTAGTGAGGAGGAGCCAATCCCAGCATGGTGATAAAACATGATAATTTGCATATGGAATCAGAGGAGGAATTGGTAACATGCTAACAAAGCTATTTAATGAAAACAGCAAACTACTCAGCCTGTGATGTTAACTGTGACCCAATAAATTATAAGTTACAAAAAAACAACTGATTATTTATGATTTATGGTAGTTTTTTGCAAATGCTAATTCCTTCCTCCATAGAAGATGTGTAGAGATATGACTTTGTGGTAGCTAACGCTAATTCCTGTAGCCATAAACAGAAGACACAGCAACAAATCCCAATCCTGTTCCACTGCGTGGTAGAGAGACATTTATCCTCCTCAGTTTATCCATCACAGCTGACTGATATTTTTCCCTTTTTTTCCATGTTGGGTTTGCTAGATGTGATGGTTTGTGTTAGTAGTCATGTGACTGCATTGGTGAAATTAGTGGATGAAATTGAGCAATGTTGAATAAATTATTTAAAAAGGTATCATTTAGGAGTCAAGTGTTGTCCAATGTAGCGTTTCTTCTTTACACATTTACTCAAGTAAAAATAAAAGTAATGGTGCTGTGAAAATACTTGAGTACTTTTCTTCTTTTTTTCAAAGGTTACTTGAGGAAATACAGCATGTTACTGCACATGTCTGGATTAGTTTTTCTGAACTGATTTTTTCATTCTTTTTTCAGGCTTCTGTTCTTCCCATTGCCATGTTTATTATTCTGAATGTGGGATAGCTAGCGTCCATATGCAGGGTGTCCGCTGAGTCTTACAAGTATTAAAAGTTCATAAATTGTCAAAAAATTCAGGCCCTTAAAAAGTTTTACTAATGAATTTATAAGGTAATATTTTTTTTTAATTATTTGCTCTGTCTAAATAGTGTGACTGGGAAATGAACTATAAATACTACCATTGGCCATTATAAACAAAAGTAACTTTCTTCACCAGTTTCTGTGCTCCATCAGTGACCACACATCCAGTTACCTTTGAAACACGGATTTTTTTGTCTTATTTCTTTAGTTATTTGCAAGCATTGTAACTGTCTGTAAAGTTTAATTGTGTACGTGTCTGGGTAGAGGCGTGCAAGTTCGAACAGCCAAGTGTTCGAGTGTGCAAAAAAAACGCTGATCATTTTGCAGAGCAAACAGAGAGAAAATCCGAGTTGCCAATGGCCCAACTAATGGTCGTGAGAAGCGCTGAATGAGAGCTGAAAAGCTGCTGATGAACAGAGCCACATGTAATACGTTTTATTTGGTATTTATGCATTCATCATACTGTAACTGAGCTTTCAATTATTTTTTGTTTGGTTTAAATGATTATTTTGTGTTTTATTCTTTCCCAGCTTGTCTGAATTTCCTTGTGTGGTTGTTTTATGGATTTCTTTCCAAGGTCTTTTTATTAAACAAAGTGTCAATGAGCTGTGCCATACAGATATTTTCCTCCCAAACACACAAAACCACAAAATTACAAAGCAAGCTTCACGGATCTAATGGCTGACTATAACTGTTAAGTATGCTAAAGATGTTGCTAATTACAGCTTGAAGAGGTGATAATGTTTTAAAGTTTTTTTTTAAAAAAGTCTTTAAAAGGTATTGAAATTAACTTTAAGATTCTGCTTAAACAGCTGCCAGTCAGGACTGCCACATCTCAATTTCCTATATTTCATGGATATCACAATGTGACAAGAGACCTAATGTTCCAAATTGACCAACAATATCATTTACGTTTTATTTATAACTTTAAAAATACCTGAAGTTCTGAAGATCTGGCTCTTTCTGTGTCTACATACAGTACCAAAGTGTTTGTGTGTGTTTGTGTGTGCGCATGTACGCATGTGCGCACATTAGGTGCCTGAGATTGAGTTGAAATGCAAGAGCAGTGTTTGGTCGAAGCCGGAAATGTATTCAGAAGCATAACACGTAGAGAGAGAGCTCACTGCACGCCAAACACACATGGGCTCACTGGACATGTGTTTCTAATAAGTGGTGGTGGATGTATGGAAGAACTGGTCAGCCATATGTGATGAAGTCATCTGGTTTGGTGTGTGCATATGTGTGTACATTGGTAGGGTCCATTTATGGTAGCATGGCGGTATCTGTCAGTGTCACTTTAAGCCTGTGTCAAAAGAACCAAAACCTGAAAATGGGGGGTAGGATTCAGAGACATGAGTGCACAGGCCAGAAGCTTTGGAGGGTCAAGTGAAAACAGCTACTCTACACAGTTGAAATAGTTTTAAGCAATAAGTTTCCTTCACCATTGCTCCATGCTTTCCTGATATGTGGAGAGGTTACAGATGTATGTTCAGCAAAGAAACTGTTAACAAGGATTACTGCAGAATGCTCTGAGTTATAATATGATAAATGCTGTGGGTGCAGAGGCACTGTCAGTGTGCACGTATGTGTGTATGTGTTTCTGGTAGACGCCAGCAGCACCTCTGCTCTGTTGAGACTCAATTAAAACTCCTGCAGCCTTTCATCTTCACATTATGCTTTCAGATATGCCACCTTAGTCTGTGTGTTTGGATATCTGAGTGTGTGTTTGTGTGTGAGTGCTGAGATGCTGTCAGACATTAGGCTAACAAACACACTTAATACAATTATCCCTCAGCAGAGACAAGAAGGAAGAGGCGGTACCTCAGAAGGTACGCTGTCTGGTGCGTGTTTGCATGTGTGTGTTTGTGTGTGATGGGGATGTTGTCACTGGCAGCTAGTCTTGGCATTTCCACGCCTGGCCTCCACTCTAGCGTTCTACTTCTTTCCTGCGGACACCCCCAATCCCTGCCTTCCTCTTTTTGTAATTGGGGCTTTCCCTTGTAATTAGCCGCTCTTGTCTCCCACCTCCTCTCCGCAAGGGAAGGCCTAAGGGTGTGGCACTACAGCCTCAGTAACAAGCACCCTTCCCCCCCTACGGCAGCAGCACTTCCCCCAAGGCGCGAGGAGTGGGAGGTTAGCTTATAGCATCCCAGCTAACTAGGCTGTGGAGCCTCAGAGCAGGCCCTGGCGCCGGCCAGCCACATCCCCACTGGTCAGTCTTGTTCTAATCCAATAAATGAACTGTGCGGAAGGGCAAGTGTCTCACACTCTGAACACTCATGGACACACTCACATGCACAAATTTAGACACACACTTCGAGGTTTCAAATTGTGGCAGGCTGCTGCTAATTGAGTTCAGTCTGTCCTCGTCTGCTACTTTAGGGCTTACAGAAATTCCTCAACCAGTGGGCCAGACTTAAACCGACATGTTTCTGTGTGTTGGTGTGGAGGTCCTGTTCACATGCTTCATATAGGTAACCCCCCTTTTGCCTGGAAGACCTTTCCACTCGCCACTTTCTGCATGGTTATAAATTGAAGAAAACCTCATCTGAGACGTTTTGTTCATTTTAGCTTCATGGAAAGTTCATGTGAAGGTGCATCATCGTTGTTTGGGTTAGAATAAGATCACCTCTGCATCCGTAGTGGAAACCTGATGAAATCTGAGGTGAAGCAAGGTTTAGAAAATGTTCCGTCAAGAGGTTTGTGGATATAACTGGGTATTAATAGTTTACATATATGACTTTCTTTCCATCAACATGTAAACACATTTGGAAGCTTTTGTTTCCCTCGTTTGTTAGAGAGGAGATAAAATGCAGCAGCATCAAGTTTTATTGTGTTGATATCCAGTTGCTAGGGCATGACACAGTGCTGTAAAACAAAATGCTGCTGTAAAATCACGCTGCATCCTGAAAGTAAAAGTAATAAGGTGGTGTTTTAGGACTCTGCGGGACAATAATGGCTTTATGAATGTGGAGAATAAATGTTAATGGGCCATCAAATCCAGTCAGATAGAAATATTTACTGGTGAGAACGTGAAATAGTGCTGGTTTAATATTAGACCGTGATATCTTTACTAAGAATCAGAATCAGAAATCTCTGTAGCATCTATTGGTTTGGCTTGCTTTATAGAGATCCAGCCAGTCTTCTGATCCAATTTGCATTTGTTTTCATAATTGCATATTATTATTTATACTTAAATATCTGTAACAACATCCTTTAAAAACAACTAAAGCATAATATTTTCTTTGCATCTTGACATCTTGACTTCTTCTGACCTTTGCTTCTTGGAGTCTCCTCAGGAGTAAATTCTACTTAAATAATTGTAATGTTTGCTTGTTTTGCCTTGCTGCAGGCATATTAGCTGACAACGAATCATATCCCAGCTCAACATGCAATGTGGATACTTTAAGCTGTTAAGCTTGTGCATCAAACGGTCAGTAATTTGGTTCGGCTCTTAGCTGAAGTCTTTTTCCCTCCACAGCTTCACCACAGCACGTTAGATAAGGCATTTATGTAGAACAGCAGCTGCTTTGTGGAACGTCTGATAAACAAATATGACTTAATGAAGCAGTAAGCAGTTCAAGTCTTTTTCTGCAAATCAGGAACACATGGTAAATCCACACTCACAAACACACTTGTGTAGCTCAAGACACTCACGCCAAGAGCAACACATTCTCAGGCTTTTTGTCATTTGCTTGGACACCAAAGGCTGAACGTTTCTCTTCCTGTTTTAATTGTACTAATTTTTTGTCCTTTCCGGTGTCTTCCAGCCTGGTGCATGTACTGTCCTCCTTAGCCAGAGCATGCAACCACCGTTTTCAGCACACTTACATCCACGCCTGCATACGCAAAACACATGACACATTCTCACCACAGGAAAAGCCCCGAGCCAGAACAGGCAGGAAAACTCTGGAAAACCAGGATACAATTTGGCACTTATGGAGCCTAAACGATTTCCTCCTGGGCGTTGGGCTCTGTCCTACTGGGAAAAGCCAAAAGACCGGCAGAGAAAATTACATCCGGGAAAATGTTTATGCAGCACACTCGGCTCCCTCACTTTTTACCCGCAAATGACTGATTATTCGTCTACTCTTAACCTCTGAGAGAGTGAGGGGGGCTGACAGGGAGAAGGAGATTCTTTCCATCATTAGCTTTTGGAAGGGGCAGCTGCTGGTATGGTTTTCCCTCTTTGTCACGGCGTCCGCTTCCTATTTGACCTTGCTGAAATTTGCAAAACTCAGATCCTCTCTGTTCAGCGGGACTGGTTACACTGGGAGGTTGGGTAATGGTTAGAGCTCTCACACAACAGAAACTCACACACAATCACCCTCATTTAGGGTTAAGCCCACTCATGTTTAATCCGGGTTTTTGCTCCCACTGGGTTAAGTCAAATAGAAACATCATGTTCTTTACCACAATTGCCATAGTAGTTCAAACTTAACAACCTACAGTTGCCCCATGAGCTAAACTTTCAACTCTGACACTTCTACTTTAGGGTAAATGTAAGAAATCTCATCCTATTTCATTTAAAGTAAGATAAGCAATCATCTGCTCTTTCTCAGAGCAGAACGAAACAACTGCTGTTACATTCATCAACACAGCCACAAACGAGATGGTTGATTTCTGTTAATCGGTTGTGCTTTCTAAAAGCTTAGAGGGATAAGTGCTGGCAGAACAACAAGCGCAGCTACAGCAACAGTAAAAAGAATTGGATAGAATTTCCGCTCAACAGTATTACAGCCGACCGGCCTGCCAAGTTACTACTCGCTATTTTCCATTCAACTGTCAAACTCATCTTCACGAAAAGCTCTCTCTGAATAAACAGAATGTCTTTTGTTCCTGTTTCTTAGAAGCAGTCCAGGTGTGCAATGGGACAATAAGTTAGATTCACCTCAATATGCTATCATTTTACCATGAAAATTTTCTGATAGTTAAATAATATTATGAACAATGAAATTAACTACTTTGTAAATAGTCACCAGTGATAAAGAAAACCTTTTATAGACTGACTCAAGGTTATTTTTCATTATTCATAACTACATAAGATCATCACAGTAGCCCATATGTTTGATGTTTTATAATGAAATTGTACATTAGACTCATAAACGTCCTGTTGGCTCCTGGCACCCCCGGGTGCTAATACTAATATCAGCTAATGAACATGAGTATGTTACCCTGTGGAGTACCTTTTAGGTGTTCTACTAAAGTTTTCCAGGCATTTAGTCCCCCTTCAGGAAGTTTATTTAGTTATTCTGTTTGTTAATTTAGTGAGGAACATAACACATTTCTATCGGACTGACTTATGGAGTCTGCGACAATGTGCACAAGATACAGCGTTAGCCGTTCTGCCTCAGTGTGCAACATGCTGGCTACAGTGTACAGAAAAAAACCCTTATGCACTACGGCATGGACAGGGATGACATACTTTGCTAGACCTGCCAGAGAAAACCCAGCCAGTAAGTGGGCTGACTAAAAGGAAGATCTAAAGCCGGTGTCACACCTGAAGAGGAGTGTGAGCTTGCTGTTTACATGTCAGAATGTGATTATGATACTTAATAGAGTTTCAACTTATCACGTATTTATTTTGACCCTATAACACTTGTGTATGATGGACAACCAGCTGACCTGTAATGTCCACGTTGCTCCGTACAACATAAGGAGGATTAGACCCTACAGTCCAGCCTTTAGTCCTCTCACTCATTGATTTCTGCAACTCCTTACTGGCAGGTCTGCCAGCGTGCTGGGTAAAACCTCTGCAGACGGTTCACAACACAGCAGCGCGTTTGGTTTTTAACCAGCCAAAAAGAGCTCATGTCACTTTGCTGCTAATCAAGCTTCACTGGCTTCCAGTTGCAATGAATCAAATTCAAAGCTTTGTTTCTGGCTTACAAAACATTAACTCAAATAGCTCCTGTTATTTTGACTAGTTATTCCAAAGCTACACTCCTTCCCAACAGTTACGCTCAACCAGTAAAAGACAAGTACAAGAACAAACTGCTAAACTCTGTTGGGCCAGCAGAGTCCTGCTCTTATTTTAACTCTTCTATTTGACTCTCAAATATCTATCCTGCTCTTTGTGTCAATTCATCACTGAAGAGATTGAAAAACAATCTGTGGGAAAAAATTGCTCCTTTTCGCAGTGCAGGACAACACCTGTGTCCAACTAGACATGCAGCACTCTGACTGTCACCTATCTATGCTGTCCCTTATACCTTGATGTACATCGCTTTGGGGATAAGTGTTGCTAAATGACTGTAGAATAGAACAGAATAGAATAGCTCTCCTGCGCATATTCAGGTTAAAGACTCAAATTGTTTCACAGGCCTAATTTTGAGAAAAACAAAAAACAAAATGGCTAAAAATGGCTTGTAGTTTTAAAGGTAAATCATGGAATAATGCTAAAATCCCATTACTTTTTCAGTGAAACATAAACATTGCATAATATCTAGTATATAAAAAGGTGATGATTCTACGTGCAGCTGACGGCCAGCCCAATCCTTAGTTTTGACTTTGGAGTAGCGTGCAAACACACTTATCAGCCTTTGCCGCTGACTCATTCACACTGTTAACTCAACCCAGGAGTCTCTCGGTGTTAGGTCACTTGCTTTACAGTAAGGAAGGCGAAACTGAATGATGGATGGGTGCAGAGGAGGAAGGAGGGACGGTGAGCTCTGGTGGGAGTCGTGGGAACTGGCAGGCATGGCTCTGCTTTTGTTTTCTTTTAACAGCTCGTTCGCACATCACGTCTTCAGATGCAAGCAAAAGCAATTTGTCCTCTCCGTCTTCCCCTCTCCGTCCTCCCCTCTTCCTCCCTCTGCCTTTGAATCATTCTCCAGCTGGGTCCAGTTTTGCTCATTCCGTGTCAGGGTGTCTGTTTGCATGGTTATGTCTACGTCTGCTGCACATGTATGTGTGTCTTTGTTCCACACCCACGTGTGTGCGTGCACACACACACACACACACACACATGCAGAAGCCTCGGGACCTTGACCAATTCCCAGTGGAGAAACGTGGCGTCTCTCTCCGTCAGGACATCTGGAAGTGGGCATTTTGCAGTCGGCAGCCGCTGCACTCTGACTTGATTATATTATCTTGTTGGAGCATGTGTGTTTGGTGGACGTGTGTGCAGGCAAACACACAAATCACACTCTCAAGATGCATGTACATCTGCAAGATGAGAAATTTATAACTTGTGTGTACATGCGAGTGTCAACAAGACCTCTTGAGCAGTGTGTGCTTGTATGAGTGTGTATGTGTGTGTTTGTGTGTGAAGAGGTCAAGTGGTGATTGCTGATGTTGTCTGCTTTAAACACATGTTTAGCCAGGGCCTACTCAGACGTTTGGCAACCATTAGACAACTTCCTCTCCATCTTCCGGAGTTAGCTCTCTATGGATTTGTGTGTATGTGTTTAAGCGTGTAAGTGTGTGTGGATGCATTTGCAGGTGTGGACACAAGTTGGAGTGTGTTCAAAACCCATTTTATTTATAGGATATTTAACTTGCAGTGACGTGAAATGTTTAACTTCCATTTAAGTTCTCTTTAGGCTGTTCTCTCCGAGCTTCTTACCGAATCACAGAGACTGTGAACTTTGTTTGCAACTGTGGTTTCAGAGTTGTGCACGTAGTCCCAACACACACTCACGTACAAACACATACCCATGCATAGACACCTAAGGGCCTCGGTCGGTCATCAGGAAATGAAAGGATCATTTAGCTTAGAGGAAGATGAGAGGATTTAGGACAAGACGTGGTGGAGGAAGAGGAGGAGTGTCTGTATTTCCATGCAGATTCCTGCAACGGAGATGGTGTGATTCACCAGAAACAAAATATAAAGAGAGCTTTTAAAAATGGTCTGTCGCACTACGACACTTACAGGGAATAACTTGCTGAATTACAGAAATAGAATAAATGAAGAAATGGAATAAAGTGCCATATATTTAGATCCTCTGATCACAGGATCCTAACGTTATTTTAACCACTTTTATGTGTATGTCTATTAAAATCTTCATCTGTAATGAATGGAGCTGCCTCTAGTGGTCCCTGTTGAAGCTTCGCTAACAGCCTGGACCACGGCGGCGGTGTGAGCTGCACAGCGCTGTGTGCGCTTTAACAGAGGGCACAGAGAGGACATGGGCAGATCCCACTGGACATCTGAGCCACATGTGTCTCTGCTAACATTCGCTTCCCACACCTGGTGTTGAGTGTGCCTGTATGTGTGTGCGCGCCTTTTCATGCCCTATTTAGCCCATCACCATGTGAAGCAACGCCAAGTGTAAGCAAGTTTATTTGCTACACTAGCGGTAGCCTGGTACGAAGCTGGGGACGGCTCCACGCCGCTGAGGTGTGTGTGTGTGTGCGCCTATGAGTGTATGACTGTTTACACACAACATGTCCTTCACTGTTTGCTCTTATGGGATTTCTTGTTCGATGTGTGTGCACGCCCTGCATGTGGGAATCTGCAACATCCTTGAACTCGTGTGTGTTCATTGTGTGTTTACCTAGCGATGGACTGTCTACGTCTTTATGCTAACGTATTGCATTTATGCGAATGTGTGTTTACACTTTTCTTGACAAGTGTGAATATTTGTGCATTTTTGCACCTTTGCATAGACACAAACGTCTGTGTGTGTGTGTGTGTGTTTGTGTGCCCCAGGTGCGCCAGTCTAGTAGTTCCACATTAGCTCTATATCCAAGCTAGTTTGACACCTTTGCATCCAGACTAGCGTTGGGCTGCTGGCTCTGGCACATCCAGGACCAGCTCAACCTCGTGTGAACGCTCTGTCGCCTCCACTCATGCTCATTTAGGTGTGTGTGTTTGTGTCCTCACACCTCCTTCATACACTTTTAATGCAATTTATCTGATTTGTTTTGTTTGGCGCTTCCAGTCGACCCTTTCTAAGTGCTTTTCTGAATTCATGTGTGTAAAGATTTTCACACCTTGCTCACCTGGATGTGTAAAGAAGACAGAATTTGGGCAGACGTGTGAATGTGCTTGTTTGTAGGTTGCAGGGGTGTATGCGTGTTGTGCTTGTGTGCTCGTGCAGCAGTTGTTGCACTGTGCTGTGTGTTGGCAGACTGATGTGATGGTGTGTCACCTTCCGAGACATCCACTCAGTAGTGCTCACTAATCTGGCGCTACAGAACTGTGTGTGTGTGAGAAAAAGCCTGCCTAAGTGCTAGCATCAAGATTTTTTTAAGTGTGTCATGGCCTATATGTGTCAATAGGACGTTTGACAGCAGATGAGTCAGACGCAGACTGAACATACACTCACATAAAAGAAGCACAGACATGTGTGTGACCTGAGAATGCTCCTTTTCTTTACACTCTGATCTGGTTAAAGATTCTTTGTGCATAGAGAAGCACACGCGTCTTGCCGGTGATTGTTAGTGTATGGAGAGCCTCCAGGCTGTGAGGGCCTTTTAGCTGCTGTCTCTGTCTTTTTACTCGGCCTCATTGTTTCCTTCTTTTCTTTTCCCCTCTATCTTCCCCACAGGCTTCACCAGAGGCTGTAGAAGCGCCATTTAGACACTACTACCATATATAGCTACAAGTATGTTCACCTACAGCTCTGACAACTTTAAAATGTTTCACGAAAATATTGAACTGAATTTCAAGTTTTATTGGAAATTTGTTTCTTCCGACTCTGATCCAGATGAGGATAATCGTTCTGCTTAATCTTTCTTCTGTTAGGTTGGAAACGGGCTCAGCAAAGGCCACTGAGACATGCTGGTCCCTCCAGCACAGATCTCAAACTCTAAGATGAGAGCGTGTAAAGTGCATTCATATCAGGACAGAAGTGACATCCAGACTGTGCAGCTATAGCTAGCTTAGCAGAAATTAGCTGTTGTGAACAGTCCCCGACATGACACCATGCAGTGCAAACTGAACAACGGCAAACTAAAGCGAGAACAGTCTTTTTATGACTGTGTATGTGCATGTGCACGTTGTTGATGGCTTCTCATGTAGCGTTAGCCTGGCTTGTTAACACCTTTAACATGCTATATTAATTAACCCTCCTGCTCCTAACTGCACACACACACACTGCACACACGCCTACACACACACTGCACACACATACAGAGCATGTTTTACAAACGTGCCTGTAACATAAAACTTTAACAAGAGTTGAATAAAGTCCAGTAAAGCAGAGGTAAACCCTACAGTGTGTTAATATTTACACATCCTCGCTGTTTTCAGGTTTTATCCTCATCAGAAAGATGAATCCACTCGCATTAAATGATGCAACAGTGGAGATTTAGAACGGTTGTGGACTTTGCTCATGTTACAACCGTCATCTTGCTCTTTTCCAGAGGAATGAAAATGTGTGTTTTCATTCATGCTTCTTCTTTGCTTTATATCTTCTTCTTCCTGTTTGCAGTCATTTAATGCTGCTTTTGTCATTTTCAGTTCAATCCAACTTTAAACCAGTCAGCGTGTATCATCATCCCCAGCGATGGCACGCATAGCCAGCATACAAAACCATCAACATACCATAAGTGGAATTACTTCGATAGTCAGGCTTTATGCGTCTGTTGATGGTTTTGGTTTAATTTAGTTTGAATATTATATATATTATATTATATATTATTATTTTATATATTGAACATAACCTGATATAGGCAGAGGAAATTGCTTTTGGTTTGTGTAGGCTGCCAGTTTGACTCAGACTGGGTAAAGGTGCTAATCCTTGCTCACTATGTAATGTCCCTGAAACTTAACCACCATTTTTACCATCATTGATGTCTTACGTGTGACTGCAGCTTGTCAATGTGTTGTGTTATTTCCTGAGGACATGCACAGACGAGGTTGTGAAGACATGTAGGCTACAATGATGTGTATGTTACCATAATTAAAAACTAGCATGTTTTCGGGCTTCAGGTGAGAGCTGCGTATCGGATATCATGGTAGAAGTTCTGGTGCTGATGTGGACTCAGTGCTTTACAGTTGTGTTTGACACAGGCAGGATTTTTAATAGCCAGATCAGAGGATTTTGTTGAGATATCTTTGTAACTTCTTGTTTATGTCACTAAACACCAGAGATTTATGAATGAATAAATTTCTCTTTTTGTTACATTTACACATTATGTAACATTACGTATGCAAACAAGGAATAAGTAGATGCTGCATAGAAGCTTGAAATATTTGTCAGTCTAACATGATTATTACAAGCAGCAGTTTGTCAAGAAACATACAAATCAGCTGTTTTCATGGCTGAAATCTAATGTTTATCTATTTTAGGTAAATGTGAGCCGTGCAGAATTGCACGAGTCATTGTCACATATCGGATGGGGTTTCCATTACTCATTAAGCTGCTTTTCAGCCCGTTTTAGCACAAACATCCATTTTTCAGCTTAACAAACAAAAATTCAGACGGGATCTATTTTTTTTACTCCAAATGAAATGGTTTCATGACAATCTTCTGGCTCATTGTTGCAGTGAAGCAGGCATCCGGCCTCCTGGCCTCCTTCTGACTGGATCTTTCTGCCCTTACAACCCTGCTTATATGAATAGCTGTTTTATTCTGGGTGTGTTAGTGTATATCGGTCACATTTAAGCATAAAAAAGCCAGCCTACGGGGGTAAGTCGGCTGCTCCACCTTACGCCCCCAGTAAACAGTGTGTCTGACACATCACTGTCCTTCACCACAAGACATATAGGGCATAACTAATACCTACATAAAGACACACACACACACACACACACACACACACACACACACACAGAGTATACATTTTTTGTCCAGCAGCCACCATTTTCTTAATAGTGTTATCCAAAAAAAAGTTTCCTGTAACAGATGTGTCTCCATGCTCACAGAGACTCATTTGACCCAAAAAGTTCGATCTTTGCCTCACTGACAACACACACACACACACACACACACACACACACATTTTAAACCTGTGAAATTATACTGGTATTTGCAGACTTGTAGTATTAATCTGTGCTTATATGTGTGTGAGTCAGAGAGACAGAGAGATATATTCTACATAGACCCACAGAACTATGGTTACCACTTTGTTTTTTCATGGACTCTGAGGGGTTTGGTATTAGATCATTTTTTCAGTGTGAATGTCCCATCAGGACACCAGTTGAGGATCATCTGACCTCTCGTCACCCCACACCACTGTTCATACTCTAACTTTGGCACACACACACACACATTTCAGTCCCCTTTATCTTTCTATTTCTGTAGTTACAGCTTGCTATGCTGTCCTCAAACTGACCTTTTATGCATTGCTGAAAGAATTTGGAGCCTAAGTGTTGGGATTCAGTAAAATCTGCGACTTTCCAACCAGAAAAAAGAAAGAAAAACAACAGCACACACACACACACAGGCACAACATCCTCCTTTACAATATGTGGGATGATACATGCAATATGTTGGAAACACGAGTTAGTTTGCAGCTTCATATCTGAAACATCTGATGTTTAAACAGAAATATGATTGTGATGTGTGATCTATAAAGACACACGTTTATCGTCACTAATAATTCTTGAGCTGTTTTGGAAGCTGCAGGAAGTGGAAGTAAAAGAATAAAGTCACCTGTTACCGGGCCATCATTAGATTTAGGGTAATGATCAGAATGATGTTCAGTAAGGGAGATACTGTATACATCGAGGATGAGCAGCTTCCGCTGACGGATCTGAACTCTGGGAGTGTTGGACGGACACTGAGACACAACTGCTTGCAAACACGTGTGTGTGTGTGTGTGTGTGTGTGCGCGCGCGTATTTGAGAGTGAGGAGGATGTGAAAGGATTGGTGGAAAAGAGACGAGGGTCACAACTGAGGTCCACTCCTCACAACTGTGTGT
>JBAMIG010000009.1:1278651-1289503 GCA_037177335.1 Kiunga ballochi | reverse complement strand
GAGTGAGGAGGATGTGAAAGGATTGGTGGAAAAGAGACGAGGGTCACAACTGAGGTCCACTCCTCACAACTGTGTGTGTGTGTGTGTGTGTGTGTGTGTGCGCGTGTGTGTGTGTGTGCATGCGCTTGACAGATGACTAACTCAGAGTGTTGTGTTACTCTTACCCCTCTGTCAGCGTGACTCATCCTTGGTGTGAGGATATTCTGTGTGTGTGTTTGTGTGACTTACTCACTGACTGGTGACATCCTCCAGTACATTGACGTGACATTTGTCTTCATCACTCTCCTCTCAAACCTTCCTCTGCAACACTTTTACACTTGCTTCATTAATTCAGTCATTTCTTCATTTAGTTGTTTTTACTCCATGATTTTTTATCTTTTACTTTGTTATGAAAGAAATGAAAAATCCTCGTTTTTCCATTAATTGTCTATAACATTATGAATCCGTTAGTAGAATCACACAGAACCTGGACAGAGAGAAAATGTGCTTCTTCTTTTTGTTTTCTCCTGACTCAAGAGGCAAGCTCTAATAAAAACATGGTGAGACATTAATAAGACACTAACAAGGTGAGTGACTTTCTCTGTAAAACACATTTCAGTGCTTTGTATATACCAGCTCCAGGCTGGTTGATGTCCCATTTTGACCAGTTAAAACTGGTGCTTTAACCACCATAGAGACGTACCTCATCCATGTTCCCATAACGTTACATTTCATTTTTCAGAAAACCTTGAAACAAAGCAACATTAATGCTTCATTCTGTATTAGTTGGATGCACATTTCAGGTGGTGTGTGTGAATTCAGGCAGTAAGAATAGCGACGTGCCGCAGTCTCATGATGTTTAGACAACAGCAGCAACTCGCTGCCCTTTGATTCAACTGGTCAGTGAACCCGAGCGTAACATAATCCACATTTGCTCTGTGTAATAAGTGGGCTGGGGTGGCAAGTATTTAATGCTAATGAGTAAATGAATTAGGATTAGTGAGTCACTGCTGCAAGTGTTAGCTTGCTAGCATGACTGCGCTGGATCAGTGGCTCAGCCTTTACAAGCTACTCATTTTGGCAGTAATATGCAGTACATATTAAAAATGGGTTTATTCGGCCAGCACATGCAGAGAGGCATCAATAGAGACACCCTTTGTGTTTTAGGACATTTGAGTTAACATCAAATACTCTGCTTTTCCCATGTATGCTTTCAGGTAACAAAGCTCAGAATCCTAAAATGAAACGAGCTTTTTCCCAGCCTCCGTCAGTCATGTAACCCAGTGCTGACACGAGTTCCTGTTGTACCCCCCATAAAAAAACCTGAAGGATAGTGAGTAATCAGAAGCAGATGGGGTTGAGGCAGTATAGTCAGACTGTTATTTTAGCCCTCTGCACAGCCACTTTTATTTCCGCTCTCTTGCTCTCAAGCCTTTATTCCGAATTCAGACACTAATTCCTGACCCTAACACACCGAAGTAGCCTTAATATTTCAGCAGACTGTGTTCCAGCCACCACTACAAGTTCAAGCACTTTTTGCTTTCAAAACATGCCGGCAGAAGTAATTCAGGGGCTGCACTACCTAGCGACTGTTGTAAGAAAGCAAATTACATCATGGGAACTCATTAGGTCACTCCTCGTGTTCCAGCCTCCATCCTATTTTGACATCAAAGGGTGCCCAAAAACCACTGACACTGGATCAGCTTTTCCTCATTTCCTTCAGCTTCAAGATTAAGATCAAAAGAGTTTCTAATCTGATTCCAGGTTGACACTTAATAGCAGCTTGTGTTTGACCTCATCGTCATTGTGGAAGTGTACAACCAGAAAGCTAACAAGTGGTACAAAACTCTTGTTGTACGAGGTAAAGATGCAGCAGAGTCTAGTTTCACATGAAGTAACTGAGTTCAGATGTGCATAGAGTACCATAACAGAAAAATGTTTAAAACAACTGAGGGGGGAGCACAAACATTGTAAAATGCAGACTGATTTTATTTTCTCAGCTGGGCAGCTGTTTTACGCTAATGACAGCAGTAATTGTTCGGTCTGCAGTCATAGTCTGATTTGCACCAGAAACCGTCGGCTGATAAAGATTATTTATCAACTAAACTTTGAAAAAGACTTTCATGCCACGTTGTGGGAAGTGACTGTGTGTGTGTTTTTTCCCATCTCCAGTGGCGTGCAGCATCCTCCTTCCCTTCCAAAATATTTACAGACCAGCATCTAGTCATGTTTCTGTTTCCAGCAAGCAGGACATGAAGTGGAGCCCCACTTCCATATAATGACACATATTGTGGTGACATTAATGCCGGATCAAAGGGCCCGATGCCTCATGACATTTTAGCCGGGGTAAACAAACTCAAGCAGGCCTATTACGGAGTAAACACAGAGAAGGATGACTACCTCCAACAGCCTCCCAACACTCAGTGAACTTGCTGTATCAGCGAGGTAAAAGGACAGGAAAACATACCAGCCTCATTTAGTTAGCGTGCTTGGGCATGTATGTGCTTTCCTGCATCCATGGTGCTTCTGCATTTCCACTTTAGGTTGCGGTACTTCCAGCTCATCTCATTTTACAAGCTAGGCCATTACATAATTACCCACTGTCAATTAGATCACATCCTGCTGCCCTGCCGGCCGAGGCCAATGTTAATTAATCATCAGTCCCTAAACATATCTCCTGCTCGCTGATGTCCCGCCTACTGTGACAGCCGCCAACCAGAATCACAGGAAGCGCCTTTGAGAGAGGCAGAAATCCAGGAAGAGAGCTCCCTCAGAGCTGAGAGAAGTTTAAAAGTGTGTGTAAATGTACTTTTAAGTGTGGTTTAAAATAACAGCGTTACATTGGGCGTCTCATTGTCTCTGTTGAGGGAAGAAGCCAGGTTTCAATGCTTTGTTTAGAGACAATGCCCACCATATACTCTGTTCTTCTAAGATGTGGGTCTGTCCTGTCTTCAGAATCACAACTACACAGCTTCAGTTTGGTAAATGGTTACTTTTCTGTAAATCCCAGTGTTTCGTGTCCTCATTTCCAGCTCCACGTTGGGTCAAAATAAGGTCTAACATATATTAACACATGAACCACAATCTCCTTTTTCAGTTAGCTCAAATTGCTAATTGCCAAAACTAAGAGACTTTCTGAAGTTACTCCAACAGATCATGTGAATCACTCTTCAGGTTTGGTTCATGTGTTTAATTCTTAACCATGGAAAAAAATTAAATCCCATCACTTTAGTTTTAGCTCGCTCATCAAACAGAGCCCGGATTAGCCCGTTCAATCTGCAGGGGGTTGGTGGTTAGGACAGAAACAAACAGACACATCTTAATATCTACATCAATGGTAACAGTGAGCAGGGTTGTGCGCTACTTTTCCATGTACATCCAAACACCTGTTCCACCTTTAATTGGAGGTGTGAAGATGGTGAACTACTATCAGTGAGCTCAAAGTGTGATCTGAGAGCATTGGTCTCTTTCCACCGATGGAGATGTGGTGCAGCATGTAGTTTTAATTATTCCTCAGCTTTGTGTGCATGCGTGCTGTCATAATCTTCCACTGCCGTGATCAAAGCAGGTAGGCCTGTGGTCACACACGCACTCACATATACAGGGCAGACAAACATTCCTCCAAACGGTTGTTACATGCCAGAGTCAAATTAGTCCATGGGCTTTTTAAGTGGCACAAAAGGTTCAAATTAGAGACGGGACTTTGAAGCTGTACGGTTTGCATGGATATTCTGTAGCCCCTCGTGGTTTTGGCCTCCATATCGTTCCCTTAGAAAAGAGCATGTTCACATCAAAGGTTAACTGGGGCATGTGTACTGTAACTTGTCACCAGCATAGCCCTGATTTCCAAACAGCAGGGAATTGGGACAGAATGGTATGTGGGCCAGGAAGAGGCAAAGTGTGTAATTACATCAGGATCTGTGGGGTCACCCCCTGAGCCCCCTGACTGCGTATCGCAGATCAGCGATTGCATTACAATGCCCAGATTATTGAAGATCCCATTGTAACAGTGAGAATATCAGGCAATGGTAATAAAAGGCAAACTGTCAGACTTTGGACTACCTTTAAGTCTGTCTATCCTGATTAATACTCATACAGTTAAATAAAAAAAATGTGAAAATTGTATTCTAACTCTGTTTTGTTTATGATATGTAATATAGAGGACATCAAATCCAGAAGCTGGAATCAACTAGACGTTTATGATTTCGGTTTTATAAACAATCTTACCTCAGTTCAGATAACACTGTGTCCCTGGCTTTCCGATCAGAAACGAGCACCGGGCCCCTTTGCTTGTTTTTACTCTTCTGAGACATGTTCTGTGGCATTGACTAATAGGAGCAAAGGCCACTCCGCTGTAAACCAAGGCAGGTGACAAAAGAGTTATGTTGATGTTCAGATGTTAAAATGTCAAGAGTGAAACGTCGGCCCCTCGTACCGACTGTGTATATTTTCTGAGTCATGAAAGACGAGGTGCAACTGGTCGGGGTGCAAAGTTTCTCCAAGTTAAAATGGCTTTATTTGTCTTTGCACTGATGGCAGAGACATCCCACTGTGGTGTCTCACGAAGCACAGTTTGAAAATAGAAACCAAGACTTTTTAAAATGTAACCACATCAAACATAACTATCATACTCTAGCAAACGTTCAGTGTAAACTGACCATTAAACCTCTAATATATGAGCTCAAGCAGCATAAAATTAATGCATGTTGCTCTTTATCAACCAGAGCGACATGCCATTTTCCTACAGCACCATATCATCAACTGTCACCATTGTGATAGTCTCTCTCTCTAATGATGGAGAAACATCCCATTGTTATTGATGAAGTAGAAGTGATATGTGAGTACAGCTCAATTCAGGAAAAAGAGCCTCGAGATATGAAAGATAATTTTCTAAAACATTATAGACCAATTACCAATATAGACGCCTGCCTGATAATTATTACACTTAGACTTTATAATCACATAATTTTAGGATTAAGAGTGCAACATTTTTACAGAAATATTACTAAAATAGTTTGAATTAGTTGTTACAAATTGAATTTAGGTTGGATTTATCTATAGATGGCTTTTATCTGACATGTGAAGACTCCTTCAGGTAGCTTTGTCATTGGAGGCCACAAGCTTTTGACCCTGTTGAGGGGATGTTGTTGGTTGAGACTCCAGAAATGGTTTTGGTCCAAGATGTTTCCAGCAGATCGGAGCAATTATACCCAAAACTTATTTAGGCAATAAAGAGTAAATTACATGATTTCATCCCCCCTTCTCTTCAAGCGCTCTGCAAGGGTGCACCGTATCCCCTTTACACTTTAAAACCTTTGGCCTTTTCATTGTTTTTTCAGATAATGGTATTAGAATATTTTTTTTTATTCAGCAAGAAACCCAGAATTAATTGGAAATAATAATCTCGACGAAGAGATAAAGAGGTCTAAGAATCACAGATGTCTGTTTGTACAATATTACATATAATGCCAAATATCCTCTCATTCATTTGGAGTTATTAAAACAATTGGAGACAAAGGGGGACTGGCTGGACGAACAATTAATAATAATAAAAAAAGAACATATTTGTGTTATTGCCTTCACTCCGGTATGCTACATTACATATATAGAAATTATTATTATGATAAAAAAGCAGACATTTAACATGAAACTGAGGTGCAGTTTCAGGTTTATATGAGTTGTTTTTTTTTCTCCAAATCCAACTTCAAAACTGATTCACAACGGAAATGCAATTTACAGGTCAAATATACTTCTGTACAGTTAGAAAACATTTGGCAGGATATTAAAACAAGTTAGATTTTCATAGCGCATACATCACTCCTGCCACATCTAAAGTAATAGGTCCATGTGCTTTAAACCTTCTGTTAATATAAATGTGTGCTAATTAGAATTTATTTAATATGTTATTGCTCTTCCCAGCACTCAGGTTATTTTGGACAGATGTTTGTTAATTAATTTCAGTGGTAATTTATAAAAAATATTGCAGCATGTTATCTGTTGGGTCACAGGTACATAAAATATTAAACAAGATTAGAAAAGAAAATAGCTGACTCAGCCTTTTTAGCAGCCAAAAGAATGATTTAATCAAACAGGAAAATTGACAAGCGTTTCTCTGTAGAAACATGGATATAAGAATTCTTAAATCTTTTAGGCATGGTGTCTGCAAAGGGAAATGAGTTTGAGCAATGGGACCAGTGTCGTGTTGGTTGGGTTGAAAATGTGAAAAAGCTCTAAGCAATGTTCAGGCATCGATGTTCTTGTGAAAATGAGATGCATGTGGTAATTTCAGGAGTTTCTACCCTGAGGAAGTTCCTACAGCACCATCATCATCTTCTTAGCAACGAGCATAATGTGGGATACAATGTGATCCCATCATGCACTGCAGGAAGGAAACATTGGGTATTTTCTCACCTATTTCACTCCTGTGTTTGTGTGCGATGTCCATCTTTCCATCTTCACCTTTCCTGACACTTGTGTGGCCCATCAGTGTCTATGTGAAGTGACAGGCCACATCCTGGGGCAGCTGGCAGGAGCTGGCACACCGCAAAGTAGCAGCACACACACACCTCAGGCCATTCCCTAGTCTTAATTCCTAAACACATTTGCTCCAGTTCCTGCTGAAGTGCTGCAGGGGGGGCAGGATGCATGAAGGACTAACTCTTTACACACTATTACCCCTAACACACACACACACACAAGGTTACCTACCACCTCTGACATACGCACTGTTAAAGTTGACAGAGCTGAAGGGATTGGGCTTGAACAGACTGGTACTGCACAGTTAATACACACACATATCGGACACACAAATGCACACACACACACACACTGGTGCATAACGTAGTATTGTTTCATAAATACAAGTAATACATACAAAGGAAGGAAAATACTATTTACATTATTTACATGAGAGTAAAATTTTCCCGTTTCTGGTTTGAATGGATGATGTCACAGTGACATCACAAGGCAAAAATAAAATAATACATACATAATAATATACATAATAATACATAAAATATGTATACTATAGATAAATAAATATTTTTTTTAAATTGTGAGGAGATAGTTTTTACATTGTCATGATAATATTTGTCTACATGTCCTACTTGTAACATTTACCGTTTTATTAGCATTGATTTTTTTTTGTGCTACACCAAGCTAATTTTTAAATGACAGCATTTCTGATAAGAATCATAAGTAAGTCCTGCATTTGAGATCCAATTGCTAAACTCTTCATCCTCACAGAGAGGTGAATGTCTGCTTCATTGTGCTGTTTGCTCTCTGTCACCAGCTCTTTCACCTGATTACATTTCACACTAGTGTTTGTATTAATAACCTTCTGGAAACTCGAAAATTAGCCCTCAAATATCACACTGAATTTGCCCAAATTAGTTGCAAGTTCTCCTGCCCTCAGCCTGGTCCTGTGGGATTTGGGGAGGAAGAGGGAGCGAGGGCTGAAGATGAAAGTGTCTGGGGATCTCGGCTAAATCAAAAACAAATCTCCGGGAGCGTTGGGGTTAAACCCTTTGGCCGCGCAGGACTTTGAAGTGCTTGGTCATACAGTTAATTGACAGAGTTGGGATAAGAGAAAGGTGGTAACAATTGAACCCTGGCAGCAAGAGAGCTGAAGGCCGTGGCTCAGGCCTATCAGGTGTTTGCAGATGTTTTTTGTGCCTGAGGAGAAGTGACAGCAAATTCCTGGAGATGAGAGAACTGCTTAACTGAGCCATAATGCTTTGTTTGCTCAAGCACTATTGCATTGTAATTGGTTGGGAGGAGGAAGCGAGCAGACATAGGGCACAGTTAGTCTGCTGCCATGTGATGATATGCACATCTAGACTAACAGTTTCTCTTGGTGTTAGCCTCTCTGCAGAGTCTCTGATTCCTCCAGGTAGGTCACACCATTCACTAACAATGTATAAGTAATATTTCGGTAAAACAAGTACATCTTCGGAGCAGATGCTGACTTGCTGCCTACTTATCCTGCTAATGCTTGATGACAACTTGATGGTGGCATTGTCCCAACAATTTCTCAGGTTGTAGATAATTTGGTTTTTAGGTGTTCTACAGGAGTTTTCCAGCATTTATATCCTAATAAGAACTTTTACAATCCAGAAACAACATTGTATTGTTTATTCAGACTCAATACAGTAAATCTATAAAGATCCACGATAACGCCATTATTTGTCAGATTTACATCACTGCTCTGTTGCTAAGAGACCTCTGTTATCACCTGGAAATTATCCATCATCCATCCAATTTCTACTGCTTATCTGAAGCCTGGTCACGGGGCAGCAGTCTAAGGAGGGATGCCGAGACTTCCCTCTCCCCAGTCACATTTGCCAGCCCATCTGGGGGATCCCAGTCGTTCCCAGACCAGATGTAATCAGTCCAGCGTGTCTTGGACCTCCTCCCACTGGGACGTGCCCGGAACACATCACAAGGAAGACTTCCAGGAGGCATCCTTACCAGATGCCCGAGCCACCTCATCTGGCTCCTCTTGATGTGGAGGAGCAGCGACTCTATTCTTGGCCCCTCTTGGATGGCTGAGCTTCTTACCCTATGTCACAACCACACCTGTGCTAGGGATCTCATTCTTTTGGTCCATTTTTCCTGTCGATATCACGCTCTATTTCTCCCCACTGGTGAGCAAGACGCCAAGATACTTAAACTCTTCCACTTCCTGCAGAACCTCATCACCCACTCTTAAAGGACACTCCACCCTTTTTCGCCTGAGAACCATGGTCTTAGATTTGAACGGGGTTAATTTTCATCCCAGCCGCTTCTTGCTCGGCTGCGAATCCCACCTGGAAATGATGATAGGGCTATTTATTGTCAAAATTAGCACCAATCAGATGGTAATAGTCCAAGGAGTCCAGGAGCAGCCAAAGATCAACAAGTGAGCTTTAAAAAAAAAGGAAAATAATCATCCTCTGGCCAACAAGATGTTTGTGATGCAGCCGAGTTGGAGATGGTTTGGTGAGGATAGAAGGTAAATAGTAGCAGAAATATGTGGAAATGAGGAAAAAGTTTATATATGTAAGAGAGTGATGTGCAGATGAGAAAAGGTTTGGTCTCTGTTGATGTACAAAGTTTGTACAAAGCTCTGTTCGTAATAAATTCTGTTTTTTCCTTCTACTTGCTCTTTATGCCGCTGTAACTGTTCATACTTTCATTTTTACCACATTTTAGCCTCATCATCTGATAACTGGAAACACCATATGTGCATGTTACTTGGGATTAAAAGGTTAAGATTCTACATGCAAGTTTCTCTCTGGTTCTGATTGGCTGTTCATTAGTAATCCCATGGCGGTCACGGAATCGCCTTTTGTCCACGAGTCAGTTGTGGAGCGCACAGAGTCAAAGATCAGCAGAAAGTATGGAGCATGTATGTTTTTCCACAAACAGTTTTTAAAATCCAAGGTTCAGTGTGTGTGAGATGACGACAGCCGTGTTTGTAGAGGTCGTGACCAATTAGAGGCCATGACTGGGTCTAGTTTACTCATCCTTAACATTTACTTACCATTTCAATACGACTAATACCTGTGAAGTTTGGACTTTGTGTAAAACATTAATACAATCAGAATATAATGCTGTGCAAATCCTTTTGAACCTTTGTTTACCTGAATATGCAACAAAGAAGATATTTCATGTTTAATCTGATTAACTTTATTTCTATGCAAATATTTATTGACTTTGAACTGTGGAATGGTTTGTAAAAGCAGCATGGATGGTATTGAAGAGCAGAAATCGTAGAATGGCAGTAGTTTTGTCTACCTGCTGTGAATGTCACCATTTCTCATATCTGCTGTCTTTTTTATTCAGCCATTTGATGGTGCAGTCTTGATTTCAGCTGTCATATCTGCTTTGATTTCTTAATTCTCTTCAGGTAAAACATTGACTTCCAGCTGAGATTGCATGTCTCTTTAACTTGCCTGCCAGGAATGCCGGCTGGCCTTCTACCACCTCAGCAGTCCATGCCAAAACACTCCCATCCTCATCACAGCCCATCTCTTTTACCATCTTGGCATTTTATGGTTTTCTTATTTCCTGTTGGGTTTAGATTCTCTGTGTTTGTCTCTTGGAGCTATCTGTTTTTCCTTTTTTCTTGACCTAAATATCCATTATAAACAAAAAGTAAAAAAGTGAATTGAAAACAATCAAACATCATAACACTGAACAACAGTATGTAATATTAAATTTGTGTAAGATCTTGATGCCTGCACCTGCGTAAAGTTGCTTCACTGCAGAAGTGTTGTGAGCAACGTTGCCTCTTTATTCCCTATAGAACCTGCTCAATGAGGTGAAATACAACTGCCTTCTTCCAGCCAACTGACAGGAGAGACTTTTGCATGTGAAATATGAAGGTACACCTGCACATGGGGGTTTGTGATGTGGCACAAAAATGTTGAAAAATACTCCACTTTTTATTGTCACCTGGAAATGCAACCAATCAGCAAGGGTTTTATTGATTTAACAAGTAGAACCGACCTATTTCTTGATCCACCTTTATGACACTGTCCGAAATTTTTGTTTGCACAAATACTTCAGGAGTTACGGTACTGATGCTCTCGCTACAAATATGTGACGACCTTGTAAATCTGGGCTGTGATTGGACGGTTGAAGTGCGGAGGTCCCAAGGTCTACCATAATGACTGCCATGGGCGGCCGGTGCCCGGAGGGGTCAGCGATTCCCGGCCTGGGCTCTGGCTGGGGCCTCCCTCTGCTACCTCCTGGGCGGGTGCTGGGTTTGCCGCCGGGGTGAAGTGGCTGGGGTCCTTGTTCGGGGCTGACGACCGTTTGCCCTGGTCTCGGGGGTCCTGACCTGCCTCTGACCTTTGGGTAGTGGGGGTCATCTTAGCATGATCACCTT
>JBAMIG010000009.1:1247531-1259556 GCA_037177335.1 Kiunga ballochi | reverse complement strand
GCCAGAGCCGGGACTTGAACCACTAACTCACTGGTTACGAATTGACCCGCTCTACTACATGCGCCACAGCCGCCCTGTAGTTGAATCACACTCTCTGATCCTGATTATTGAAGAGGGTTAGCATCACCACAGTTTTCCAGTCCAAAGGCGTTGTTTCCAATGTCGTTACAATGCTGCAAAGGCATGTAAGCCAGCACAATCCCAATGCATGCAGTTAGAAACACTAGGTGGCCCGAGTAGCTGTTTAACCACCTCACCCCAAGGGAGAGCCCACTGTAGAGTCTCCCAGCTTTGTTTCCTCATCAGAAGATTTGTTGATAAGATTAAGGAGGTCTTCAAAGTATTCCCTCCACCAACCCACAATGTCCAGAGTCGGGGTCAGTTGTCCCCCATCCCCACTGTAGACAGTGTTAATAGAGCACTTTTTCCCCACTTCACTGACATCGTATGGTGGACCAGAATCATACCCTTTGGTCTCACCACACTCCTTTCATAGCAGAGTTTTTTGTTTCTGCGACCGCTGAAACTGCACTCCACTTAGCCCATTGATACCCATCAGCCACCCCGAGAGTCCCACAGACTAAAAGGCCTGGTAGAACTACTTCTTCAGCTTGACACCATCACTCACTGATGGTGTCCACTGGTGAGTGACTTTATGGCTGCTTACCTCAACATTAGAGGAAGGGAACACAGTCCACTTAAACTCAATATTCCTCACTTCACTCAGGAGATAGTTGAAGCTTTGTCCAAGGTTGCAGTTGAGGACTTCGACAGACATTTCCAACAGATCCTCATGACACATTTAGGCTTGCCAGACCTGATAGCATCCTCCCCCAACTTCTGAGCTAGCTCACCACCAGGTGGGGATCAGTTGATACTTCCACCCCTCTATTTACCCGTGTGTCGCAAGACATGCGGTCGCAAGTCTGAGGATATGAATATAAGGTCAGTCATTGAACTGCGGCCCAGTGTGTCCTGGTGTCAATTGGATATATGGACACTCTTATGCTCAAACATAGTGTTTGTTATGAACAGTCTTTGATGAACACACAAGTCCCATAACAAAATACCACTCTGGTTCAGATCGGGGTGCCATTCCTCTCAGTTGCACCCCTCTGGGTCTCGCTATTATCACCCTCATGAGCATTGCAAGACGAAAGAGATGAAGAAACGCTCTCCAACACCCTCTCAATTAACTCCAGAAAAAGTGGGAACTATGAACTGCTGTTCGGTGCATAAGCACAATCAATAGGGTCCCGAATCCCACCATGGGTAAGCACCAATCTACAGGTACTAAAATGGGGAGGCACTGAGTCTGCCCCCACCTTCTCAGCGCTTCTCAGCTGGAGCATGTAATTCCTTTGGGCTAAGCCCAACTGGGGCCCATGGAGACAAGCTCAGACTTTAGACGTTCTTACACCACCCCGATTGACTATTGACTATTGACGATTTGGGCAAGGAAACCTTTTTCTCCAATGCTTATCATTACCATAATAGGGTTCTTTGAGCTGCACTTGGTCTGGTCCCTCCCCTAGACACCTGTTGGCCATGGGTAACTCTACCAGGGACATAAAGCCCTCAACAACATAGCTACCGGGATCCAAATGATATACAAACCTCTCCAAAATTTCTTAAAATTTTTTTTTTTATTTTGACACACAGGTATTGATTGATTATCCTAACTTAGTTCAGGAAAACAGGACTTATCATGCCCAGTATTCATATATTTGGGTTCTTCTTCTTTTCAGACTCTAAATGAAAGTTATAAAAGTCTCTTTAAATTTAGCATGTTCAACCTTTTCAACCTAATCTTCTCAGAGCTGACATCTCTCAGAAAAAAAGCATATTCTAGATCAGAGATGAGCAACTCTGGGCCTTCAGGGCCAGAATCCTGCAAGTGTCAGGCGCTTCCTTCTCTAACACACCTGATACATATTAGACTTAATTGAAAGACTTGTGCAGTGTAATGAATGACTACTCAAGACGGATCAGATCAATACTAATTTTATTAACTCTGAGATAGTATAGAGAATATTTTACAAATAATTTAGAGAGATTGCTGTAGGGAAGTCCAAGATGCAGGCTGGGGTCAAAACCGGGATGTCAAGGCAAGGGAAATCCAGGAGTCAGGCAGGGATAGAAACCAGGAAATCAAGCTGAGGGAATTTCAGAGACAGGCGGAGGTCGAAGCCAGGGAAGCAATCCAATAATAATCCACAGAGCAGGTTTGTGAGTCAGGACCGGGAAAGGGACAGGGAGGAGTTTGTGGGAAGCAGTTACAAAGTCCGACAAGGACAGAGTGGAGAGTTGCTGTTTATAAGGCTGGAGGATGAATAGGTGAGTGATCAGTAATCTGGAGACTGACTGCGCAAGAATCTGGCTGGTGTGGGCGTGTCCGTGGCAGTGTCCTGTGTGGGTGTAATATGCAAAGTTTGACACCAAACTCTGCTAATTACACATTGATTTGAGTCACATGTGTTGTCGCAGGGAAACCCCTGACACTTGCAGGTCTCCAGCCCTGAAGGACTAGAGTTGCCCACCTCTGATCTAGATGATTCCTAACATGCATAAATGCATTTTAATGAAAATGAGTTTAGGAAGCTGAAATTGATGTTTTTATGTTAGATTTGGGACTGAAATTTCAGTGATGACACTTTCAATTTTGTTTGCTCTGGTACTTAGTCATTTCTATTTCTGTTCTTGATCTGGTTCCAGGTAGAAAGCTTAGCCAAATTTACAGAATGGTCCTCTATGGCTCTGTTATTGTTTGAACTTTTTTAAATTAAATTGCAATCATTGAACAGTATAGCTGTGGTTTGTCAAAACTCTATATGACTAAAAACCTTCCTGTCATTAAGTAAAAGATGCAATTATGCTTTGAAAATCTGTCTGTCTCAGATGCTTCCATGTCATCTGTGACGTGTCAACAAAGTAAAGTGCTTGTTTGAATGAGGTACCGCAGACACGCACTTTGTGTTTGCATGTGCTGTTGTTTTAAACAGTTGCCCCTGAAGCTTTGTCATACATGCCATACTTTATACACTGTGCATGCTCGGTCCAAATGCATTGGAGCCTTTGTTTCTCACACAGCAGGGCACAGGGTCTTTTGCCAGTTGTGAGCATTATTAGCCTCCTTGTGTTAGCTGGTGTGTGTGTGTTTGCACAGACATGCTCTCAGCTGAGGGAGCTGGTTCACAGGCCGGTCAGAGCCGCCTTATTTCCTTTTAATTGACTTAAGATGGGCAAACAAGACCTCAGCAAGCACACGGTACCCATTACACTCACGCACTAGAAACTCACAAGGCCAAGATGCACACTAATGAATCACACATATTGACACACACTTCCATGGCCACAATTGGTCATGCGAGTTTGTAGCTCTTTTACAGTTCCATCAGGCTAAATGATGGGGTTGTGTTTTCCCTGTCAGCAGTGCTCCTTTCCAGCTGCCTGCAGCTCAGCCAGAACTCATTCACCATTTGTAATCTTTGTTTTCACCTTGATGCAGAGCATCCACATTGGCTCAGCTACCTCCACAATGTAGCCAAGTCCCGATCAGGGAGGGTGCCGCCAACTTCTGATGGAAAATTAGTTAAAGATAGATTTTTTTTACCGAATGAAACAAAGCTTCCAGTTTATTTCTTAGGTTTTCTTAATTTAGTCCAACTTTTCATAGTCTGTGAAAAATTATAATCGTACATTAATATTGATTAAAGGGAATGCTAAAATTTATAAATGTATATGTCTATTATCAAACAATAAAAGTTATGTGAAAAATCATGAAAAAAGTGATGATTTTTAATTATGTATATTTTTGCTTAATTTGGTGTCTATTGTTGCGAAATGGTGAGAAAACTATTTTGCTTCCAAACATTATTCAGTTATTATAATGGGCAAATAAAATAATAATGTATATTTTTTTATCTAATCTTCATTAATATTTTGAATTTGATACATTTATTGTTATAATTAGTCTGATATATAACTTTTTATTAAATTGAATTTTGTTTTTATGAATTTTCTCTCTTATTTAAAATATCCTGTTATTTAATTTTAAACCAAGTCAGAGATTTATACTGTAAAAAAATGGAAAAAAAAAATTTAGTTGACTAAATTACCTACTATTTTATTTTTATTTAAATTCATATGTAAAGTTTAGTTTAATGTGACAAAAAAAACCTTATTATGGGGATGGCTCTCAGCAAGTAAGCATTTAATGTTAAAAGGACAATAATATCTATAGTAAATAACTTTTTTTTTGTGAATTTCATTTATTGTCAACTGTTGTCTACTGAGCACTTTAGCCATTCATATATTACTGTTTTTGTTTGGTTCAATTTTTTTACAGTGTATGATTATATTTTCTGTATACGCATTGTCATAAATTAGCAACAAACTTGTTTTTTTTTTTTTTTTTTTACTGTGTGCTATAGTTTTTACATATACGGTCTGCAAGTATTTATCAATTTATTTGAAATTAAATAGGATGTTATTTTATATGAGTATTTTCTGTTTTTCTTTATAATTGTTGTTGCTTGTGAATAAGTTCAGCTGTTAGGAGTAAAACGTGGTGACAGCAAACAAACTACATAACTGTGTCCGACATATCTGCTTTATTCTCTCGTTTGGAGCCATTTCTCTTTCAGGTGTTGTTAGTGTTTGACTGCAGAATCACTGTGATCAGATATTCTGGTTCTATGCTTGTTTCTCAGGCCATAAACAAACATGCAGGCTTCCATATTTTCAGCAGATTTAAAACCCAACCTTTGTTTTTATTTCCTGTTTGTCTTCTGCAGGTTATTCCTTAAAATAAAAGAAGCTCCCCGCTCTGTCAATTATCACATCACTTATTATTTTCTTGCTTTTTTTATAACCCTCACAAGCATGCTTTATTTCCATCCATCCTCCTACCCTTCCTCTCTCCCTCAAAACCCAGCCATTGTTTTATCATTGTATATGTGAGAGAAGAGGACAGGCGGGAGGAGGAGGAGGATGAGGAAAAGCAGGAAGAGAGGAAGATGACCAGCTTTCTGCTACTCTATTTTCTATTTGTCTGTCTGCTTATTTCTCTGCAGGTATGGTTTTTAGACAGCCCAGAAGATTAAATTTGAAAATATTCCCGATCTCAATACACTGTGAAAGAAAACCTTAGTTGTTAAATCCTGTTTTTTTGGGTAGGAAGAAGCAAACGAAAGCTTTTAATACCCCCCTCCCCCCATCCTTCCTGTAGTTGGAGATTAACTTAAACACCACTGTTTTACATTTTATTAGTTACCTCATATCAGAACAAAATTTCTGTATATTCATAAAGAATATTTCAGAATGTTAAACTGTTCTGTTTTAAAACAAAGTTTAGGTGAAAAGATCTTATTATCAGAAAATGATCTGTGATCAGATAAAACCATGATTTCAGTTACTTCGACAAAATAAATACGGTTTGATGGACATAAAAACTTTATTTTCAACTTTTATGTAATAATGTCCTCCATCTCTTTCCAAAGTAGTGAGTTATATGTTCTAGCTCATTTAGTAATGATAATTATTTAACATGGTTTCTCATATGCTTAACTATATATTTTAATCTTATTAACTTATTGCCTAAATCAGAGTCATGTGACTCAAATCAACCATCCAACTGAAACAAATATTATTAATTTATTTTATTTTCATTTCCTTAGTCTCTGTTTTGAAGGCACAGAATTAGTCGGTTTATGTTTAGTTTATTGTTTTGACCTCATAAATATTTAATTGAAGTTTAAAAAGTTGCTGTGTTGTTTCAGATGTTGCTTTTTGTTGGAGAATAAACTTCTGCTCACATTTGTGTTGCTGATTCTGCACAGATACAAACCAGAGAGCCATCCACCCATCTTCTGCTAAAAATCTGTTTGTTTGTTTTAACATGCAGTTGTGAACGTGTCAATCACCTTATAAAACCTTATAATCAGCTGGAAAAACTGATCAGTAAACTTCCGACATGATCAGTGTGATTCTTTCATTGCAACTCATTTAAAAGTTTTATAATAAAGAGACAAAATAAAGCGATTTGATGTGCAATCTGTTGATTTTGTAAATATTTTGTTAGGTTTTAAACCAGATTTTAGCTCTTCATTGAGTGTTTATTAGTTAGAACAAGTTCCTTAAACAAACAAAATAATTAATCAATATTTCTCTAAAAAACATGGATTAGTTTTATCTTCCAAACCATCAATAAAATAATTTAGTAGTTTTAACAATTGTTCATAAACTAAATAATTATTTTAAAACTTACTTAAATTTAATGTTCACTAGTAGATAAATAAATACAAAAACAAATAATTTGTTGTATAAAATGTCATTATTATGAAGTCATTTTGTTCCTGAAGCTGAAACAACAGCTTCATAAGAAGCTGTTAGATGCCCCTCCCAGCCTTCAGGGGGCAACAAGCAGAGTGCAGAGCGGCGAAAGCTCAACAAGCTGCCGCTTTCAGCCATCATACAGAGAATAAAGCATGCATTATAGCTCCAGCTCGGGATAACATGGAAAACAGGGGCACAGAATGAGCTTGGAAATTATCTTTGCTTATATGGGCCATAAAGTTGTTCTGGTCTTCTCTGAACCATGCTTCTAGTTACAACAGCATTTCAGACCAAAAACCCTTTAAACCCCTACATATATGTAGAAAATGAACCTACACAATTTTTACCATATCAAATCATACCGGTTCAGATTACTTAGACTCATGATATATACATGAATGATCTGCAGGGGGTTCCCACTATATGAGATGTTTCAGCAGGTTTTTATCCAGCTGTTCCAGCTTTCACACATCGCCTTCAATTCCTGCTGATTCAGCCTATTTTGCAGACTTGAACCACTCATCCTTTCTCTTACTCTTTAAACTCTTTAAACATACTCTTTATGTTCACAAATGAAGATGACCTCTGATTAAACTCTGATTTTCCTGTAAATTTCCATGTAAAGAAAACTTTGCAAGCAAGACTAAACCAAAACTTTGCAATCCTAAAAGTGTGTTTCTCCCTTATTTTAATGGCGATATTCATCATGTCTATTCCTGGCACAGAGGCTGTGGAACCATATTGCACTATACTTACTTTGTCCCGACTCTTCCCTTTGCAGCAGCACTTTCCTTAATGGCAACACATCACACACCAGCAACTGGATGTCAACACAATGCCTGTTTTGTAGGAGCTTTTTTACAGTTTTTCTTCTTTTCTGAATCTATGACAGAAACAGAAAAGGAAAGAGAATGATATGGGACCAGAGTCAAGTTAAACTTATTGTATCAATAGATACAACCAGGAGTGTTGTAGTGTTTATTACTAACAGAACTAGAAATAACACACAGATCAACAGAGACCAAACTTTTTCTTCTTGTTTTCCGCTGATTTCTGCTACTATTTACCTTCTATCCTCACTAAAATACCTCTAACTCAGCTGCATTATAAACATCATCTTGGCTTTATGTCTCCATAGAGGATCACTACTTTTCTGCTCACTTGTTATTCTTAGGCTGCTCCTGATTTACCATATTGATTTACACAAAACTTGTAAAATCTTTTGGATGGGCCATAAATGCCTGGAAACATTACCTTAAGGGCAAACTGTCCATCACAATTACATACTAATGTTCTTGAGAAACAGGTAATGATGTCAATAAAAGCACATGTAGATTTATCAGATTAAAATGATATGAATCCTAACTTGCTATAGTTTTATTGGAACTGTTCAGGAAATGCATTGAAACTGTTAAGAAGCAATTGTTGCAGAGGCCTTGCGTCAACATTATCTATATGACAACAAACGTGTTGACCTGCATGTTGGGAATAAAGTTTTACCTGCTGAAAAAAAGGAAGATTAAAGGATAAGAATGCAGACATCTTATAACAGCTATATACTGACATATTTAAACATAGGGTCCTACTGGAAGGTGAATTGCAGCATTGACTTGTGAAGTTGTTAGCCATGTTAGCAACATGTTTATTCACAGTCATTTTAGGTTGTAATTGTCTAACTGCTGCTTGTTCAAAGCAAACGTCTTATTTTCAACTAGAAAAACATGATTCGCACCACAGGGAAAACACTCTCAACTGCAACTGCCAGGTGATTTCTGAACAATTGGACCACCCAACTCGCAAAGACCAAGTGTAACTTTTTTTAGGTAAGCTGTAATTCAGAAGGCTTTCAAAGCTAAACTCCTCAGATACCCTGTCTAGCAGAGTTCACATTTTTCTGTGTACGAGTTGGCGTTGCAGTCCTCTCCCAATTTGAACCATTACGCTCCCCTTTGTAATCAGCTCCAACAATTATAACCTTGTAGTGCGCCTCTGATTACTGTCCGGGTGTATTTTGGACTGTTCTGGGAACACAGAAAGAAAGAAAACTGGTCCCCGCAGAACTTTAGGTTACACACATTTACAGCAACCCTGTCTGTGAGTGTTTATGTGTGGGTTGCTTTTCGTTTGAAGTGCTCATTACCTCCAAATTACAGTGCTGCCATAATGAAGTATTACCATGCGATTCTGAAGCAGACCAGTACAAAGAGGAGGAGCGATGAATGTATTGGACACTGCAGGTCAGAGTTCAGAGGGGATGTCCCAGCCAACATGCATCTGCACCATCTAACATTCACTTATTTCTCTTTTTCCTATTTATGTTTGGGGAAAAAAAAACATTTTTGTGCTATAAATTCCTACTGGTTGAATCAGTGTTTATGTGTAATTGTGAGTATGACTGAAAGAAAGCCAGTTGCGTGAGCATCTCCTCAGTTGTACATCTAATATGTGCATCTAGAGCTCCGTTTAAGTCACACACAAGCATAGAGGTGTGAGCGTCTTTGGCTGCAGGCTGTGTTGGCCTCACCTACAGCCTCCCTGGCCCGCTGAATGTTGCATGAGCCCCAGATGCCTTGTTCATAATGCATCAACACAAGCGTGCCATCAGATGATATACATACAGCATTGGCACCTGCACCTCCTTCACAAACAAGCTCTCAATCCATTTTTCATTAGCACATACTATTTGTGGCTATTTAAGGATGAGGCAAGAGACGGTAAACATTTGTTGTCTTTTGTGAATCTCCTTTTTTTTTCGGCTCCTTTGAGATGATCTGGCATTTTTTGCTCATGTTTTCACTTTGCTTCCTCCCTCTCATATAAAAGCATTAGCATTTATTTTAAACAGAACTTTATGCCTATAATGGGCCAACAAAAAGCTAAATCATCCGAAAGTTCCTGCATGTTTCTGTGAAAGGAACTAAAAGATGGGTCTGTTCTTTCTAAGCTGCGGAGGGAGTTGTTTTTTTTTAATCCAGACTCTACTTAAAAGCACTGAAGTCATACTTTTACAGGTTTTTGGTGATCTTTTACATTTCCTAACTCTGATAATTACATTAGTCATGTTAATTTCTTAGCTTGAGCAAAGTGTTTTAGTAATATTTTACAAGTAGAAGTTACTCTGTTCACATCCCCTCATTGGTCCCAGTCTTTATTGGGGTTCATCTGCTTCAGTAGAAGTTTTATTCAATAATTATATGATGCAGAAATAAACATCTATCCTTAGTGAAATACAATGCTTGTCTTCCAGGGTGAGGGACATGGAACACTTTTATACCCCTACCTATGTCAAAATCAGTATTGGTATGGCACTTTGGTCAGATCTGTACTATTTAGACATACTTGCGACTAAATTTGACAACAACAAGCTGATATTGTTGCTACCTGAGCTTGCACACTGCTCCACCCTCATAACTGCAGCTGCTATCAACGAACTTCATGTCTCTTGGTTTTGCATCATAGCTGTTGTGCTACCAGCAGTGTGACCGAGAGGCCTTCAGCAAGTCTCTCCTGCAAAGCAGAGTCTGCTAAATGAAAACCATTCCCCATACTCACAGAGTTGTGCTCAGGGACAGGAGCAGTGGGGTCAGCAGCTGGTGGAGGATATGGCAAATGTTTATGAAAAAATGCTTTCTCAAGCCCACCAAAAACACACAGTGGGGCGGGGAAGGCAAGCCTCAGCCCCTGAACAGCCAACAGCTGGGAAGGGTTGGGAGTTGCCTGGAGGCTGGCAAGTCACCCCTCCTTCTCGGTCCAGATGGGGGAGGTTAGGCTGAGGCTAGCAGGACCCCACTCCAACTGCCCCCTCTTTCTCCCCTCCACTTCCCAAACTTCCCATTCCCATTAAGGAGAGGCCGAAGATTGTGGAGGAAGGGAAAGGAGGAAGAAAAGCAAAAGAGCATGACTGCTCTGTTTTTCACCCCCAGCCCTCCCCTCCATCCTCAGCCTAATCAAATAAAGCAGGAAGCTTCCGAGACGGAAGAGGAGTGTTTATTGATATTTGTGTGAGCTCCTTCACCTCCTGCCCCGTCTCTGCTGTTTATTTTCTGTTCACCACTTCTAAAAATTCTGATATCATCAATGTTTTTGTCTCGTATATCATACTCAGCTAAATGTTTAAACACTGCCATGGCAGAAAAAAACTATTTTTCTCTCTGCTTCTTACTATATACCATTATCTTAAATTGTGCCAGAGGGAAATCACACACCGAGCCGACATCCGTTGTAAAATGGCTTCGACCAGTCAATTTATTGTAATAAGAGGGTGTTGTATGAAATGAAATGGCCTGAAATAAGAATTGATGAGCATCTCTGTTTATACACCAGACATAAAGGCACATATGTAACTTGTAATGGGGCCAAGTAAATTCTTAGGAGAATATTGTGTTACCTCTGCTTAAAATGTTCAAATGGTATCTTCAAGTAGATAAGTTTGAGTTGTCTCAGACATGGAAACTGTGTGGGGAACTTTTATGAGGACCAGGGCATCGTGCAGCATAAAGGTGGACCGATTCAGGAGGTTTTACCTCAGATAAACCTTTCCTCACAGAAACCCGTAAATGTGACGGGACTCGACTGACCAGTACTGGCATAATAAACATTGTGGTGGAGGTTTGAAGTGTGCTCACCCTGAGTAAGACCTGTTATGTAATGACATGAACTTTGACTCTAGCAACTTTCAGATTTTTATAAGGGGATGTAAAAGTCAAGAATACTACTACTACGTAGATTTTTTCCTATAAAAATAATTTACAAAGACATTTCACTGAAAGCTTCATTCATTTTAAAGCACGATGGAGAACATTTTATTCATTTTAGGCACTTGGAGCAGATTCAGAAACCCAGTTCTGTGATACCAGTAGATCCAGTAGTTATCTCTTGGACGAGCCATGAACATTTTGAAACCCGCTTGGCTTCAGTGACAGAATCTGGTGTTTGTTGCTCTGCTAAGACGTCGCTCCAACCGACAAAGGGAAACTTTTTCTTGAACTGCCACTGTGAGAGGCTTTCTTGTTATTTTCAATGGTCCTTTTGTTGGAGGTTATTGAGAGGCGACAGCTTGATTTCCCCTCAAGCCATCCATATGTGTGTATGTGTGTATGTGTGTGTGTTTTGCTCTCTGACATATCACTTGTCATGGCTTTGTGTATTGTGTGTTTGTGAGCATGGTGCAGTAATTCAAGCCTACCTGCAGCCTTGTGGGCTCTCTGCTGACAGCTCCCTGCAGGTTGGAGCTCACGACCTTTGGGGTTTTGGGGCAGATCAATAGCTGTATTTCAATTATACCTAGAATTCAGCAAAACCTAAGTATTGCAATTGAAATCCAGTATTGGAAAGTCTTACATATACAAAAAACTTTCAATTATTAGTCAAATTTATTTGTACTCTCATGAGGCGATATAGCAATTACAGTGATCGCGGGGGATACGTTCCAAAAATAACCCGCGATAGGTGAAATCCGCGAAGTAGGCAGCTTTATTTTTTACTGTTATTTTACAATGCAATACTGCACTGCAGAATGAAACAAAGAATACAACCTCTTTTCAGGCCCAAATGTGTTTAAGAAAGAAATATTAACGTTTTCTTACAAATAACTATAATAGTTTAAAGAACGGTGTTGTAAAATATCCATCCATTATCTACCGCTTTGTCCCTAACGGGGTCGCGGGGGGGCTGGAGCCTATCCCAGCAG
>JBAMIG010000009.1:1206816-1217011 GCA_037177335.1 Kiunga ballochi | reverse complement strand
GCTATTTTCTCAGCTCGGGTCCCTCCATGAGTGTGCGTCTACAAGTTAGAGAGAGAGAGAGAAGTAAAGCTCAGGAAAGCATTTATTTATAGGTATCTGAAAGCTGCTGGACTCTGAAACTCTGGGATGTATTATGACAAGCCTTTTGAAAAGCAAAAACAAAACCCCTTACAGCCAGATCCAGCTATTTTTATCACTTAGGTTAGCTCCCAATTGTACTCCATAAAAGCTGCATTCTCACCCCACCCTTGCCCACATTACCTTGTTAGTCCTAACACTGTTTTAGTGTGTTTAGAAGCCATGCAGGTGTCCAGTGAAAGCACATAAGCCAGGAATCTGCCCAGCATGACAACTGTTTGACAGCATGCTATTTACAGTTAGTCGTTCTCAGTTTGGATACATCTCGCTGTTCTCTTGTCAGAAATTTGGAGTATCTGTGAGATTTTCTTATTTTTGAGAATAATTTAGTATAACCAGTTTTAATGTGGAACTGAACTGGATGGAGAGAAAATGTGGGGTAATTATCAAACAAAGTCCTGTTTAAGACTTTTTTAAAGGTAGAACTATTGAATCATTCTGGATGGTGAATATCCAGAGTATTAACGGTGGGAAAGCACAGACTGTAACTGTACTGTAAACAAGAAAAAGCTCTGCAAACACCTGAAAGATCAACTCTCACAATATCTTACCAGGTTATTAACTTACTCTCTGCAACACTACAACCCCCTGTTTTTTAGTTCATGTAACTAGCATAACAACGTTACCCATTGTGTTAAGTCCAGCTGGACAGCAACATGGAAATGTAGGATTTGATGTTAGACTAATGAATCTTCACCAAACTTAACTGTGTTGGCTATAAAGTTCACTGTTTCCTTGGCCCTATTATCAGGTCAATTCTTCTTTGCACTCTAACAAGACAAGGTACAATTACAGTTCAATGACAAGGTGAATCAAAGTGCTCAGTGTTAAGACAGCTGCAGTCATCATAAAGCCCTAAAGCTCAGTTTACCATGCAATCACTTTAAAAAAACATTTATACCACAGGCCCTGTGTTGGACTGGGGACCTGTCTAGGATGTACCTGGACTCTCACCTGTAAACTGCATGGATAGGCTCCAGCTTTCCCTAAATTGGATAAAGCACTATAGAAATGAATGAATGAATGTTTCTATCACTTTTAACTTTTTTCAGGTTAACCTATAACATCACACACATCCTTTTATTTAGGATGTCCTGCAGTAAATACTGCAAAATTAAAAAATGTGGGTTAATGGGAAGCTTATATTCAAAACAGTGATGATTCCAACAACAGTGACATCAAGTAAACCACCTGCCATAAAAGTCTTTAACCCCTAATGGTTGCATATTTGATACATACTGTTTCTGAGACATGTTGTATAACTTTATGGCAGAAACTTCACTCATAATGCTGTTGTTTACCACATGATACTGGTCTCCCTGGTGACCACCAGACAGCAGAAGATTACACTGTAATAATTTTTACTTGTTCCATGGTAATAAATAGTAAATATATGGAAAAATAAATAGCCTAGTCTTTTCATATTTAGGGTTAAATAAAGTTCTTAGATTAAAAAAATTAGATGTCTCTGCCCAGTTACTCTTAATTCAGGCATTAGGGGTAAAATGTTTGATAGTCATGAGCAGAGCGAAAGATTTTTGCTAAATATTTAGTAAATTTGTTGGGAAATGCCAAAAAAATCAGAATTTGTGAAGTTTTTTTCAATTATTTTCATGTGGATAATGTTGTCTATAAAAACCTACGATGGCATGATTTAAATGTACTGGTTAGCGTTGGTAGTGAGAGCAAAGACACTGGCTGTAGAAAATATGGACTTCTACTTCAGCTGAGAGGGTTTATGTTTGAGGGGCACCGCAAAGTAGTTGTACTGAGGGCCCCCAAATGGCTAGCTGCAGCCCTGGGCGCTAAAAACTTCAATGATGAAGTCAGCACCTCTCAAGATTTGGCCTCTTAATGGAGTCTTCACCGCCTTTTTCCTTACCCATCCATTTCCATTAATTATTCAGAAGGAGAAAGGAAAACCGTTTGAGTGGGTAACACTGATCCAGTGTACTCAACCAATCTATGCAGTGTAAGTAATAAAATACCACACACTCAGACGACACAATAAAAGAGATGGAGACAGAGGAGACGCTTGTTAAAAATGTAAGTAGACGGAAGCTACCCCAAGACAACTGGGGGAGGAGGAGGTGGCGGCTCGGGAGAAAAAAACACACACTAGCGACATCTTAGTGTCTAGGTTAATCAGCAAAACAGGCTGATAGCAGCTGTTGTTTCACTGGATCCACCCAGTCCACAGAGGATGCCTGTCCAATGGAGGTTGAGTCGATGTGATGCGTCCTCACAGAGGTGAATGATGCTAATTGAGATTAGCGCCCACTGTGCGAAAGTGACACAAGACATTCCTGAGCCATCTTTTTTAGAATCCAAAAGACACTTTGTTCAAATTTGCCCCTCACCCTGAAGGTGCTTAAACAATGTAGAGCATTAAAAAAAGCCTGAGAAAGGTAAAAAATAAACAACAATTCTACTGCTGGGTTATGATATCAGTGACTCGGCTAAAAAGGTTGCAGTGCACTTTTGAACTTCCATTCGCAATGCAGCTAGTTTTCCTTCCCTACACGAGAAAGGGAGGGGTTTGCAATCCATAATCCGTCATGCAAACATGAATCCACTCAAGCTCTGCCCCCCGACTCGGTGAGATATTCATTGACAGGTGGCTTTTTCACCCGGAGTCTGATAAACCAAACCAGCCAGTCTGTGTGAAAAGAAGTTGGAAAGATGATTTTTTTTCATCCTTTTTTCTATATTTTGAAGGGGGGCCTTTTCTGAGGTATTAGATCCATGAACTGGGAGTGCTGTATTGAATATTTTATCGACTGTCTGCTTGCCCTGTGCTGACCTGCCTGACATGCTAAGTTCCTGGCTCGCTGGAGACGCCACGTCGCTTCGCATCAGTCCAGCCACCCATGAGGCTTCCCTGCATTTCCTGTGAATAAACTCGCACACAGTGGGGGAGGAAGAGAGGCCAGGGCACAGGGGCACTGGGGCTGAGATGAGGAGAAAACACATACACATTCTTTCTCTGAAGAACAAAACAGACAACCTTGGCTACAGTATGAACTCCCTTGGTCAGAGCCCGATGAATCCTCTGAAAGCATGCAGTGAATTGAAACGACCTGAAACCTCTATTTTAATTACAGCTCCACTGCCCATAAAGTTTGCACCAGCAGGACAGTCCAGAACTGACTGGGACTGTAATTAAATATAAAAATGATGAATAATCCAACAAGTCCTTCATCATATACATGTACCAGCATTTTATGATTAGTTTGTGGGACTCTGTAGTTATCCAGTTGTCCTGTTGAACTGGCAAATAGCTATTTTTTTCTGTTCCTTTTCATTTTTCTTACAAGTATTACAAATGGCATATTAGATGATGAATCAAGCCCTTATGTTTGGTATAACGTACACAAAACAAATGGTAAACGTGTCCTGAGCAGCTGTATTTTTTTATTTGTTTTTAACTAAATTCACTGCATAGACTGAAATGTTTGCTCTACCATACAGCAGAAGAGGCAATTAAAGGGTTATGATTTTGATCCAATGCTTGTTTGGATCAGTACTTCCTTGTGTTTGCAAACATCATTTGAACCATATGATGTCACAGTTTTATAAGCGTGTTTTGTCCCGCATGATGGTCTTGCTGCTCTGTTGTGTCAAGCAAATTTGCTTTGCCAAGAGGAACTTTGAAGGTATAACTCAGAACAACACAATGACTGTGTCAGCATGCAGAATATACAGGGAGAACAAAGTTTAAAGAAGAGTGGTCATGCTAACGTGAACTTGGAGGTGGCTGGCCCGATGGTCTGCAACCACCCCTGACCCTAGCCCCCAGCCACCACACCCAAAAGATGACCATGCATTCAGCACAAGCACAAGCTGCAACCAGGGCCCCACCCACATACACCCATTAAACAACAACCCACACTCATACGCCCGTATGGATCCCATGCTGAGGTTAAGAAGCAGACCACAGATCTTTAATGATGGAGCTCATCATGCTGCAAACAATTAGCAAAACAAACCCACACCTCCCCTCCCTCTTCCATGTGAAGCTAGGTCACTAATTAATAGGAAGGCACCATAAATAACAACAGAAAGACAAATGCTTTAGTTTTACACATCCGTTGGGTGTTTGTCTGGAGCTGGAGCCTGCAGCTGCAACACCTGCTACTGTCGCTGGGTTAGGAAGTACAGGTGACCCAGTCAGTCTATGAAACCCAGGAGAAACATGGAGGTGCTAACTTTGGGTTCAAATTACATTTTTACATGCAAGTTGTGCAAAAGAGAAACTTTCTGCACTTCTTCTATGAGCTCATGTGTCTCACCCTCATGGAGTGAGGCAGAAGTTTTTTTTTTTTTTTTATCTTATAAAAAAAAAAAATCATTATATCATTCATAGACCTGTCCAGGGCACACAGTACATCTTTTACAAACACAAACCTCCTCATTTTCATCAAACTGGCAATTTAAAATGAAGTAAATGGAATAAATTTCACACCTCAACCTTTAAATCAAAAGGCTACCGATGCCAAAGTAACATTTATACATTTTTATACATTACCAGCTTGGGAGTTACACAATCTAGTGTGCAAAGGGTATGCTCTGAAGATGCAAATATACTCTCTCACACCCCCCTACTCCATTCCTCTGTCTGGCTCATTACTGGCAGCGGGGCATCCTAATGTGTTAAAACTCAGTGGGGTGGAAACGTCAGCCAACGGACTTTGGTCCCTCAACGGTCTTTACTTATTCATGCAAGCTCTGGCTTCTCCCCAGGACAGTGTAGCATTGACCCAGAAGGACAGCAGGGCCAAGGAAAAATGACCCTGCATCAGGGTCACTCTGCATTTTAGGCCAGTGAGTCGGCAAACAGCAGTGTCAGAGTAGCACTGAGCTCTTCTGCTCATAATTAAAATGTGTCACTCTGCAGCCTGTGTTGGACTCTTTTCCTGTCCCTTTATGTATGCTTCGGTTCAGGCTGATGTTCTAATGACCAAGCCACTTGATAGTAAAACAAGTCAGAGCAGATATTACAGACAAAAGCTGAGACGGCACGCAACAAACCTGTGACAGGACAGATGTCATGCTGGAGGCAACGGAGCATAGAAAAGGAGGTGACTCATTCCTTTACTTAGATTGTTTGTATTTTTTCTAAATGCAGTACAAACAGTTCAAATAAAAATTATCAACTGCAAATATTATGACAGATGTTTTCTAAACTCTAAATTATGCCTTTAGTTTTAGATTTATTCAACCCTTTCATGGCAAGCATCTTTGATTCTGACTCAGTTCACTATGACCTGCTGCAAACGTGATGTTCATCCAGACTTCAGTTTCTGCTGGTATTCCTGAGGAATCTTAGCACATCCCTCATGGACTGGGGTCTCCATCAGCATGACCCAAGAGCCATTTTCAATTCTTCTTCAAAGACCATTTCATTTGCTACTCTGGTATCCTGCAGGACCTTCTCTGAAATAAAGTGTTGGTGGAATTTGAAGTATGCTGGGGATCATTGTCCTGTTAGAAGCTATGTGAATGTCATGCTTCAGCTTCCTTATGTACAGTGTGATATTTTCCCCCAGGATTTCCTGATAATTTATTGAATATATTGTCCAGTTCAGATGCTGCAGGCTCTGTGAAGCAGCCCAGAGTATGACAGAACCCCTGCCGTGCTTTGTTTAAGGGTCTTCCTTCTTCCTCTTTGACATACCTCTTCATTCGCAGAACCAAAAAGTTCCATTTCCGTCATTGCTTCTGTTAATTTACTTGATTTCACAATAACACACAATTATTCAACAGATACATCAATATTTTTACTTACCAGAAGAAATCCTGTTTGATTGAAGAATGATGGCAATGATATGATGGTAGAGGACATCTTACTAGCCTGTAAAGCAGGAAATAAAACAGGAAAAACTTTCACCATGTTTCACTTCCTGCAGGAAAACCAGCAGGAAAATTGTTCAGTCATGATTATGTTTAAGTGAATTCGCTCTGATATGCCTTTTTTTTTTTTTTTTGCTTCATTTTTTATTTTTTAGTCGGGGTTAAAGAGCAATGTGACTAGTTCAGCAGCATTTATTAACACTCACATTATACAGTTGCTAAACATAGAAGCAGTCTCAATTCCAGTAAATCAGCTAGGTGTAAGGTTGAAGCCCTTTTTACTGGTGGTTTGTAGCAGAAAACGTATTTTATTATTGGTATGTGGCCTTGTTTATTGTATGGTCTTTAATATTTATGTGTTAAACAGTAACTGGACGTCAAACCTAGCCAGATATTTATCTGGGCTTCTAATGAAGACTAGATGTCCGGGTATGGACCAGATAGAGGACAGGGTAGAAGACCTGTTGCATTTTGCATGTTAATATGTTAATAAAATGTTAATATGTAGGATTTATATATTCTGCTCACAGCACAGAAATTTAGTTGTAATTATATTCTTTTGTTATTTTACTATACACATTTTTAATGGTGTAAAAAGAATTCATGTGGAATCATCCAGATTAATTCTCTGTTAAAAAATTGTACCAAGAAAACTGTGAGACAGTGGGAGCCTCACCACTGTCTCAACCCTCACTGGGTGAATGGTGATTGGACTTGTACTTCTTTAGCACTTTTTCAGTCATGTTGGTTACTCAAAGCATCTATACTCTTCAAAGAACATTCACCCTCACACTCTGATAGGCAAAATGGGGGCAACTTGGGGTTCACAAGTTGGCATTTAATCAAGGAAGCCTGGAATCAATTTCACAACCTTCTTGTTAAAAGACGGCTGCTCCTCCACCTGAGTTATAGGAATAGTTCATCAGCCTCACTGCGACTTACCCTAAATGAAGCGACACACATTTCCCACCTACCGGAACATAAAATGACGATGTAGAGCTAAGCAGAGGGAGTGGGATTCAGGTTAGAGATCAGCGTCTTTCATTTCTGCAGCAGTTACAACCCTTTATGTCCTTTTACACTTTGAATCCAGTCGTTTTAAATAACTTGTTTAGAAATGTCGCTGCTTGGGTTGACATTAACCCGCTGCTGTAGCAGCAAAAGCTCTTCAATTGAATCAACACATTCATGATTAAAAGCTAATCTATTTAAACCTAAGTTTTACCCTAAAATGTACAATAATATGAAATATATTCCACTAAGGTGATCCATGTGAATGAAATGGATTGAATATCATCTCTTCTTTACCTCTGACCAAAAAAAGTCTCAGTGTTGAACTAATCCTGCCACCTCCTCTCTTGCTATTTACTATTTAATGTTTGTCCTCTCTTAATGCTTTCAACTCTTCGTCGCTCCACCTAACACTTTCAGGCCAACTCACAATCCATCCTATTCCCAGTCTGTCCCTCTATGTTGTCCTCCCTCCCTTGCCCTTCTCCCCTTTCCTTCAGACATCCCAGTGCATTTGGGAAAACTGTCCTCACTTGTTTGCCTTGTCATCATCCTCATTTGCTAAAACCTCCAACCACAGAGTCCCTGTAAGATGTCTCACTGTTGTCATCATCAAATCTGCTAAACTTTTAAAGCTGTTTCTTTTGCCTGCTTTCCAGCACATTTGCAGCTACGCTCTGATTCACCAGTCAGCTTATCCCTTTTTGCAAGTTGTAAGTGACTTTGTTCAGTAAGGATGTGTTTCCAGGTTGGATTTATCTGTTTGAGATGACCATCACTACCATAAGAATATTTCAGCATCTTATGTTAAAGAATCTTCCTCCTATAAATAGAAGATGAGGCTGACTGACACTGATTCACTGCTACGCTGCAGTGACGGCAACAATGAGGCGCTGCTCTGACATGTTTTTATGTGGCTATAAATTATTGAAAGCCCTACTTAACCCCAGTTTTTTTTCATTGTATTATCACTGTTCAGCATGTCCATATTGAAGGACTGGTGTGTGATTAATGTACCTCATTGGTTATTTAGGTTTTTGTATTTTTTATGCAGCTTTATCTTTTTATGGTGCACTCGTATCAAGAGCAGCAGAGACAGCAAGGTGTTGTAGACTGAGAGAAGATAGAAAATACTGACTCTGACACAGTGGTGCCACAATGGTTGTATTATTGATTTATGAGCTTTGGTTAAGTTGATAAACATTAAATCCTGCAAAAAGGCTTTAATTATTATTATTATTATTATTATTATTAATACTTATTATTAGTTATTAATTATTATTATTATTATAAAAAACTATTTACTCTTTTTTAGTGAACTATTGTCACATATGATCATGATTTTAGAAAAATCGGGTGCAGACTGAGTGTTGAGGTTTTTATCAGTAATAATGCCTCATCAGCATGTGAATATAGTATCTGATAAGGTCAACTCTAAAGGCGAGCAGAACAAAATTAAAAGGGTGTTGTGAGCGCGCAGACCTCTACAATGTAGGACTAGAACATGGGGTGGAAAATTACCATATGACCAGAAATGAGCTGCTTTGTGAAGGTCAACGCTTCACAAATACACACAAACATAAAATTTTTATATGTAAACATAAAGTTGTATAAAAAATGTTATGCAATATAGTAATTCTTTGAAAAACAAAATCTTGCATGCACACTTTCTTTCAGAAGTTTCCTAAAACCTAATGCAATCTAAGTTAGACTATAATCATTCTCAGACAAAATGTCCCAATTCACCCAGTACTTTCTGCATAAAATCACTAACAATAATGACAGATAAACATAAAAAAACATCACCTTTTCGGTGAAATTAAAGGGACTTCAGTAGAGGGAGTTCAGTAGGCTTTTCCCGTTTGGTCGGTTTGGCCCAGTTTGGTACGTGTGTTCTCGTCATACCCTAACTATAAAATTAGTTTAAAAGGAAGGTCTTCACTTCATCAAAGGAAGATTAGTGGTTTTTAATTTTTTTATTTGTTTAGGTTCTTTGTTTATTGGCTCTAAAGCATGAATTTCAGGCAAAACCTTTTATATGTTTTGTTTATTTCCTAAAATCAGTGACACCTTGTGATTAAAGCAGCATTTAAAGGTTTAATATAGTTAGAATAATTATGTATTTGGTTGCTTTGATTATAAATTAGGTATAATAGGTGATTTGAAAACAAAACAATAAAATCATGATTTATAATGATGTTGTTGCTGTGTTTTTTTTTTGGTCTCTAGGATGTTAAAGTGATCTATCAAGCCAGTAGAGTTTCTTCAGTAAGTTTACCGGCGTGTGTAAGGGCCTGAATAAACCAGCTGGAAAATGTGGGATAATATTACTTATTATATTTTGTTTTTATTAATAAAACAGACAACACTTCCTCCTTTTTTTTATGATCGTTCAGTAACTGCTGCACACTTCTCGAGGTGTTTCCTCCAAGGGACCACTGAGGCACCATCACCATCCCAGTGTGTTAGACATCCATTAAAAGCTGTTCTCTAAAGCCAGATTCTCAGATCACCTAAGTTGCTTCTTCTCTCAGGCCATATTTAATAAATAAAGCTGGTAGCACTCTCAGATGGGGTGAGAGAGCTTCTGAAAGTGTTGGAGGGGAGGGGGGAGTGAGAGGGTCACTATTATATCTTGCTAAAACACTTCAAATGTAATTCAGCCTCAGGTCCGAACTTTAAAAGTGCAACCACCTGTGTGTCCCTGGGTTTGTATGTTGGCACTATATGTGTGTAAAAGGGTTCGGTTTTTAAAGGTTCTTTAAAAGGTTTGTAGGAGTGAAGGTCAGGTGATGGAGAAAGCGTTAACAGCAAACCTCTCTCCTCTTTCTCCTTCCTGCTCTTCCCCTCCGCTGCCCATGAAAGTTTCATGTTAGAATTAGGTTGTTGACTCATCTCGCACCTCTGTGCTCATAGTATTGACAGGCTGCCAACGTACTGCTGCGCCGGCTGAGATAGCCACTGAGAGTGTATTCCCTCCTTCCCTGTCTCACTCTCTTCTTTTCACTCTCCTTTTGCTTCAGCATCAGCCAACAGCATCAGAAGTGTTTTAACAGAGCTTTAATGGCCTCAGCCCCAAACCTCACCTCTAGCCCACTCACACATGCACACATGTGGGTTGGAAATAGCTTGCTGCTGGTGGACAAAAAAGTGTTGAACAGAAAGAGAGAGAGAGAGAGAGAGAGAGAGAGAG
>JBAMIG010000009.1:1194789-1206716 GCA_037177335.1 Kiunga ballochi | reverse complement strand
ATTTTTTGTCATCACTGATGCCTCTGAACATTTAGTTCAGTTGTTCATCACATGCAGACTGGCTCACTATTTTGGATCAGTCCTGTCCCCAGTTGGTCCTAAATGCCACTGCTGGTCTGCTTACTGGACCATAACAGAATGAGCAGAATGGTAACGTCGCTCTGCTGACTTCCTGTTATTCACAGTTCGTGTTTAAATTTGACTTTTGTTTTGAATATTTTCCTATTTTTGGAGCGTGTGGCTCATTTATACTCTTATCGGGTCCAGATCAGCTGATTTTATCCATTTTCCGCATAAAACTAAAACCTAGCAGTCAGTTTCCATAGCAACTCATGTTGATTCATGTTAAATATTTACCTGTTTGGTCTGGTTTACTGAACAAATTGTTTGTTATATTGTATTTGTCTCATTTTCAATCATTTAACAACTTTGACCTTGATACTTTGGGCAACACGTGTTGTGATATAAATATACCAATAAATTTGGCTTTGTCCCAGCAGGATACACACCTGATGACTGAAATTCACCATCTCATTTTGTTTATATAGATATAGTACATTCAAATAGATTATAGGCTATATGCAGATATTACTCCTGGATTTAGAAGGAAAACATTTCTCGTGGCTTTGATGTTGCCTTGCTGCCTTTAACTTGTAAATTCTAAAATTTTATCCTTTTTTTTCCAAAATACTTGGTTTTATTACATCCACAGATCCACACATAAAGAGATCTTTAGAGAAAATATTTTGTTTCTGTCCAAATTTAATACTTCTTTTCAAAGCTGGTTGTCTTAAGTATTGTAAAGCAGAAATAGATTAAGTTTCCAGATTACCACTTTCCAATTCATTATTCAAGATTGTGCGTACCACTTGCTTAATTACAATAACTGCTGTAAATCATACGCTTAATAATAGTTAAACATGTCTGTCACTGCTCCACAAACATGTGGAATGGAGACTTTTAGAAAAAGTTAGCAAGGAACATCTGCATATACGTTTTGCTTGTTTAAAACATAATTTACACAAATTACATGCTTTACAGCAAACTGGGGATTTATAACTAAAGCAGTCATAACAATACACATAAGAAAGATACCAACACCAAGTTGATAAAAGGTTTTTGTAAAATGTTTTCAGCTGATTTTGAGTCCATGAAGCTCAAATACAATGGAAGATGCTTACATTGTAATCTTTCATAACCTTCTTCACCATAAACTGTAGGAATATTGTTGGAATAGCTGAAGACTTAACTTTAATCATCTTTAAGAAATGCTGAGTAAAAAGAATATGGGATCCAAGACATAACCCTGAGGCACCCCAAAATGTACCATGGCTACTTCATGCATCACATTAGTAATAAAAAACATAATTAATGATCTTATTAAAACACTACAACATCAGACCTCTCAAAAATCTCCTCAGGTGCCTTTATCGGTACAATGTTGGAGTTGGTGGATGTGCCTACTGGACAATGTTCTCTTACCTTGTTTCTTCTGCTTCACCTTATTTTCTCCTTTCTACATGCTTACATACAGTTTAGTAGCCTCACATCAACAGAAATCATATGGAAGCTGTTGTACCATAATGATAATGTTCAAACATTTGTATTTCCAAACTTTGATGCTACAGTTAGAATATTTTTTCTCGTTAACCAGTTGGTGACTGGAGACTGTAGGTCACTTGGATTTGTCGATTTTCTTTAGCATATTTGAAGCTCTGAGACTTTGATTATAAAATAACTAAAAGCTCTGATCTGAAGTTGGTATTTCAGACACAAACACAAGACTAATTGTTCTCATAGAGGAATTTTCTTCCTGTTATCGTATACAGAAACATACCTAAGGTGTCACATATCTTTTCTCATCAACGATCACTGGTGGCTGTTGATAGAATCACACCAGCCATGTGCTTTTTTTCACACCTAGGCAGTAAAGCTGGTATCACTTTTTCTCTTTACTGACCAAAATGTTTTAGAGTGACTACAGCTGCCCTTGTACTTTATCTGACTTGATGTAGATAATATGAAAAGATTGTATCAGTTGAGTTAAAATTAGTTGTGAAAGCGAAAAAATTTTTGTTGCACCCTTTCTGGTAGCTTCAGGTTCTGAATGCACATCACTACGCACTTGTCCACTTTCAAAACTTGTGTTTCTGAAGCTTTTTAATTCCAGAACGTCATTGATTATGGACATTCCTGGAGTTCCTGCTGTCCTGCAGCACCCTGATTAAAATGTAACGTAGGTTCCCTAAAGATTAAAAAATCCAGGTCTGTTAAATAATTCTAACATCGCTAAAGCATTAGCACAACCCTGTTTTCCATAAAAGACACCCAATAAAAAACAAGTTAGTTCCCACTGGGTCTGAGGGATAATGAACCCTAGTTTAACGTTATCTGGTGTCTGATGGAGTTAACATTATTTTAGTACAGATGTGGCAAAGAGTTAACATTTTTACTGCTGTGTTGCTAACCTAGCTGATGCTAACAGTGTCTCTTCGGGTGTGTTGTGGATCCAGTATAAACAGGGCAGTTTACTGATCTTTTAAAAAGATTTTTGCTCTTGTATAAAGTTTTATACCCCGTATTGTGAATAAACTGTGGAGCAGCAGCAGGTGTGATCACAGCTGATGGTTTTATTGATCTGTGTTTGTGTGATCTTATGTTTGAGGAAATTGATCACATCCAGTACACACGACATCAGACAGGGATAAACTTCAAGTCTTGAAGGAAAAATTGAATTAAAAGATTGTTTTCAAGTCTCCAGTCACAAGCCTGAGTCAAGCCTGAAGTCACTGTACAGGGGACATCAGTGCTTCTTGAGCCCCAGTCATCTCTGGGATGCTGCGTATCAATGCAGACTTGGATTTTTACATGCAAGGATCACATAGTTGGCTGACTTGCTGGATGCTTTAGCGTGTCTACAGGCTGTAACGGCCCTTTCCATCTGAGATGATGCTGCTCCCCATCGTTCCATCTTTCTGTTCCTGATGATTGGCAGTAAAAAGTCACCTTTATTCTCACTGCATTTTATTCTGTTTTCATGAAGTCCTGAGTCATTCTTTCCATTTTTGTCTGTTATTCTCTCTACTGTTCACACAGTCCCACCCCCCCCCCACACACAACCCACCCAAGCCATTTTCTTCAGCCTAGATGTGTGTGTGTGTGTGTGCGTGTGTTGAAGAGCGCTGTACTAGCTGAAAGCCAGAGGCAGCCCTCATTAGCAGAGTTTAGCCACACAGGCGCTGAATGGGACGGCTTGTTGACACACACAATGGGATCAGCCCCCTCACACTCACACAACACACAAGTCATGGCTCCAGCTTGACGCGTCAAGCCCCCCCATTTACCCTCTTCAAACCCGGCTTGTGCATGTGTTTGTGTGTGTGTATGTGTGTGTGTGTGCGTGTATGTCAGACCATCCCATCCAGATAGCTCATCTGGTGCCGCCGCCAGCCCTCACCTTACACTGTCACATGGTTATATGTCACACACCTCCGTGCACACGGATTTTGGACACTTTCACACTTGCTCAGACTGGGTTTACACACTTGATTTCCTTTTGCAAAGTATTCACACACATTTCTTATATGTAGGCACTCACATTATCAAAGTTGAATGCATCTTTTGTCTCTTTGTTGCGGCAACTACAACTGCCTGCCATGCACTTTGCTACCAAATTTTAGTAAAAATGTCTTTATTAGTATTGTTTTTTTTATTATTTCTTTAAAAAGCAGTTTTTAATGCACTCTGCTACCTACTGTAGAATTGTCTTTTCAGTGGTTTTATCTCAACCTCCCGCCTCCACATCCACACATACGCCCACAGTCATTTCTAACTGCCCACATGCATACACACTGGCACACACAGACATGCATCCTAATGAAATAAGCAACCCTAATACACAGTAAACTGACCATTTAGTGCTAATAGGTTCTTTCACTTTGGCCTGGTTTGGCTGTCACATGGCAGTAGGACAAGGCTTGGTTTTATGGCCTCATCCACCCTGCCGGATGGGACATATCAGCTCCAATTTGGCCCATCGCCCCTTTAAGAAAATTCATCAGGCTCTCGTTAGGAATGAAAGCAGTCTGTGTACCAGGAGCTGGGGCAGATGGGAGATTGGTTCAGGCTCCCACGGACAAGATATAGGAGGAAGAGTGTCATGTTTGGGCTGAGAGGTAGAAAACCAACATGAGAACTCCTACTTTTGCAGGTTTGTCTATTTTTATGAACAATACTGAAGCTGCCATAATCCCCTAAAAATAACAATCACACATCAAGGGAAGGAAATTCACTTGGTTTGAAGGAGACAGTGAAATGCTTCAGGCTCCTCATTTTACAGGCTTATTGGTCCAATTAGTCCAACTCTTCATACAGCTGACCTCTGTGTGCCTGCCTGCGGTCAGATAGGATGTGTTGCAATTGTTCCAGCCTGCAGCGTTTATCTGCAGTATCAATTAATCTACTGCTTATTGACAAAGAAATATCACACAAGGATTGCATCTGTTTCACTCTATTGGCTGAGACTGAAAGTAGTGTCATCCTTTAAATAATAGTATTATTGAAGGACAATGTCTTTGCTTTTATTCATGTTAAACACGTTAAAAGCCTGATTTTTTAATCCTTAAAGTCCTTCAGCTGCAGTTGTCACTGTTTACTTAATATCCTAACAAAACCCAATTTGACTTAGCTACCTTTTGCATCAGCAACACCTTCTTGGCTTTATTTTTGCCCTAAAGGAAGTTTTTTCCTGCTCACTTGTTGATTTTTGGCTCCTCCTGATTGGATATTACTGTCAATTTAAGCTTTCTGGTTGGTAGAAAGATTAACAGGAAGTAGCATCCTTATCATTTCCTGGAGAAAAAAGAGATCTCATAGCAACAAAGTGGCAATGAAACATGAAAATGTGAGAAATGGGGGTGTTATTGGAAATCATGTATATTTAGAGTCTAATAATAAACACCTGGACAGTCTACACATGACCTAAAGGGTCAGATTTCCATCGCAGTTCACTCCACACAGAGTTATACACAACTGTAAGGAGACGTGTTCAAACTGAAAGTCATTTTAAACATAGATATATAACATGCAGTGTGTAAGGGGGGCAACAACCTCTCCATTTAGTTAAAAAAGGGTGTGCGTGTGGGGGGCATTTTCTTTCCAGTTATATGTCCTATTTATGTCAGAAAATAGAAATGTCATGTTTGTTACTTCTCAGGACTTCTTAGAATTTTTTTTCCATAAATTGTCCTCTTTCTTCTCCTCTGCCTCTGAATCTCTGTGAAATCCAACACCAGAGCATCAATAAAACACACAGTCTGCCAGTTAAAAGCTTGGTGCTCTTTATAATCAGGGCCTCTGGCATCCCACACTCATTTTTTTTACTTTGACCACAGATGTTATTTTTGCTCTGAGTTTTGATCAGCACTGTTTCTGATTTCTCTAGGTTCACTTACCTCAGTAACCTTTGCATGCACCCGTTGGTGGGGAGCGGCAGTAAACAAATAAAAACCAAAGCTGCAGCAAGTTTACAGTCTGTTCCAGGATGGTTCGCTCTGGTCGGACATCACCTTTAGCTTTCAGGGAGGATGAAGTAGCTGGCTTATTGTTCAGTGATTTTGTTGTAGATCAGCTTAAATCAGTGGGAGCAGGATGCTTCAGTTCAGCTTTCAGGCCTTCGCTCTTATCAAGTAGAAAACAAACTGCTGCTTTTCTTAAGTTACCCCTGATCCCATCACACAGCCATACAGAGCAAAGATCTAACCCTTGTAGGCCATCAGTTTGTTTCATCAGGTCAGTTTTTGGCCACCATTTTGGTTGTGTGACCTGTATGACATAATTATTTGCGGGAAAATGTTTACATTTTTCTTTTTTCTTTTTTTTCTAAAACAATGTTTCATTTGTACATTTTAAAGCTTTGTAGGAGAGTGGACACAAATGTCCTGCCTCTTCAAGCTATTAAAGGACTAAAAAATGTATAAAAAAAAAATTAAAATAAATTTGAGCAGCTTTTTGCAGTCAATTTAATCCTAAATTTAAACTACCAAATATGTGATTATGATGCACGAAGACCTTCATCAAAACAAAAAGTATCTTAATGATGTTATTACTGTTATATATTCATACATGAAGGAAAAGGAGCAGATAAATGAAAACGTCTCAGTGGTAAATGGAACTTCTCTGTGGCTAACAATGCATGGTCTTGTGTCATCTAATGATACACGTAAGTCTGACATTTTTAAATATCTGCTGTCCCCTGGTTGTGGATCATTGATGACTATAAAGGTATCCATCATGGTCAGCGCCTCTCTGATCCATTTCAGTGTACTGTTAGCATTAGCAACTTGCTAACAGCAGTTGGGCCTGGTTGACAAGACTTCAGCAAATCCAATATTCCCACGCTGTCAGAAAGCACGAGAAAATCTGTGAACAGAAAAACAAAAAAGCTTTCTCTTTTTATAAAATAATAAACTTGCAATAGCCACTGATAAAAAGGTTTTATCAATGTCAAACTAGATTTTAAAAAAATCATTTTGAGGAGAAGATCTGAATGATTAAAAAAAAGGCCACACATTTTCACTGGAAAATATGTTTTTAAAAACTTGTCACATACATATTCCTTATTATTATGCTATAATAACTTATATCATACAAAGTTGTTTATTACAACTTTATCATATATATATAAAATCAGAATAAATGTTCTTACAACCAACATGTAGCATAAAAGGACTTTTTACAATGTTGTTACAGCTTGTCTCATACATATCACATATTATAATGTTATTACCACCTGTCTCACAAAAACTATTTAATAAAGCGTTTTTACAACTCATTTTGTCTAAAACAACCTATTTAGTGTCATCAAGTTGTCCTTCTTTGTGAACCAACATGGATGGCTCCTGTTACAAACCATAGGTTCACTGTAGGTTTTTGTATCGGCTCTTGAAACTTTATTAATCACAGGTAAGGATGTGAGATTTAAAAGAACCAATCTGCTCGAGGTGGTTAAATGTTGAGTGTTTCCTGTGCTCTGATGTATATTGTCTGCTCCAGCTCTGACAGGAATGTGGTTAGATGTGTGTAAATGGAACTGTGTCTCAGTGTTATCTCGAGTTATTGCGGCACACATCAGCATGACTGCTGAAGTGAGGCAACCACCTCCTCTGTTTTTTTTCCTCTCTCTTCTTTATCTCTCTCTATCACATTCCTTCCTTTGATCAATGCCAGGGGCACGTGTGGTCAGACGGCTGTGTTTTGGATGTGTGTTTGCGAGTGTACGACTGAGATTATAGCTGGTTATCATGTGTACTGCACATAAGTGCACAATTGAGCGTGTTTGTGTATGTGCATACAAGATTGGGCATGCTTTGATCTCCCATGCAGTGTTGTCTTTGAACTGAAGAGCCGCGTATCAGAGTCTGGTGTTAAAGCAACAAGGGCCTTCAGCCGATAAGGCGGAAGTCCCCGGGGCCCATGGAGCCCAGTGAAGCTACAGCGATAAGTTTGATGGAAGCTTGGCTGGCTCGATTGATTGACATTAAGACCAGTTGCATGGTAAAAGACCACAAATCTACCATTAAATGTAACATGTTGGTTTTCCTAAAAACACAAGAATGGTCTGTTTGTAGAACCTAAATAAACTTTCAGGTTGATTAAGAAACCTGATGTGATCACATCTGTGTAAATTAGTAGTTAAACTTGATACATATTGACATTTTTTTCCTCATTTACACTTATCATTATTACTGCTATTTTATACCTTCTATCCTCTCTAAACCAACTCAGCTGCATCACAAACTTCTTTTTGGCTTTATTACACCATGGAGTATCAATATTTATAATTCAACTGGATTTTGACAGCATTACCCTAATGGGATCAAAAGTTTTCCAGGCATTTTTATCCATCTAGGAGGTTTGAAATCCAGACACAACGTATTTATTCAGAAAGCCTTTATGTTGCTTCTACAAGAATCCACGATAAGACCATTATCTATCACATTTACATCACTATTATTACTGTGTTGCTGCAAGACCACTATTTTCACCTAAAAATGCTCATGAAATCACTTCCTGTAAATCCAATCAGAGACCTTAAACCGACAGTCCAATTTAGAAGCAGCCAAAGATCAACAAGTGAGCAGAAAAGAATGCAAAGAATGATCTTCTTATGGCTGAAATAAAGCTGAGAAGACCTTATGATGCATAGTTTACAGTAAAAATCAGTTGAGATTAAGTTTATTTTGTGAGGATAACAGGTAAATATGCTGCTATAGCTATTGATAAACTCAATTTAGCTTCATAGTTTAAAAACTGAGGCCGTAATGGCAACTATCATGTCTGCATGATGACTGGGCTTCAGCTTGCAGGTTTATATGCATTTGTAAAAAATATATCTAAAAAATATTTACCAAACATAGCTAAAACATTTCTCAAACTTTTAAGGGTGTTTGTTGATAAGATAGTTAAATATGTTTTAAATCTAAATGTAGTTTTATATATTGGATATTATTAGTCTAAAACTCAACTATTTGCATGAATTTGCTGTCAGTCATTGGACTTAACATCAAGCTTTCTGTAAAACATCCGTTTTTCTTTGTTAAATATGTTTTAACTTCTAGACCTGAAATGAAAACCTCATTAATGATTGAGATCCTCGCTTCTTGCTGCCAGATATTTATGTGAGTCCTTCCCAAAAGCCATAACCATAAAATGTCACCTCTTTGCCTGTGCAGAGGTGTCTGCACGTGTGGAAGCACCTTCGCTCCAACCACACCCTGTCCACTTTGTCCCCACTCACATGCTTTCATTTAGGGCTTTAAACATCTTGACTGCTGTCCTGACCTCACTGCTCATGATTTTGAGGTTGCCATTAACTCCCTGCTGGCCCTCCATGCCCTGCTGGCCAGATTTACAGCAGCAGCAAAATCAGGAGTGTGTGTGAGGAAAAGCTAAGACTGTGTTGATTATCACATGGGCCACCCTAACTACCCCAGTAGCAGAATAATGTGTGTGAGTGTGTGTTTGCTGCCCTCACCCTCACTTACTCTGTGATGCTGATCCTCCATTAATCTGCAGCATTAGCGCTAGTGAGCTAATGGATCTAGCTATGGCATTAGCTTTGGAAGGAAAGAGAGCAGCGGGAATGCAGCCTTTAAACAAGAGGCTGCAGTGACATAATGGAATGTAGTAATCAGCTACTGGGATCAGCTACTGGGTCCCTGTTTTACATAACAAATATCAGGTGAAATCTGCGACTAACACAACAAGAATCTTTAAATTGTCGAACAAATGAGGGGACCTCCTTCTTTTCTCAAACATAAAGCCTGCAGAAAACTGCAGGATGTCCGCCATTGTGAGCTGAACTGGCACCAGCTCTCAAGACCAAAGACTCAGAAGGCATCCAGCTGTGCTGTATAAGCAGTGGAGAAAGTTTTCACTTTGCTCAGTGCCCACAGCCCTGCGTTTGCTTCCCCTGGGAAATGGAAGCTCTTGAACTTGTGTTACCAGCATGGGCTTAATTCTTGTGCTAGATTCACATCAGATACAAGTTAACTCCAGCTGGAAAAATGAGCTTCTTCACTGTGCACCTTTGCATCAGCCACTTTGGAAAATTTCAAAGCAGATCTGTGTCGCAGCGGGTGTTTTGGCAGGAAATGCATTAAGAATAAATCGCTTAAATGTTGGACTGGTTCTTAAAGGAGTTTGGTATGATGCATGCTGGGCATCTGATCAAACTGAGCCATCATTAGCTAAATTCGGATCACCTGTGCTATTCCTACTAACACAAAGGAAATATCGTCTGTAAAGCTGGAAGTAAAGACAGACATCATCGGCGTAGATGCAGGTTTTTATAGTTTTATACCTCCGACACCACATGTAGCTGCTTGTATTCATTTACATCTTTTACTCGTCAGTCATCTTGGTTTTTATTATGGATAAATGTATTCAGGGCTTTGCAGGATTCTTCTTAGATAAACTGCTGATGTGGCTGGTTGACTCCTAAAACTACTGGCCAACCAGCATTTATAAACAAATTCATTTTCTGGTAATATAATCTGGATTATAAATGCAGCTGAATGGATTTAATACATGTTTAAATTAAGTCCTTTACTGAAGTTTTTATAAAGCTGCTGAAAATCAATTTAATTCTCTTCTATCTTACCATCCAGTTACTGAAATGCATCTGTTTTTTGTTTTAATTAATTTCCTCTATCAGATGCACGTTGTTCAGACACTATGCAGCTGATGGCTTCTTTGAGGAGCACCTTAAACCAAATTCAGGCTCAGGACCTTTTTTGGCCATCATACTTGAAGGGCATAGTGTGGACATTCAGACCCAGCCACTGTCAACATGTCCCCTACCCTCCTTCTGTTATGTCACGGTATGATCCAAGTCTGCCTCGCATGTGATTGGCTGCATGGTGATGGACGTTGAATCTTCAGAGACATTTATCAGCTGTAATTGTGATCAATTAGAGCTCTGATCATCACCGATGTCTTGTTTAGATCACGTTCATCATTTTGATAGCAGTTGGTTTATTCTGCATCACTGAACCCAGTAAGGCAAAAACAGGATTATATGGTTAAAACTGCACACTCCACAGCCATTGTGAATCCAGAAGCTCACTCAGATGAAGGAAAAGTATCTAATGTATTGTTTTTTCCTCCTTTCTTAGCTGACCTTTTTCCCTCTAAATGTGGAGTGGCATTCGGAGACTGAGGTGTCCATTTTGTGTCAGAAGCGCTTTGGGAGTTAAAGTCCCAGACTCCCAGAGTGCTGCTTTATGTCTTCAGGCACAGACCTAACACCTACACACTTAGCTCCATAGCATCTCTTCCTCCTTCTTTTTCACCCTTTACACATTGGAAGCAAAGGTGGGATCACAGTCTCAGAGGTGTTGTTGGACCTGTCCACAGCTTGAGTGTGTGTGTGTCTCCACTGGTGTATGTGTTTGTACATGTTCCTCATTTCTTTGACTCCATTAAAAAGGAGTAGCGGGGCAGCTGTGGTGCATGTAGTAGAGCGGGTCATTTCCTAACCAGCAAGTTAGTGGTTCAAGTCCAGTCTCTGGCGTCCACATGTCAAAGTGCCCTTGAGCAAGACACTGAACCCCCAATTGTTCCAGGTGCTGCGTCACTGGTGTGTGAATATCTGAGTGTTTGTGTGAGCGAATAGGTGAATGTGTCGAATAGTGTCGAAGCGCTTTGAGTACACTGATGTGTAGAAAAATGCACTATACAAGTACAAGACCATTTACCAGTAACCAACCTGGTTGTTGCAAATTCAAAATGAAATTATAATCAAACATATAGTAAGTTAAAAATAAAAAGGACCTGAATTAATTATATCTCGTCATGCCGTATTTTTTCCAAGAACATAAACAACATGGTTGAGACATTTATTATCTGATAAAATTGTGAATCTGATGACAGCAACATAAAAAAGATATAAAAGAGTCATGCTGTTGTGATGGATGCAGGATGTGGTTCAGCATCGTCTTGCTGAAATCTGCAAGGTCTTCCCTAAAAGAGATGTTGTCTGAATGTGAGCAGATGTTGCTCTAAAGCCTTCAGATGTGGAGGCTGCTCAGTCAAGTAACTCCATACCACCATTTTCACTTTGCCTCAGAACATCTTAAATGAGCTTTGGTCCAGAGAAGACAGCAGTGTTTGTGGATCATGTTCACATACGGCTTCTTCTTTGCATGATGGAGCTTTACCCAGCATGTGTGGATTTCAGGGTGATCTGTGTTCACAGACAGAGATTTCTGGAGGTCTTGTTGATCCCATGCAGTGATTTCATGCAGAGAATCATTTACCTCTGAAGACGGTGGGATTTTCAAGTTTAAGGTTTTGATCCAGTTTGTCTCAGATTGATGTCCTCTGTCCATCTTTCCATCTGAGAGACTATTCCACTCTAAAAAAGC
>JBAMIG010000009.1:1151075-1161714 GCA_037177335.1 Kiunga ballochi | reverse complement strand
ACCAGTCACTCTGCAGTAACATCCAGTACAGTTAAAGCACTATAACGCATGTTACATGTTAAACAAACCTCTGCAGCATTACCAGTCACTCTGGAGTTCAAGTTTGTTTTTTGTTTGCTCTACATACATAAACTCTGATAGCACAGTGACCTTTCTAGTTAATGTCTGCTCCTCATTTACCAGTTCAAGCTAAAATAGCCTTTCAACCCATTAGACAAACTGGTTAAACTGGTATGGAATGGGTAAATATGCATGAATGATCAAAACACAGTTTTGAAATATTTTGGAGATATAAACAGTATAAACTTAAACATGAGTAAATAAACTGGCACTAGAAAAGGTTCTACATGTGGTGTTATTACACAGGAGCTCCTGAACTCCCAGCATGCCTCCTGCTCTGACGCTGATTCATGCATTCAGCCTGATCTTCTTTTATCAGTGGATCTTTTTAAAAACTCATATGTCATAAAATGTCATAAATGAACTGAACTTTACTGCTCTTTCTGTTTATTCTGTTGTTGCTATCATCATCATCATCATCATCATCATCATCATCATGAAAATGGGAATTACTCATTGTTAATGGTGGTTTGAGAGTAAGTCCCTGTGAGGATGAAGCTGCTCGTTCCTACAAAAGCAGCTTTTTCTACCGGCTCATATAGCTTTATTGCTTTTTCTGTCACTCCAACTCCTTTCCTTTTTTTCCTCCAAGATGAAGAAAATATAACGATTGCAAACGGAGTCAGCTGTCTTCATTCTTCCTCTTCTCCGTCTGTTCTGTGAGAAAAACAGGGAGGATGGAGGGAAGTCAGGCAGCTCATCAATCCTTCAGCCGAGAAAGCGAGATGGAGGTCAGAGGAAGAGAAGGTGTAGGAGGCTTGGTTTAGCTGAGGGGAGTCCCAGCAGGAATAGACACACACACACACACACACACATATACATATATATATATATATATATATATATACACAGAGGAAGAATAACACTCATATATCTGGTGCGTCAACAACTGGCCTCTGTTTTCTCAGTGCTGACATCAGCGCTGCAGAGCTACAACTGGAGCTTCTCATCACCCTTGTTTGGTGCTGTTTGTGTGCACCTAAGAAGCTCTTTGTCTCAGCATGCCTATCTTTATTTGTTTCCAGCTCTTCTGACTCCGGCTTTAGGAATAACAAACTAAATCTGCTCACTTTGGTGCAGACTGAAATATTGAGACATGAATTGCTATGATTTTTTTCTAGTTGCCTCGGACTGTAACGTAATGAATTTTGTGATGCCCTGACATTTCACGCAGCACAGGGGTCTCTTACATGGATTCATAAAAGGGTTTGAAGATAAATGTGGCTGACTTGGCCTTTTCCTGATTCATTTCTGCTGCATCAACATTCCCATGATGAGAATCGCTCACGGTCTCATGTAACTCTTGACATGTAATGCTGTTGCAATGATAAAAATCGATTTCCACGGCCTGTTATTTTTCACTGGCAATATTGTTTTTGCTCGTCTGGTTCTGTCTACTCTGGAAGCTTTTGTGGTTTTGTATGTTATGGCCTCTAAAATAATTAATATACACAGAGGTACAACAGGAGTGTTCGAGTAGGCCTTAGTTTTACATTTTATAGGTTTAATTCAGCATTATATTCAAAATAAGACTTTTAGTTTGTCCAAACCATCATTTTATTTTAAAGTATTACAGTCTTTAAATCTCCACTGGCTTTTATTAGACTAAAATATCCAATCTTTATTAGGCACACCAACACGTTGCATTTTAGTATTACATTTATATTTACATTATAAAATATGAAAGGTTAAAGAAAAATGCATAAAAGTTATTTTAAAATGTTTTTTTTGTTGACCTCCATACTTTTTTCCAGCCTACATGATTCTAGTCCAGCTTCTCTAAAGAAATTGGAACATGGAATGGACCGATGTCCCTAAATGTAGCAGAAAGTTGGTGTGAACATGGGATGAACTGATGTTCCTGAATGCAACAGGAAGTTGGTGTGAACATAGGATGAACTGATGTTCCTGAATGCAACAGGAAGTTGGTGTGAACATAGGATGAACTGATGTTCCTGAATGCAACAGGAAGTTGGTGTGAATATGGGATGAACTGATGTTCCTGAATGCAACAGGAAGTTGGTGTGAACATAGGATGAACTGATGTTCCTGAATGCAACAGGAAGTTGGTGTGAACATGGGATGAACTGATGTTCCTGAATGCAGCAGGAAGTTGGTGTGAATATGGGATGAACTGATGTTACTGAATGCAGCAGGAAGTTGGTGTGAATATGGGATGAACTGATGTTACTGAATGCAGCAGGAAGTTGAAGTAAATATGGTTTTAGCTACAATAATATTAAACCAGCCTTATGTGGGATAACTGGTTTTAAACACTGAGATAAGCAGAAACTGGTGGTCAGTCACATGTCATCATCATCATCATCATCATTATTCTAACAGCCAAACTCTAGACTAAGTCTAGACATTGAAATTATGGTGAATGGTGGATTATATGATATGATGGTTTCAATATAGAGGCCAGAACATGTTTTCCTGAGAACTGGTTTTCTGCCAGTAGGATATCTGCTCAAAGTAGTTTTATTATTATTATTATGGTTATTTGCAAATAACAAATAACTGTTATTCATCATAGCAGTGATAAACAAAAGAAAAATGTAAACATTAAATGAGAGAAACAACATTTTTGAGGAGCACTATTTTCAGGCATGTGACACTGCTTTGTCTGCTGCTCATCCAATCTGAAGCATCTCATAAAAGCGCATGACGTTCTTTCAACAACAAAAAGGAGGGAAATTAAGTATTCATTGCTTTCACACACAACAAACAAACACTTGGCATTTCCACGTGCCCAAACCTTTCTGGTTACCTGCATCTCCCAGAAATATTTTTATATGAATGAACATAAACGCTGATGGATAAATGCTCTTTTTTTATATTAAAGAGATATAAGGAACCTTATGGAAAATGCAGCTGAGTCCCCTTTAAGGCTCAGGTAAAAGTACAAAATTTCTTTCAATGAATTACTTTAAGTTGTAGTGAATAGTATTCTTTTAATTCTTTTAATTAATTCATTTTTCATCCACTCTGCTTAATTCTACCAATTCAACCTTATTTTTTCTCTTTAAGTTGGAGTTGAATTGGTGTCTTTTACATTAGTATCAATAACAACTGGTTTGAAAAGAAGTGAAAACCACCTTCTATATTCTATTAAAACCACTGTTAAAGTTTGTAGAAATGAAACAGGGACCACGGTAAACCTGATACCTCAGCATGTCAGCCCTGGAAGCACAACCAATTTTTCAATTTTACCACCTCTTCAACAGCAGAGCTTTAATATAAACTCTCTGTGTAAACTTTTGTTCAGCTTTACGTTCATGAAGACCATTACAACCTCAGGGAGGTGCAAGCACTGCTGCCACAGTTATGCATTTTCCTCTGTGTGTAAAGAAAAATCACTTCTGTAAGAACTCCAGCCCCTTCAGTGTGTGTGTGTGTGTGTGTGTGTGTGTGTGTGTGTGTGTGTGTGTGTGTGTGTTTTGGTTTTTTTTGAGTGAATCATTTCCCACCTTTTCCTCGTGTGGTCTTTGCAAACTGATGAAGGTGTGTGGGGGGGAGTCATGGTTCCTTTTTTGACGGATGGAGTGGAAATGCGTCCTCAACTTTTCTGCCTGAGAAGTATTAGTTTTGGTATGTTTTGTGTGCTTTGCATGAAAAGAATTTGGCTGCAGTTAGACTTGCTGGGACTTTTTTTCCCGCTAAATACTATAAAATGCAATGAATACTTCAGAACAAGATATTGCTAAGTCATCCCCTCCAAGGCCATGAAAAGGAGCTGCACTAAAAGTTATTACCCTCAGAAAAAGAAATCACTTAGTTTTGTTTGATCTTCTTTGTGAAATATGCCAGTAGACAGCGTTTCATATAATCCCATACTGTTCATAGCCGACGGCGGGCCTTATAGCAGCCGTAAATTACAAAATGGCCGACCTAAGCAGAGGAGCTAGAGAGGAAGAAAAGGGAGGGAAAGGATGGCAAAAACACACTTTGGTAACCTGGCTTTGCCCCCACTTCTGCTCCAGCTCCCCATGGGATCAAACAAGAGGGAGTATTTGGAAAAGTAAATCATTGCCTTCAAGTGGTGAACTCTTAGGGCCGACAAAATGAGTCAGACGTGTGTGTTCATATCAAGTAGAGGCATCGCTGCAACACTTTGCCAGGAGACCCGGCAGCTTTTCTCTCACACTCTTCTTCAAACACTGGAAAAAGCTGGACTTTGAAGTTCTGATAAGGAAAGTTCAGCACATTCTCTGTAGCTGCCGTCGCTGCCGAAGCTGAAAAAACGCACAAAATCTGCAGACGTTTAACGTCTGAGAGCAGATTGAGCTTTTTATCTTGTCAAAAATCAGTTGCTTAAAACTAAATTAAATACTCTTATTGCTATTGTCAAGCCTTTAGGGAGATTACCTGAAACAATGCAAAAAGATACCTGTTTGCAGTTTTCTGGCTCATCTGAGTTTGGAAAACAAAAATTGTTTTAAAAATACAGAAATGGAAGCATATATAAAATTTTTTACATCATTTTGTTTCACCAGTCCTCTGGAGGGATTATATATTATTAAACCCTTGAAATGATGTGATAAATAGTTTTTTATTGTGGATCATTGTGGAATTACCACAGAAGTGTCTGAATGAACCTACATGTCATGGCTGTTCCTATCAAACATCTGTCTTAGGTCTCTGTGGCGCCTGACACCTAGCAAAGTTTTAGGTGTGAAATCATATTGTATAATTTCTCAATCAATACTTCGTTCCATAATTAGAACGACATGAATGAAATGCAATGAGGACCAAGAGAAGCTCTAAAGACAAGCTGGAGGTAAAGGCAGTCGGCTCAGACTTTGCCTTGCAAACCTTTTCATCAACCAACCACCAACACGTTATGGTTTAAGATTTCCTTGTATGGTTAGTTTCCTCAGGCAGCTCTGTCCAGCTAGAGTGGGTATAATGTCTCTAGTAACCAAATCTTAAATATGCAAAGAATGTACAAAGAGGGGCATGAAATAGCATCCTACGCTTATAAAAAAGCTTCAATAAAACTGTTAAAATAAGCATTTTAAGTTAAGTGGCTTCAAAATAAAGCTTTAAACTGACCAAAGGAGACAAAGTTACTGAGCTCTAGGGTAACCAGCGTCAGACAGCAACAAGTCTGGATTAAATCTCATCATAAACATTACTTATCAGTATTTAGAAACATTTTGGAGACTAGAGTGTAAGAACACAATGTCTGCTGGGCTAGAACCTGTCTTTTCCAAACAGTAAAGCTATAAGCAAGACTTTTTGTGACAATAACACCTGTCAGACCCTCTTCCCTTTAGAGCAAGAAATCCTGGTTCAAGTGATGCGATTTGTGTTTTCCTACCTAGCAACAAAGCTAAAGTCACATAACTGATTACAATGCTCAGGACTAAACTGCGAAAAACCTGCAAAGTTTTGTTCTACTTCTTTAAAACCTTTTTTTCACAGTTACATGTAACTAAAGGAATACAGGACAAAAAATCTGAAAGCAAAAGCCTGGAATAAATTAAAATGAATGTTTGTGTCATAAAGAGAATAGCAAATTAATTAACTCATTGGCTGCCAAAGATGTCTGTTCACATCTTTCTGAATCCAGATGTTCGCTGCCAAAAGATATGAAAAGATGTCCTTTGTGTTGTCTGTATGGAAATCTGATTTCCCGTGTCAAAACAAATGCAAAAAGCTCGAACCCAACATCCACCCCTGTGAATGTGCTGAGTGTGCACCTTGAACACACCCCGACACACAAATTTAATGAAAACAAATAAATTAAATAAATCAATCCAATTAGACTCAAATAAATGTAAACTTTAAAAGAGCCCAGATGTGGTATGCTGCTTTTTGTGACCACATACCTGAAGGGGTTAAAACACAAACTCTGAATCAAAGCCAATGTTGTGATTCGCTGCCGTGCTTACATTTTCCACAGATTCCTCTTCCCTGTCTGCAAATGACTGCAGCTGATATTACATGTTGTATTTTCTCAGCCTGAGAGGTGTACGAGTGACATTTATAGCCATGACCTGATATTACTGTAGCAGTGTGTGCCGAGCGACCCTCTGGAAAGAGCCAGTTTTTCTTTCCCAGTTTCATCTCGCCTGTGCCGGTCTTATGAAATTCCTATGTGAGTGTGTCCTTATGTGACAGACGTGGGAATGTTTTATCTCTCTGTAGATATCTTTTTTCACTTAATGACTGCTCCCAGCTAGACGTTATGTTCAGAATGACTTTCATACTCAGAGGTGTAATGTAATCTTGTTGCGGTCAGAGTTTGATGGACTCGGATATGTGAGGGTCATTATGCATGTGCATGTGTCAGTTAGACCGTGTTGTGTCCCTGTGTGCAACCTGACACAGTAGTAGAAGTGGATCAGTCCTTGTCAAAGTCCGTATGTGTGTATGTCTTGTAATGTGTTTTCCTGCTTACCTGCATGTGTGTGGGTTTCTGGTTTGAAGATGTTGTGGGCGCTGGGTGAGAAGAAGCAGAGCCTGGATCTGTTTTCCATCATACTGAGCTGCCCAGGGCCAGAAAACACCCAACTTCACATACACATGCACACACACCTATTCCTACATGGTTGATTAAACTAGCCAATAGCAAAACTGCAGCACAATAAGGCCAAACATGACTAAGCCTGGCAGGGCTGCACATGCCGGACACAGAAGCACAAACAGCACCTCTAAAAATACATTTCATGACATGTCGTGACATTAATACACAATAATCCTAAAACCACTTCAGATTGTTGATGAGTGAGTCTGAAACACAGAAGTGATTCAGGAGCTTTTATTTGCATTGTTTTAAACATGTACATCACTGGATTCCCTCCGTCTCTTACTGTCAGTAAAGTCACAATAAATCCAATTTAAATGTGTTTAATGGAAAATCAGTTGTATCATTTTAGGAAATGAGAAATAAGAATAATTTGATTTTACAAATAAAACCTGTTAAAACCATTTGCAACGAGCAAAAGAATAGTGTGAAGTGGGAAAAGTCGTAAAACAGAAATACTGAACCTATACAACCCTTACAACCCCTTATGGCCTGATGTGTCATTGATACATAGTATTTTTGCAACGTTTTCATCCTTTTATGGCAGAAACATTTCTCTAAACCTTGTTCACATTATGATACTGGTCTTCTGTACCCCAGTGATACAGCAGAGGATCACACTGTAAGCATTTTGAGGTATTCCATGGTAATAAATAGTAAATATTTTGGAACAATCTTTTTATTCAGATTTTGTTAAAAGGTCAAATTATGCCTGAATTGATTATTTAATCTTCATTTTGACTCTTTTCTGAGATCTTTCTAGCCAATAAAAGTCAGCCTGATGTTGACTCTTGTTTCATATTTTGCTGTGTCCTTTTGTTTCCCCAGATAATGTCCTCTGGACTTGCTTTGATGAATCTGGCATTGTGAAGCAAATCACACAGTGTATTGATATCCAGTTCCCGCCTTGGTGCCACAAAGTGAAATGATGCTGCAAAGCAGTAGAATGGGGGGTAGTAAATGAATTGTGGTTTTTCAGTCTTGGAACGCTACTAGGCAGAAACAACTCTATAAATGAACGTAACAAATGTCACCGTGTCATCAAACAAGTGAGACTTTTTAAGACCATAGTGCTACGAGAAAATAGCTCACACAAGTGGTGTGCATAATTTAGTCATTACACAGTTACTATAATTTGATAAAACTCATTTATTCTTTACTTGTTGAAGTCCTGTTGTATTACAAGGTTGCGGTTGCTTTATAGTCTTCCAGGCTTTGGTGTTTCACTGGCTTATAGTAAATAAAGTACTTCGGACAGCTACCAAATAATCATAGTTTTAGAAATTATTTTCATGAAGCAGGATAGAACCTCTGGTTGAGCTCAGAAAAAAAGACTTAAACCAGTTAGTGAAAGGTGAAGTCGCATCAGAGGCTGTCCTCTCCTTTTTTAGGGCTGGGATATGATTTCTGTGAAAGCTTGCATTGGACATCTCTGTATGCACTTCCTGCAAAGGGCAAAAGCTTTAGTACTGGAGATCATTACTAGGAAACAGTACATAGCAACAAGACTGAAGCAGAAAAATGGTCGATCCACCAGTAACGCTGTACTTCTGTGGGATTTCAATAAACAACCCTGTCCAACAGCTAGGAATAACTATAGAATGTAAACAAGGACCCGAGAGTTGCTCTTCAAAACTATCCACCACTGCGTTTGTCTCTGATCTCATCTTCATTTTTTCGGTTGAGTGCCTCTAGTGTTTTAAGTCAACATTGCACCCCGCACAACACATATAACCTATGTGCCAAAGGCATGCTGAGATCGTGTGGACAGCATGATATATAGACGGTCGCGTTGCCAGCAGCACATCTATCCCAACCTTAGCTAAACCACTCCAGGAGTGTCAGAGATTGTGGTCTCCCTTCATCTTAACTGTTTTTGTTCTATAAAGATGTGCAGAGTCAGTCAGTCATGTGGAGGAAAAATGCCTTTCACGCATTTTCAGAAATCCTACCAGCCCTGACCACAGCTGGATTTATGACCTCCTTGTTACGCATCTGCAAAGGTCAGATAGCGTCAGAAATGTCTTCCCCCATAGCTTTCCCAAGTCGGATGCTGCCCATTATCTCTGCCCTTTGTTTTACAGCTGGCATTAACATGTGTCACGGATGATAAAATCAGAAGTGGACAGTTCACACCTGACATCAAACTGTCTCCACATGTGTTTCTAGCCATCATTTTCTATGATATCTCACTTCTCTGCTGTATTGGCAAGTAAAACAGATCATTTGAAAAGGCCTCTTTATTTCTTTCCTATGGGTTTTGTGTTAAACGCTGTCCCACAACTACACTACACGTCATTTTTCATAGCTAGATAAATACCTGCACATCGCTGCAAAACACACCCCTGCCCATATACTCCCATGTACGTACAACAATGTCATGGAGTGCTATCCTAACCCTTACCATTCACATCAGGAAAACTAATATACTAGACCCTGATAAGAGCTGAAATAGTGTAAAAAAAATTGATGAATTGAATACTGCTCGGGGCCTGCAGAAAGAGGCAGTTTCAGCTGGGTGCAATCACGCAGAGTAGCACGAGCTGTGTAATCTTTGATTACTTAAGCATTGTAGGCACGATGCAGCGTCAGCCACCGTGTCAGCCTACACCAGGCTAAGACCACACAGGGTCAAGACCTGCGATTCTACCTGCGCAAGTCCACCAAGCAAGGGCACAAGCCCCTATTTATTTATTGCAAACTATTAAGTGAGTACACAATGTGTGGCGTTCCTTTTCCGGTCAGATATGGGTACAGACCAAGACGAGTCTCTCACAGACAACGCAATCTGCAAAACCTTTTCTATCCGATGCCTTGCATGTCAGTCACATCCTCTTTCAAACAACGGTCTCTAGAACTGTCAATCCGCAGTAAATAAAACAGTATTCATCAGTTCAATGATGAATCTCTTTGATATTCAGGTCTTAGCCCTGACTGAGACATGGATGCGTTCTGAAAACACAGCTACTCCAGCTGCCCTTTCCGTCAATGCAGACATTCATCCAAACACCTCGCTCAGCTGGACGAGGAGGTGGCACGGTCATCCTTATGTCTAATAAGTGGAACTCAACTGCTTTCCGTCCTATTTATAACTGCTCATCACTTGAGAATCATGCAGCTGTTCATCGCCTTTAACTCTCCTTTCACCTCTACCTGCTCAGCCTCCCACTGCGCTGACTGCAGAACCAATTCTCAGAGCCTGACCAGCTCAAACCACAGCAACCAGCCAATGATGCCTCTCTGAGCTCCTTCTGTCCTCTAAATGAGGATGATGTCTCAAAACTATTATTGAGCTCAAAACCCACTACCTGTCTTCTTGACCCTGTCCCTACGGACATCTTGCAGAGCATTCTGCCCACAATCAAAGCTCCGTTAACCCATACGATCAATACATTTCTCAAATCTGGTGTATTTCTGACTATTTTCAAAGAAGCTCAGATCACCCCGCTGCTAAAGAAACCCACACTCAACCCAGCCCAGTTTGAAAACTATCGGCCGGTTTCACTTGTTCCATTCATGTCTAAGATCCTAGAGCATGCTGTCTTAAGCCAGGTCTCGCAGTTCCTTCGTGACAACAGACTATTTGATCCATATCAGTCTGGCTTAAGGCAGGGCCATTCCACTGAAACTGCTTTTGCTTTCCTGTCTGTTACTGATTCTCTGCGGCTTGCCAGATCTACTGGTGAATCCTCAGTCCTTGTCCTACTGGACCTGTCCGCTGCTTTTGACACGGTCAATCACCAAATTCTTCTCTCCACACTCTCTGATCTTGGCATTTCAGTATCCGCTCTCTCATGGTTCATGTTCTACCTCTCCGACAGGTCTTTTAAAGTATCCTGGCAAGAAGAAGTGTCACGTTCCCATATGCTGAAAACAGGGGAGCCTCAGGGATCTGTGCTTGGCTCTGTTATTTTTTCACTCTACACCTCCTCACTAGGTGCAGTAATACGCTCTCATGGCTTCTCCTACCACTGCTATGCTGATGAC
>JBAMIG010000009.1:1126625-1138979 GCA_037177335.1 Kiunga ballochi | reverse complement strand
AGTGCAGTACTAAGAACAGCTAAGATACTGCGTAGGACCCTCAAGCTCCCAGGACTCTGGTAGAGAACCCGAGCTTGCGAAGAACAACCACCTGCCCTATATATATATATATATATATATATACATACATATACATATGGCATTCTGTTTTCTCCACATAGGAAAGTAGCTGCTTTGTACAACAAACTATTACTATCACAGCTTGCGAACATTATGGCCGGTAATTGTTATGCCTAGTAAACAATGTTGCTAGTTGCTCCTTGTAAACATTATGATTAGTGAACATTATCACTACTGAACATTATTGCATCATTATTTCTAGATAAAATTGTGCCAGTGGACAAAATGACTAGAAAATGTAATGGGCTATAAGGCATTTTAGCTTATGGATGTTATAGCTAGCAGGCATTTTGGGTACGTGACCCTCTGCTATCCATAAAATATTCATTTTTGGTTCAAGACAGCTTTCTAGCAAAGTATGTAACTGGAAAAAGACAAGTGGATAAGACTAAATTAGTCTGCAGCTGTCGAGTACCATTCCCCTATAGCTCCACCCTTTTCACATGTGGTTTGACCATGAACTGTGCAAAGCTGTAGAGTCACTGTAAAAACTGTTAAAGTGTTGGTTTTTTTCCTGTGGCATTTAAGGCATTCTGTTTTTAAAGGCATTTAGAAAAGGACTTTGATCAAGTTTAGTCTGTAAATAAAATAATTAATTGCTTCAAATGACTGACTTTACTTGAAAATGTACTATAATTCCTACTGATTGATTGATTACTATTAAAACAATTAAGAAGATACATTTTAATCACAGCACTGGACAATTCAAAATATTGCATTATAGGGCGGTGCATTTTGGTCCCACAATTCAATTCATTTATGTTTAGCTTGTCTTTGATTCATTTCGGCAACGCATCATGATGCATTAGTGTGTGTTGCATCCTCAATTTCTTGTATCAGAGTAGCACATTGCTACTATCTTTATCAGTTAAAAAAGCAGTCCAGTCAAAGGATGAACTCCTTTATATTTCTAATTAGACCTTAAATCCATCTAAATGTCATGATATTAGCAAACATCCAAATAATATAAACAATGTTATTAAAAATAATGTTATGAAAATATGTAAACTTGTTCTATTGCTGGAAAAAAATGAAACTCATATTTCTAGTGGCAAGATTTGTTGCAGTGAAGAAATGTGTTGTATCCCTTTTGACTTTCTTTGTCAGTTTAATCAGAATAGGGAAGATGGATGTCTACTTTTTTTTCTTTAATTTTTTTTATTGACATTAGCATTATTCTATCATATTGAGGGTATGGTATTTTTTTACCATTAAAATGGAAGGAAAGTATTTCTGATGCATTTTATTTAAGTTAGGATATACTAATTAAGTTTATTTTTTCCTTACAAATGGCCTGAAGCTTGCTGATAATCAATTTTTGTTTCTTATCAGACTTCATCTGTCTCATTTGAACTGTTTATCCTAAGTGATGAACACGTAATCATCATAACCTCTGAAAGCTTCTCTAGATTATTTATTTTTTCCCCGGTCATTTTTATGTCTTGTAGTTATTTACGCTCTTTAGTCATAAAAAAAAAATCTTTTTTTTACATATTTTACTTGAAACTCTCCAGCATCTTGTCCATCTCCTTTGTCTTTGCTGTTTTTACTGTGTTTTCTATATTCCAAACAAAAATGTATTTGATGTAGATCGATGCTTTACTCCATCTTATCGTTAGATAAACTCAATAACTTTCTGGATAACACATTTATAATAAAGTTAAATTAATTTGTTAGAAAAGACATGAAGAAAACATCATATCATGTCATCCGGTTTGATGAGAATGAGCATAGTTACATTTCAATGTATAGATTAAACAACTTGAATTTAGTTATCAGCTTGTTTGTATGTCGAGCAAATATACAGCTGGAAATCCAAAAACAAAGATTATCAGTCACAACTAGTGAGAGGATGAGGAGCTGTTGTTGTGAATCATTAATGATCCAGATTTGTGTCTCAATCCCACCCAGGACAGATGAGGTCAGGGCCTAGTCCTCTATCCGACACACTGGACACAACCAAATTACACTCATCCACTGACAGGTACTTAACACAAGATCGGATTAGATGATAATTTTAATAAATCCTCGGACGGAAAGGGGCAAAGTGATAAAAGGATTTAAAAGACTAGAATAATTGCAGAATATTGAAAATGCAGGAAAATTTTGTCACCTACCATCTGTTAACAATTAGAAAAAGATTTGAACATCTCCTGTAGAGTTTTTATTGCTTCCTTATTAAATTGTCATGAGATGTCTGTAGTCACTTGCTACTGCTTATGCTGATCACATTCATCTCTTCCATGAAAGCAGTTCACCAACAAACAGAAAATGATAGATTTCTAATTTATTAACAGCTAATATCACTGTTATATCATCGGCATAACAGTGCAGCCAATTCCGAGAACATTCCATTCCTGCTTATCCAATTTTAACTTATTTCCACAAATTACACGCAGGCTTTGCTTCCAGCGTGGATAATCTCATTCTTCCATGCACCCATATCTTACCAGGGAAAAGAAAATTCAGACATTTAAGCATTTAATCTCACTTTATAAAGTGATTAGCATTGTTTCTGCACACACGTGTTAAGTTTTGGGCAGATTTTTTGTATTATGACAAACCCCAATAATTTTTTCTGGTGAAAAACCAGTCTTTGTCTCCTGTAGTTTAAACTTGTAGCCAAACATGTTTTAGTCTCCTGTGTCTGACATTTTCTGACTTTTTACCAAGATTTTCCAAAACTTGACAAATGGTTTTAAGGTTCCTTAATGGCATCTCAAATGATTTTTGATGTAATGGACATGAGACACATGTTGTGTACAGGATGCTGTCTGGGCCTCTGGTACCAAATGGAGATGTTTTGTACACCAAACCGTCCATCTGGTGTCCAACACTAAGAGGGTTTCCAGTGGATTAAGAAGTCACACTGCTTCTGCCTTCTCTAAGAAAGCAATAAGTATAATTATCACATTTCACTTTTTTACTTACCTGCTGAGATGTGCCTGAAATCACGTTTAATCTGTTTTAAAGTCAATTAAAATGTTTTTGTACATATTTACAGCCGTTTATGTTTCATTAATTAGTTTATATTCCGGGTTTTAATCCTCATCTGTTATAAGATTTAGTTATTTATGCAAATTTTTGAACAGCTTTCCTCAAAAGTAAAAAAAAGTCAAAAAGTCAAACCCAGACAAAGAAATCGATGGTGTGATGGAGAATGACATTCATGCAAATGTTTTTGTATCAACATTCAGGGACATTTTGGATTTCAGCTGGCGCCAGAGGAGGTTAGGCGGTTTAAGAATCTTAGCGGCCCAGCTAAAGCCTTTTGGAGCGGGTCCTTATTAATCTCTCCCACACCCCCAGCAAGACATTAGCACCAGGTTTAGGCCGATTTACCTCGCCTGATAAAGCCCCCACTGGATCTGTCAAATCACACACAAACACAACGTTTTCATCTGCAGGACCAGAAGAGTCAACCACCACTCTTTCTATTTTCATTTGATTTCACATTCTCCATTTTAATTCCTTCTTTTCTGTTTTTAATATTTCATCAGCTCCTTTTTTCCTTCATTTCCATTTGTAAGAATTAACCTTGCTGTTCTGCGGTCACGCCTTCTTGAGGATAAAACCAGTGTAGTTTTCTAGAACTGTTTCCCACATAAGTTTCCTTGATTTCTGCTTTTTTTTTTTTTTTACATTTCCAAACTTTTACTCTCTACATTCTTCCTTTAACTCGGTGGAAGCACAAAAGATGTGCAGGAATATTTCCTGTCAGCTCAGATGTGTTTTTGTTTCTCCAATGTGACCAAATTCTGCAACTTTATTTCTGTAGGCCCCCAAAGAATCAAGCTCCCTTTCACAGTTCTGCCTACTCACCCACCCAGTGACACCCTGTGTGTTAAAGGGGTGAGTTAAGATGTCCGAGCCATCCTGGATTATCCTTCATATAAGAGCCTTAACCCTGACCATCACCACAGGACAACTGTCTGCATCCACACACGAAATGCATTCATTTGCTTACATGAGGGGAAATAAGAACCGATGGGGAAGCAGCCCACTGGTACAGAACTGGAAATAAAAAAGCTTTCACTTCACAAAGGGGCAGAATATCAGCCACACACAGAACCTACGTATTTTTCTAGGTTACCTTTTAGTTCAAATTGCTATTTATGAAGGGGAAACTAATAGGGATCACAACTGGTGCTTTAGCAATAATCAAATCAATCAATTAGGTGATCAGCAGAATATTTAAGTTTTAATCATTTAATTATTTAAGTAATTCCTAAAGTAAAAATACCACCACTCTGCTTCTCTGGTATCTGGGTTAATATTGATCTAATAAATAAATGAATAATGATTAAACATGTTAAGTGTTTTCATGAAGCGCTGCAAAGAGTGAAACATATTTTTTATGCACGTCTGAAAGGAAATCTTGAGCAGTGTGTGTGTATGTCAGAGAGAGAGAGAGAGAGGCAGAGAGAAAGAGAGAGGGGGGGTCATAATGAAGCCTTAATTTTTTTTATATATAGATATAAAAATACTTGAACATCACAGTGTTTAAAAGAACAGAAACATCAGAATAGCTTCATCTTAGGCCTCGAGGAGTCCATTATGAGTCCAGCTTTCTGTTTACCCTCATACTGGAGATGAGCAACTCAGACAGACCAGCATCTACCCAGATGATTCCACCAGCAGGCGTATTAGAGCATAATGGATCAGATTTCTATAACGCTGTTCTAACCCAGACTGGATAAAGCTGCAGAAGCGTGTAAACCAGTCTCAGCAGCCGGACATGGTAACATGTCTCGCAAGTGTTGTTGCTTCTTTTGTTTGTTCTTTTATTTATTTGTTTACTCATTCATTAATTCCTTCCTTCCTTCCTTCCTTCCTTCCTTCCTTCCTTCCTTCATTCATTCATTCATTCATTCATTCATTCATTTTGGGTGGGGTGGGGTGGGGGGCATTTATCAAGTGTACTTTGACTCTGTAGGCCAAATACCTGCTTACCAATTAAATATTTGGTCCATTCCAGATTAGTTATGAAATACCAAAAGAGTGTATTACCCTCAATCGCTACTGGAGACAAAGTGATGAAAAAAAGCACTTTTAAAGTTAGATGCAGCTGAAACAGATTCAGCAGAAAATGTTACCTTTTAAAAGTTAAAGCTGATAATCTAAACCAGTGATAAAATTATTGGATTGAATGAAAGAAGTCATCAGTGGCAGGATGAGAGCCACATTCAGCATAATGCATCATGTTTCAGATGCTTTTATCCTGATTTTACCACCTGGCAGTCAGAGAAGATCCATGGAGGAAGGCTTAGTAACTCACCTGCAGAGCTTCACATAGGTTTATTTTACAGAAAGAGCTCAACCTGACTGACTTTACTTCTTTAGTGTAACTTCATTATGTGTCTGAGTTTAATACAGCTGAAAACAATGAGGAAGCTGAAGATGAAGGCCACATAAGCCTGTAGTTGTTCACATTGCTGGTATCAGTCTTTAGTAGTTTTCCTCCGAAGCGAGCCAATGACTTCATTTCTGAAGACATGCATGGACAGCATCTGATCTTTATCAGCATGCTTAAATGTAGTCATCACATTGTTCTGGTAGTTCTCTTTCCTAAATCTCTAAATATTTACTCAGCTACATGGGTAAAAGTGAACAGGCTAGAGAGAGGAGGATTTTATAAAGCAGGTCTTCTTGTCCATGTCAGTACCTCAGATCGGGATTAAGAGCTGCAGAGAAATGTCCTTTTTACTTTTTAAATCATTTACATTTTCCGTTATAGTAAATACTGATTTTTATTATTATTATTTTGTTATTATTATTGTTATAGGTATTATTCTGAAAATGTTCTATATTATTATATTTCTGATAATAGCTAAGAACACATGAGGTATAATCAGCTTTTGCTTCGTTCATGACAGAAACCTACTAATCTGTTGCCAGAGATGGATGTGTACAACTTAATTTAGGAAAACATCTTTCTTGGTCTTCCCAAGGGTGTGGATTTGTTGTGTGTGCGTGTCTGTTTGAATAGAGAGGGCACAGATTAAAGGGGCGGAGCAAGGGCTGTGTTTTGGCCAAAGCTTTATTGAGGCCAGCCCTATAAAGAACTACAGCCGTGAAATGCATTTTATTGTCACTTAATCCTCACACTGTGTCAGAGCCCCATTTCACACTGCATTCTAGGGGCCTGAGTGTGCATGTGGGTGTGTGTGCACAATCACACTCCCTGAGGGCCGTGGCTAATTGGACAAATTTGCACAGCAGGGGTGGAGGCACATGCACGGCAGGAGATTTGATTTATGGGCATTGAGGCTGGAGACACGCATGCACGGACAGAGATGGCACATATGGATGAAGATGTTCAGCTCAGCTCATGAAGTGCTGAAGTTATGTTGGAGCTGAATACAGGGAATAATCTGATCTAAACCAGGATTTATTTTCATCATCGGTGCCTAAAACTTGTTTAAGCCTTTTGTTGCTTTTTTGCTCCACTTGTTAGTTTTTATGTAAATTGAACCTAGAAGCCAAACCCTTTTAATCCCAATCAGTTCGCAGATATGTTTCCATGCAGACATGATGTCTCCATGCAGACATGATGTCTCAATGCAGACATGATATTTCTATGCAGACATGTCGTTTCCATGCAGACGTGATGTTTCCATGCAGACGTGATGTTTCCATGATGACATCATGTTTCCATGCAGACGTGCTGGTTCCATGCAGACATGATGTTTCCATGCAGACATGATGTTTCCATGCAGACGTGCTGGTTCCATGCAGACATGATGTTTCCATGCAGACATGATGTTTCCATGCAGACGTGCTGGTTCCATGCAGACATGATGTTTCCATGCAGACATGATATTTCCATGATGACAAAATGTTTTCATGCAGATGTGATCTTTCCATGCCGACATGGTGTTTCCATGCAGACATGAGGTTTCCATGTTGACATGAGGTTTCCATGCCGACATGGTGTTTCCATGCAGACATGATGTTTCCATGGTGACATAAGGTTTCCATGCAGACATGAGGTTTCCATGATGACATGATGTTTCCATGCAAACATGATGTTTCCATGCAAACATGATGTTTCCATGCAGCTGTGATGTTTCAATGCAGATTTGATGTTTCAATGCAGATGTCAAGTTTCCATGGAGATGTTATGTCTCCATGCAGACATGATATTCTTGATGCTTTTGCTTTAAATGTGTAGTCCAATCTGTTGTCCAGCTGAACCTTTCTCCCAGGATGTAAACAATGTTTTGTTTAATCCGTTCTTTAAAGTCAACAATCCTATCTTTAGTTCTGGTGGCGTTCAAGATGAGATGATTATTTCCACACTAGGTCCTGAACTGATCAGCTCTGTGTACTCAGCTTCTGTCTATCAGTGGTGCTCCTCACAGCTGCAGAGTAATCAGAGTATTTCTGCAGATGACAGGACTTAGAGATGTGTAGAGTTTGGACAGAAAAGGTGAGAGTACAGTTCCTTGTGGTGCTCCACTGCTGTTGACCACCATCTCAGACACACAACCTTTAAGTCTGTTTGTTAGTCATAAATTCAAGTGGGCAATGAACTTTTCAACCTGGAATTTATTAGGCTGCTTGCATAACAGAGCAGCTGAATTGCAATAAAAGCAAGGTCTGTTAACATGATTTTCAAAGTTCTGCCTGATTGGCTAGATGACTGTGGGCTTGCTCACAGAGGTAGATGATGGCATCTTTAACACCAAGTCAATGAGTTGAACATACCACTAAATATAAGCATGTTGGGAATATTAAAGGCAAACATAACTATGTAATGGTGATCTTTGAAAATATTGCCGTTTCACAATTTTGAAAACAATTTATCATGAAACAACCAACAGCAATAAAGCACACTCAGAGTGAGACAGCGTATTACCATCCATAAACACCTTCAACTCAGAAGTAATAAAAAGTTCTTTGCAGATGCAATGAGAACATTTTACAGGAAAAAGCATCACAACTTTTGCTAAATAATCTTCATCGTTGTGGTAATAGTGGCATAGTTTTGTTCTTAAAATAAACCAACAATGACTTCTCAGAAATGGTCAGCAGTTTCCTGAGATGCGTTTGGGTCCATGGAGTCTGGGCAGTTAAACCAGTATAAAACATTGAGGCAAATGTTTAATCAACAAATAGTTTGCGCCTTTTATTCAAAGTGGGTTTTATATGTGCAGCACCAAATCCTGAATCATCTCAGTGGTTTTTCTTAGAGGGACAGAAGCAGACTCATAGCCCGCTTGTATCTGCCTGAGTCTGAGTTTGGTGTTTTGAAAAGTTAAAAAAGGAAAGAAGCCATTTTAATTCATCCAGTGGTGAAGAAAAGGCACTTCTTACAAACTGTCTAATGCTATCCTCTCATCTTTCACACATGTGGCACGCTCTGCCCGTCCAGATTGTATTCCTGGGTTTTGGACTAGTGTGAGCTGCCTTGTTGACTGGTTTTTCACTGCTCTCTTATTATGCTGCTTTGATGCTTTCAGTGACACTTTGGTCAGAGTTTCCAGCACCGCAGCCATGTTATTTCAGGACAACACTGCATGCATGTATGTGTGTGTCAGGCTCGACGTGTATGTGCGAGCCTCAGTGGGTCGCGATGGTGAACCGAAAGGGGTATCGGCCACACCAGCATCTGGGCTGCAGCCTGGAGAGTCATGGTGACAGAGCGGTAAACACTAACACACAAACACACACGCACACGCTACAATGTCACATTTAGACTGGCTCTCTCCCAGTCCTTCCCTGTCATTTTCTGTATTAGCTGTGGTCTCCGTGCTGAAATGCACCATTATGTGGGTTGCGTGAGCATGCACACATATGTGTGTGTCTGTTTGCATGTGCAAATGTGACTGATTATATTGTATATGTGTGTTAGCAAGCTTGAGTCAGAGAGTGGTGTGTGAGAGTTGCTGTTGTTATTTGTTTCCACACACTACCACAGGAACTGGTCACACATGCTTTGATGTGAGTGTGTGTCTGTGCGCGTGTGTGTGTTTGTGAGTGTTTCTTGATGTTGCGGCCACAGTGGATGACAGTCCTGCTCTTTCTCAGCAGGATCCTTCCTGCAGCTGCCTGCACACACACACACACACACAGATATACACACCGGCAATGCCCATCTGCACATGGTTACCTCATCATTATGGCCTGTTTCATCTTGTCTCTGTTCTACCAGGAAGTTGCTATCGCTCATTGTCCTTTTTAACAATTTTTTATGAAGATTAGAAAAAGAACACTGGGCCGTACTTTAATGTTCATTTAAGTGCTTAAATGTTCAGACTAAATTGATGTTTTTTGTTGTTTTTTGCTGCTAAGTTTATTAAACTTCTTGGGTTAACATCTAAATCATGTGACCCATGATAGATGATGTTGCATCAAGACACCAAGTAAACTAAAGTTTAGATGAAAAGCAGGGGAGATTTTGTTATTACCATCACATGTGGTGCAGGACTTAGACTTAGACAGACTTTATTGTCATTCAGGTATACAGTGTATACAGGGAAGGAAACATTAAAAAGGGCACTTCTAAGAAAAGCACGCGCCGACCAGAAACAAGGCCTAAAAAATTAATCTCTCCTTTCCAATTGGTGAAAAAGTGTGTTGTTGAGGAAGAGATCCATGGTAAGGGAAATTCTCAGAAAGGAGCTTGAATTGCTGCCCCTTGGTGGACCGGAGGACTAACAGACGCTGGAAATGTCCAGCCTGTGCCGTCTTCAGCGTTTTTATTTGACAGGAAATTACTTTTGTAATAAAACAAACTATTCATGTGGCATCTTGTGGTAATAACTGATACAAATTTAACAATAAAAAACAAAGTTACAAACAAATAAGTTCAAATTTGCAGTAAAACAGTTCCTTTAGAATGTTGTTTTTAATAAATAAAAACAAGTTGTTAGTGCTTGCATTTGATCTTTTTATGTGATTTTACAGGCGGTGCATTACAGTGTTTGTTAAAATAAAAAATCTTTAATCTCATACGTGAGCTTGTGCTGAGCTTATTTAACCAAACATGGCCGGTAAAACCTGCAGCAACCCCATAGAATTAGAAAACTATCATAAAAAAGCACTCGTGCTTTTAAACACAATAATGTGGTCTTTCACAAAGCATTTTGTTTTGGTGGTGGTGTTTAAAAAAGGTCATGAAAGACTTGTTTGTACATTAAGCTGCTTTCTTATGATTTAAATCTCATTGTATGAATATTTAGAACCAAGTTAACACTTCAGGCAAGAAGACAAACGAGTTTTATTGCATGTTGTTGTTTGTTTTCATTCAGTCTGTATGCATTTTGTATAAGCTCATATTATCTCTGCATTTGGTCCTTTGGCCTTATGACTCATTATGAGCATTTATAGATGTTACCTGCAAGGTAAACCCTGCTGGTACATCCTTTTAACTTACTAACAGACAGGTTTTCACCCATCTAATAGGAAAGACAGGAACAGGTTTGTTGTTGTATAAGTATGTTCATGAATGTGATGGAGGGTTTATATGAAAAAAAACACACCCAGACCTCCCTGGGACACAGAAAAACATGAGACCCAGACTGGTGACTAATGAGTGCATTGAACTCCCAGACAAAATGAAATCTGTCGGCTTTTGCTGGAACTTTGTGGCAAAGTGATCCCGCAGCACCTACAGTGTTCAGTAGGGGGGAGAAAAACAGAAGCATATGTGCCCTTGTTTTATTCATACTTCACAGAAACAATATTTTGCATGTGTGGAGTACACACTGTCGCAACAAGCACACTTTCAACATGGTCATATGCAAGTTTAGCAGATTTAGTATGTGTTGATTTCTATGTTTGCTCTAGTTTTATGCAGGAAGAATTCTTTCTGTTCTGCAGAGGTCTTGTGTGTGCTGCGTGAATGAAACATGTGCTGCTTTAAACTGTGTTGAATACATCATAATATCATCACAAAAACTGCAGATGATTAGACTGAGGTTTGGTAGTGTACACTGTTTACTCTTGCTTTGTGTGATGGCTGTGCAGCGGTGAGACGTTTGTGGATGAAAAGGAAAAGGCCCATGTCACGCGTCTTCATCCTGTTTGAGTGGCAGCTGGTTCTGTTGATATTTCTGAGGCTAGCTGTCCTCTCTGACTTCTCTGATCTCTGTGTTTTAATCCATACCAGAAGCTGAGAAAGTGTATTCTCTTTGTTTGATCGTTTTTGCTGTCAATCAGGATTTAATGTGATTCTCTTTAACGTGTCATTTCATTTTTGACTGATGGCTTGACAAGTTTATACTTAAGAAGGTTTCAGAACCGGGTCACCAAAGTGTCTAGTATCTCATAAGATAACTGTTCAGTATAACACAATTTACTGAACAGCCAAAATAGCGTCTAGGTTTTTAAGAGGTCCATTTAGATTTGCCAAATGAAAAAAAAAAACTACAATGATCTGTACTTTAAAATTTTAAAGTAGAGTTCCAGATACAGCCTTAACACACATTATATATATATATGTAGTTATATATATAATGTGTAGTTATATATATAACTACACATTATATTGACCAATAAAATCAACACAAATTGACCACGACTATAAGAATACAAAGATATGTGCAGTGTCTGAATCCCCTTAGAAATCTGTCACACTCGAGTTTGAGGCAGAATCCAGCTCAAAAACTGTTGTGGGGGACTGGCTCAGTCATCGTTTGTGTAATCAATATATTTGCTTTGTATTTTTTATATTTGTTTACATGGTTTATATTGTACCAGACAGAGCAACGTGTAACTGACATGTTACTCTGTTCAAAAACCTGTTCGGCTGACATAAAACAATCTGTGCTGTAGTTTACACGTTTACAGAGTGTTATTGAACACGTTGGAAACTCAGAAACCTCACACACTCACACACCTGTCTGTAAAAACGGGTATTGGTACGAGTGAGTGGGTATGAAAGATGTTCCAGCTGTTAACAGCTGCTCGCGTGGCTGCTGTCCACAGTAGCCTGTGCTGTAGATTGTAAACAACAGTGGATCTCACTTCACCATTCAGAAAACCTTTGAAATTTGAATATTATTATTATTATTATTATTATTATTATTATTATGGATCATGAATCTAATTTCTTCGTGAACTGAACTGCCTGATATTTGTTACCATACAAGCGGGGTATGAAGTTTGTGGTGGGAGCTGAGAACTTACTCATCGTGAGATGCTGTATTTTCACAGTGTGTGTGTGTGTGTGTGTGTGTGTGTGTGTGTGTGTGTGTGTGTGTGTGTGTGTGTGTGTGTGTGTGTGTG
>JBAMIG010000009.1:1086929-1101471 GCA_037177335.1 Kiunga ballochi | reverse complement strand
GTGTAACTTTATTTCAGAAGTGTATTATCAAAGTGGTAGCCCTTTGCATTACTCAGTGCCCATGAAGTAGCTCTCAGCCTCAAAAACGTTGGTGACTCCTGTCGTAGACGGTATCATGTCCTGGAACAGCCTAGTTGAGCAGAGAATGAGTAGGGGTATGGCTGTGATTAAATACTGAAGATTTTATACCAAATCATTTAATTGAACCGATGATAAAAGCATTAGCCAATCCTCTAGTCAACCTCAACTCAATCTTTCGATTCAGTTATTCGTCTTGACTATGTTAAATAAATTACCATAAAGTATTGATAAGTGTTTGGATATAGGATGCAAGATAGCATCATAAGTCCAAAAGTAGCTCTGACTAAAATACAGCAGATTATCACCCAATCATTTCACAAGGCAGACGTCAGCAGATGTGGTGTGTTGCTTCCCTGTAAAACCAATTCCAAACAGAAGACATTGATTTACCTAGTGACATGAAATCATTTACCGGGATATTTTTACATAATAATACCGCATAGTTTAAGTTGAATTTAAAAGTATTTTTGTTTACTCAGAAAAAGTAAAATGGTCTGGTTAAAGGTGAGAAATGAATTGTCCTTTTTAAGCATAAATTTCTGTTGTACCATTCTTTATAAAACTATCTTTTTTGTTGGTTGAACATGCATATGTATTTAACTAATGATTTTGTTATAATTTCTGTTGATGAGTTGTTAATAAAAAAAAAACCTTATTAGTTTTTTGGGGTGCAATGACACAAAGAGGCTCAACAGGTATGAAGTAAGGAAAGTTTTCCCAGATAGCATCCTTGGTCGAGGGTCCTTACCTACTATCTAAAAAAAAGATAATTGTCAGGTATGGCTCAGTTTGTATTGGTTATGTATAAGATACCTTTTATCGGATATTCTTTGATCAGAATCAGTTTTCACATTGACACATCCAAGTGAACTGGACACGCTAAGCAAACAAAACCACCAGAGAAGTTGATGCGCTCCCACATGCATTCATTTCATGCAAATGGTACCAGTTGGATTTCCCATCCAGCCATCGCATGTAATAGATGCTGCCGCCCAGTTTTGCCATTTACAACACAGTCAAACCAGCCTCTTTGACTCAAATCATATTCTGCCTACTAAGAAAGTTAGCTTTGTTTGATGTATTTGATGCACAAATTTATTCTGATTCCGATCAGACGCTTGGACACAGTCCACAAACAAAGGTCTTGGTTCATTTAAAGCTGACTGAATACAGGAAGTGGACTACAAAACAAAGTGCATTGTGAGTTCAGCAAACAATCCTATGCTGCAATGCACAGCCAAATCTCACATTCAGGCATGGACAAGCTAGAAATCTTACAGATGTACAAAATTACAGATGTAGTGCCGTTCTGAGATTTAAAAACAGTTAGCAGATTTTAACATATATTCTGTGTCTGATTGGAAACCAGTGTAAACATGTTAAAAGTATTGTTTTAACTATTTAACTGATTTCTTTAAAGCTCCAGCAGCATCTGGATGAGGAAGTCCTGTTAAAAGACCATTATAGTAACCCAGTCTACTGGGGATGAATGATGGGGGAGTTCTGCTGGTCTTTCTGGGAGACTAAATCCTTATTCTATTGATGTTTCTGATGGTAAAAAGCTTCTTTGTGAAGCTTTGATGCCTCTGCTGAAAGTCCCATCTGAGTCCATCAGCACTACATGGTTACAGACTTGATTGGTAGCTTTAAGAGCCCAAGTCTTCAGGTGTTTACCAATGTTGCACCCCCCTGACTGCACTGAGTCCCCCAATCAGAGTCCAGTGGGCTCCACTCTACAAAGTCAGAATCAAAGTCTGAGAGATGCACCCTCTAGTGGAGTCCTCTAGTGATTGTAGCGTATAAGCAAATGTGTGAACCACTTAGGATGGAAAAAGGTTGGCTATGCAAATACCAGGTTCTCGGCCTTTGAGACACAAGTTAGTCCTTAAAGTACTTTTTCAGTTTACGTTTGACCTCATAGTCCAGAGTTATCTGAGTCAGCCTTCAAATACACACATTGGTTTAAGCTGGCTTTGATAAGCCTGAAGCTCTTCCTAACCTTCTGCCAAGCACTTATCATTCAGGGGAGCTACCACAGTAAAAACCTTTGATCTGCCTGGCTCACCAGCTATCAGTGAGCTGACTACTTACTATAGACTACTGTGTATGTTTGGTGTGTGCATGTGTGTGTGCGCATATGCCATTAGGCCTGGTCAATCTCCACTCCACTGCAGGCCAGTGACAGGTGCTAATGCTGAGGCGAGAGGTTGCACGGACCTCTGTGCTCTCCACTGTGATAACACTGACCGACCTCCCAAAGCATACAATCTTACACACTCACTCTCCCCCACAGTGGCTCAGCTTCCTGATGACTTCACTTCAGAAGCAGCCTGTTTGTGTCCTGGATTCATTTTTTTAAGGATTCCCTTTCATTGCCAGCAGACCTTCCATGAAAGCCTGTTAGATGTGTGTCTATGCCTGTGTGAGAGTGTAAAACAACAAGTCTGTGTTTTGTTTTAGAAGTGATATGATGTTATTAGATGCTATTAGGTATTGCACGTTGGTTAAATCAATGCTGGATAACGGGTGCTTTTGGATTGGCTGAATTGAAGTTTGTGTCTGAAAAAGTCCATCTGGACAAGACGGCTTCCTGTTACTTACTTACTTACTTACTTATTTCTTGTTAAAAGAATAAGGAGTTACGTTATTTACATGCCTGTGCATTAAAAATTTCATTTAATCAGCTTCTTCAAAGATGTTTTAAAGATGTTTTAAGAAATTCTTCTGTTCCTGTAACATCATGTATCCAAATTCCTGCGCCATCTAGTCTGCGTACATTCACTGTTTTGTCCAATTTAGTTAGCAAAGTATGAAACATACTCCTAAACACCTAAAAGGGACAGACCTCAGATCCTATGGATTCACATTGTTTTCAATTACTGCTGACATAATATCAGAACTTTTTACTTATTTAATAAAGTTAGATTGAGAAATAAGAAAATTCCTGAGATTTGGAAGTCAGCTGTAAAAAGATTATTTTTAAAAGGAGAAACCATTCTAATTTAAATAATTACAGGCCAATTTCCAAATTGTTTGTCTGATTATTGATCCCATCCATTAGGGTTGGAAATAAAAGGCATAATTGCACCAGTGTGTGCTTAGTGACATTCAGCTCTTGATAGAAAATAACATTGGCTTTTCTTTTAATCTGTTTGTCTGAAGCCTTCTGACACAGTGAATACTGAAATGATAAAACAGGGACTAACAACGGGACCTCAAAACCATTTCTCGCTGGTTCTGCATTTATTTTTCTGACAGAAAAGGTGGTTTCTGGTGTTCATTTACTTACAATAGGTGTACCTCAGAGTTTAAGTCTTTGCCCACTTTTTTTATTTTAAATAAATTATGCTGACCTTACTTTAGCAGAACAAATTACACCTTGTACTAGTTTTTTACCTTTTGTTTTACAAGACTTATGCTTAAGATTCAATTATCTACAAGCATGGGCCAGCCAACATGGCAACACAAATAAGGGGGTTAATCAGGACAACACATTACACGATAATTAACAAATATTAAAACATTAAAACAAAAACCCTTCACTATCTCAAAGCCTACTCAGCAAATCACTCACAAACTGTCTCACATCAACTTGTCTAGGGCAAGAGTTTTAATCCTAGGAAGGCTAACAGGGCCTTTTTTTGTTTTAAGAAAAGAAAAAAAGCAAAGTTATAAAAAAAAACAAGGTCTAGTAAATCCTTATATATAGCCTTGTACCAGTGAATAAAACCCCAAAGCAATCTCTGAAAACTTTCGTTTAGAAAACGTTTGTATCTGCAACAGTCTGATGGTTTTCAGGGTAGACATTAGCGGGGAGCTTGAGGAGTGGGATACCCTTGTAGTTAGAGCACACTCTCCGATCCCCTTATTGAAGTAGGGGGACCACCACTGTTGTATGCTGGTCCAGGGGCACTGTCCCCGACATTCACACAGTGCTGCAGAGGTGTCAGCCAAGAGAGCCCCTCAACTTCCAGAACATAAGAAACCCTAGATGGATCTTATCCACCACCGGGGCCCTACCACCAAGGAGCTTCCCAGCTACCTCAACAACCTCAACCTTAGAAATAGAAGAGCCTAGCCCAAAGTCTTCCAGCTTTTTTTTCTCATGGCAAAAAGTGTTTGTAGGATTGAGAAGGTCTTCGAAGTTTTCCCTCAGACAACCAACTACATTCCAAGTTGAGTTCATCAGCCCTCATCTTCACTGTATACAGAGTTGATGAAGCACTACCCCTTCTGAATCGGCAGATGGAGGACCAGATTATCCAGAAGTTGTTTCTGTTGCCTCAAAAAAATTCTTTCGATTCAAGTGACCGCCAAAGTCACAATGTATTTAGCCTGCCGATACCCATCAAATGCCTCTGGAGTGCCACAGGCCGACAAGGCCCAGTACGACTCCTGGGATTGCCTCTGTATACGGCACCAACGACTTACAGTCACAGCTACAGCTGGCTGTTTCAACAATGGAGATATGGAACATAGTCCTCTTTCTTCCTGCCTCACCCACAAGATTGTTAAAACTCTGCTAGAGGTGGGAGTTGTGACAAGGGAGCAGACCCTCACAACATGTTTAAACCTGCTAAATGTGACGGCATCCTCAGCATCCTCCCCCACAATCTGAACTACCTACCACCAGGTGGGGATCACTTCCCATTTCCACCCTTTCGTCAACCAAATGTCCAAAGTGGATTATTGAACTGCTGCCTAAGTGTTCTGGTCCCAGGTACACATATGGACACTCTTATGCTCAAACATGTTTATTATGTAGTGTCTTTGATGAGCACAGGGTTCCAAAAACAAAACACCACTCTGTTCAGATTGGGAAGGCCATTCCTCTTAATCATACCCTTCCAGGTCTCACTGTCATCACCTACTGGAGCATTTAAGTCCCCCAATAGAATGAGGCTGTCCCAAGAGAGAGTGCTCTCCAACACTCCCCCCAAAGACTCCAGGGAGGGTAGGTACTCTGAGCGACTGTTCGGTGCATAACCACAAATAACACTTGTGACCTCCCTGATTCCCTCGTCCACTGGGGAGAACCTCAACAAACAGACTTTTTTAAATCTCTTTCAGTCACTTTAAATCTACACTGAAAGACCTTGAGATGCATTGAAGATGCATGATAACGCCCCTTTTAGTTACTTCTTAGTTCTTAGAACGTCTTAGAATCATCTTCAGACTGCACTTCCAGAAATCACACAGATGGACACACATTCATAGATTTGGTCTTTCCAGGAAGAGATGATCTCCTTGTCCTTGTCTTCATTTTCCTCTTTGATGTTGTCCTGGCTGCTGTCTTGCTGTCTTTGCTGATACCCACAAGACCACTTAACACATAATTCATCTGGGTGTGTGTGCATCTCGTCTCCAGGAAAGATCAAAATGTCTGTTCATTAGAAGAACAAATAACATCTTTTATGCATCCTGAAATCTTCAGTAAATTTAATAAGCTAACAATTTTTTTTATTAGTTTTGAGTTTTTAAACTTGCTGGTGCCAAATGAGAGGATTCATTAAGTCACATGACTATGTTTGCATTTCTTACTAATTTCACCAGAGAAAGCATTAAAGTTTAAGATTAAGTTTAAAAGACCTTTTTTATTGGTTGTCTGAGATAAATTCTTCCATCCACTGCTGAAATGAATGAAGTCTGAAAAGACAGAACTTATTCCAATCTGGACCTATTCAGATTCTCCAAACCACTTTTTTTAGACCACTGTTAGAACACTGCAGTTTACATGCCGACGCAGCTTTTACGATTATTTTACTGTAAAATAATTGTTACTGTACAGTAATAATTTACTGTACATGTAATCATATTCCTGGCCAAATAATATGGTAACTTACAATACTTGGAGCTGCCATCAGGAATGAGGTAGCACTTGTTCAAACATCCTAAAATGCACTCTCCGAGTGCGCACATTGGAGTCACCCAACACATTGTGGATGTGTTTGGACGCCAAAGATGCCCTGACACACACAAATTACAATGTTCCGCAGTCATGAAAGTTGAGTTACAACGTTCCAAAACAGCTCTCTCCAGCTGCAGCCACGCTGCAAGTGTCAAGCCAACCAGCCAACTCTGAATGAAAACATTCAATAAAGTTCTCCAGAGACTGTTACAAATATAAAGTATAGAATTATTGTGCATGACTTATGCATCAGAAATAATCTCTTGTTTTTCGTCTTTATATTTTTTAAATTAAATAAAAGTCCTATGCTAGCAAAAAATAGACATTTGTTGTTTTTGTTCCATGCATTTTAAAATGTCTTTCAAGTCATGTTAAGTATGTGAATCCACCATTTATGCAAACGCAAGTCAGTACAAATCAAAAAGAATCCTTCTTTAATGGGAAATACATTTTTTAAATACTTTATAGTAATTTAAATTAATAATTAATTACCACATTCTCTGAAGTCTCTTATGCAGAATAGAAAAGTGATTATTAGAGGCAGAACTCCAAATACGACTAATCGTCCTTTATCAGTCAATGCTGCTTGCAGGCACAGCAGCCCAGTAAAACAAACCCACCGGCAGAATAAACCAGTTGTTTTAGTGTCTACTTGCCTTGTTTTTCACACACAGACACACACAAAGAAGCAAGTTGCAGACTCTCTGGCTCCAACATGCTAGATCTTTCTGATAGCTAAAAACACTGAAGACACAGAGTAAAGATTAAGATGCAGAAGGGGCTTGTGTGGATTTTCTTCTGACAGGCATGACGACTTCCACTTACAGTCGTTTGCTGTGTGAGTTTGTGAATTCAAAGCAGCTGATGTGCTTGACTACAGTGAGCTGGTGTGTAGTAAATTCATTTACATTTGATGTGGAGGGGAAATAGGTTTTTTGGTGTATTCTACCCAGACTACATGGCCGTTCCTTTTAACAGTTTCAGGAACAGGAATCTGCTTTAGAAGTCAATAATTATGAATTACTGGTGTGTGTGGAATTATTTTATCAAACATAATTTTCCTTTACATTGTTCTTTTTGACAAAGAAAAGCATGTCTGACAACAATATTTTGGGTGTGAAAAGAGTAACCCTTACACCATATGTGTCAAACTCCGGTCTTTGAGGGCCAGCAAGTTTTGCTGTTTACCTGCACTAACACACCTGATGCAAATCAAATAGATTCAACAGGTTCTTGTCTACCTATTAAGAAATTTCAGTCAGCTGTGTCAGAGCACGAAACAACAAAAATTTGCTGGATACCGGCCCTTGAGGATCTGAGTTTGACACCCCGCTCTACACATTAGTATGCTATCTAAAGATTTTTTTTCTTTGTAGTTTGAATCCAGTTTTGAGTTTAAAATTTAATTAAAGCACGTTTAGGTAACAGCAGTGTTACGTATACAGCACATTTCATTACATATGAACACAATGGGATGTACATTAAAACAACAATCTCTATAAATGAAAAGTTTGTACATATATTCACATTCTGTGTTATACTACTACACACAAGCGCACTCACAAAGGCTTACATGCACATAAAAACAGATGTATTTGATTCATATCAACAAACGGATACAGCAGCATCTAGAAAATGTTTTTGCTTAAATGTACATATAGTAGTAGCTGACCTCAGACAAGCAAGAAAGAAACAAAGATATTTATCTGATAATAAATTGCCCCCCACTTCGCCTCTATCAGTAAGCTCTACTCTTTAGTTTTTACTTGCAGGATTATCTTTCTTATCTTCTTTCATACAGTTGCTGTGGTGCTTTGATTCATTAAATAGCAAAGATCAAAAGGAGGCAAAAGTATGCCAATGAGCTACTTGAATTTTTTTTAATTTAATGTAATATTCATTCATATATGAGCTTATATTTATATAAATGTAATATGTTAAGTAATTGATCGGCTGAAGGGATCCTGTTAAAGATTCCGTTCTGACCATTCTGTTTGGTAATGAAACTCACCTGAGCCAAACTGTGTGTTACTGTTTGCAGGGCCATTTGACGGGCGTGGCGTGACCTTGCTGGAGGTTTGTGGGAGCTGGCCAGAGAGCTTCGGTGTGCCGCGGCATAACGTTGGGTCAGCAGACGCCAGTGATGAAGGCCTCCGAGAAAGACTAGCAGACGCCATGTCCGAGTCCCCATCCAGAGATATTGTGGGGTCTGCTACAGGTTGGTGGAGGATAAGTAATAGGGCCCTTTTTTGCACTGTAAGGCCAACACTCAGATGTTTCATGTTCTGACATTTAATTTAGTTTAATTCAGCTCAATGATCTACAGTTACAAAGTGTGGCTTGAATGACTTCAGCTAAATCCCAGTATGTGCTAAAGTGCACCTTTGAAGTCATGTAGTATGAAGCAACTGAATTCTTTGCAGCTTTATGTGTAGAAAAATTTTTTTAGCATACGTCCCATTTCTAACTTACACCTCATAGGTCCTGTTCCGAAGCTCTGACATTACCCTAAATTCAGAGCTGCTGGGTCATGATCCAGTCATAGGCTCTGTGCTCTATTCATCTGTGTGTGTGTGTGTGTGTGTTTGTGTGTGAGACGCTACATTACTGCACACGCCTATCCTTACAGTGCGGCATCCTGCCTGCGTGTGTGTGTGTGTACATGTGCAGAAGACATGCCTTTGGCTCTGACTGTCCAAATGGTTAACTCATTTAGGAAGCGGCAGTGCAGTTCCCCCCCCCCCTCACACACACACACACACACACACAAACACACACACACTTAAGTGAACAAGAGCTCCTTTGATTTAACTGTGTGTGCACACAATCTAGGGTAGTGGGAGAGCTGGGTATTGGGGGTCACAAGGCTTTAATGGATTTAGCATTGACTATGAACCCCCCCACCCCCACCGATCGTCCCTAGCCATATCTAGCCTGCCACGCCACACCCCCCCCATCTTCTCGCCATGATAGGAACTAACCTTATTTGAAGCCTCTCTTTCTTTTTTTTGTCCCCCCCCATCCCCCACCCATCTCTCTGTGTTTCTTCATTAGATTAGATGTTTGAATCCTGGTCCCTACTAGTCAGTTGCCTCTTTTTCTTCCCCACCCCCTTCGCATCCCCTCCACCCCTCTTTAATGCAACACAAAATTCATTACTGATCACATTACATCAAAATTTACCCAGGACACACACACACTGTCTTTCCTGCTTCTTGAGCCATGATGAAGACATCATCCTGAGGGAATGTGATGGACTTGTTGGTTCCTCCATCCATTCATACAGACACAGAGGCTTCAATATCTGGTGGCTAATCTAATCGTACAGCACTTCTGCCCTGGAACATATAGGAAATGTTTCTGTGCTTGCTCTTAGGAGAAGACAGCATGCATGGCTCGGGGTTGCGGTCTCATTTTTTTTAAAAAGGGAATGTTGTCTCTGTCGTCCATAGTGGCTACAAATGAAATCAAATGAATTTAGTTTGTTCTACAGCATGTTAACTGAAGAATTGGTCTGTAATAGTACTTCATCTGCATGAATAACCTCATTCCAAAAAAAACATAGGTTGTTTACTTTGTCCATGCCAATTAGCCATGCAGTGATTAAGGCTTTGTTTGTGTGTGTGTGTGTGTGTGTGTGTGTGTGTCTGTACATTTTCTTTCACTTATCTGCAAGAGCTGAGCCATGAAATACAACCAATTTATACTATACACACCAACAAAGACAGTGACTAATAGTTTTGTGAGATTATATAGGAAAAGGTGGATAACATTACATTAATTCATTATATTCTTTCTATATTATCCGGTGCACGAGGAAAATCACCCCAAGGATAAACGATCCAATTCAAACAAACATGCAATGTGAATTAACCTTTACCTGGTAAAACTCAGGTGTTCAAGTGCAAATTAATTTAGCATGTAATTCACCTGATGGATTGTATCACGCAGACCAGTTGTTGCAGACCAGTAGTTTCCAACTGATTTTCCCTAAGAAATCCCTTTTTGCTACTACCAAAAAGCAGTGGAGCCAGCAGGTTTATTGTATATATAAATAAAGTATTTCTGATTCTAATTCTATATTCATGCTCATTTTACTTTATAATAAAACAAGTTCTAAAAACAGTGCAAATAATTCTTTACATAACAAACTTGCACAGACTGGATGCAGGAGACAGAGCAGATAGATTACCAAATATTGTGTAATCAAATAGTAAGGCAGAGTCAAAGAGCAATCTTACATTTACACTATATAACAGGCCATACAAAAGTACAACTAACACAAAGAGATAAAAACAGGACAACATGGAGCATATATACACATGGCCTGATTGCAAGATGAGGAACAGGTGGGATAGTTAAACCTGAAAATTGACAAGACTAGAAAAATAATCAGAAAACTAAACTGACAGCAACATAAAAAAATAATACCAGCATAATATGACTTGCACTTTTTTAAAGCAGTAAATGCAAATACAGTTTTCTTTCTTTCTATAAAAGGTTTATAGCAGCAAAAGTTAAAAAACATGCATTGGTTCAGTAAAAATCTGTTTAGCTGAAAGGCTAAAGATGACTTCTGTAAAGGAAGCATAAATGAAGGCCAGACCCCAGATTCTACTTGAAAGTGTTTGTGGTTATCATGAGTTATGGCTCTCCACCTCATGAGCACTTGGAGCATGTAGATTCATCACTTTCCCAGCAGACATGCAGCACCGCCTGTAAGGGAACATGTGTGTCGGCTGTCTGCAACCAAAACACAGACACCAAAAACTCCCCAACAGTCAAATCAGTGCAAGTAAATCAGGACCTCTTGTTCTAAAACATTACCACTGGCAGGAACCATATCAAATACGATCTTTGTGTACACACCAGCCTCATCCTTCTTCAGACCCCAGACCTCAGTGTATACTGTAGACAGATAAATGACATAAATGATATGGAGTATTAAATGTTTCCATTCTTTTTTATTCAATGTGGTATTACTACACAATACAGATCATTTATTTTAAAAAAGATCTTGGCCCTCTGCTGCAGATTTGGTTTCTGGTGGTTTTCTGTTGGAATGAAGCTGAAGTCTGCGTGTTCAACCTAATAATCCATGTACATTCATATCCATTAAACTGCAAGGGTTTGTTTGTTTGTTTGTTTGTTTGTTTTACGTAAAGCCTTAAAACTGTGCTAACTCTCTTATATCACCACCATTTTCTCAGGCGTGGTACTGTGCAACTCAATGGGGTAAATTCTTAAGGATATCAGTGGGGCGCTCTTTAAGTGATCTACAGAGGTTTTCTAGGCATTTATATCCCGTCAGGGGATGGTTACCAGTTAGCCACAAAATGCAGTCCATGGTAATAGCATTATATATATATCACAATTTTGTTCTAAAAGAGATCACCAATGCTTTTATGTTCCTAGGAAACCTCTGTTTCACCTGGAAATAATAATCAAGCCACTTCCTGTCAAACTTTTCACCAATCAGAGAGCTTAAACTGATGGTAACGCCCAATCAGGAACAGCCAAAAATCAAAAAGCAGAAAAGAAAGAAATAATGATCCTCTGTGGTGGAATAAAGCCAAGATGTTTCTGATGCAGCTGAGCTGGGGTGGCAAAAAATGGCTGTATGTTTTAAAGATTAATTATTTTGAGTTTCACTGTAATATATGTAGATTATGTGCTTATTATCAGCCGATGGAGTTTATAGGCAATTCATGCTTGTGTTTTACCGTGACACTTGAACTGGCAGAGTCCGATACTATTTTTTTCAATTCCAAATAATAAAATAGTAACACACACTAGAGCGTCTGGCATAGACCTTTAATTTGATCACAAACACACTCACTCTTACCTCACCTATACACACTCATCTGTTAATCTGTCATGTGTTTTAATGCAGCTGCTGAAAGTTTTTTACAGACTTTACAAACATTTCTAAACAGAAAATGTCAGGTGAGTTCATCTCATTTTTATTCAGTTCTTGTGTTATTTATCATGGTTTTGCTTTCTGCTGAATGACAGTGAATGATAATCACTGTGTCCTCGTACACATTTAAAGGATCTCCGAACTGCAACGCCTGATGATGTAACTAATCACTTCCTCTCAGGCATTCTTTTCCGACACACACATACTCGTTTGCAGATTCACAGGGAAACAAAGCCTCCAGTCAGAGAAATGGGGCTCTCACGCTAAAGCTGAGACCCGCCGTCGCCAGCTCACAGGGCAGGTGACACGCAGATAGCGAGATGGACCAATGGAGAGAGAGAGAGAAAGAACAGAAGGCGAGGAAACAGGAAGGGTGAATGAGGGTGGGTTGGGGAGTCACTGATGACTAAAACACTGAGGCTGAAATTCAATTATGGTCCAATGATATAATGTTGCTAACTAGATTTAGCTTATTGGTGCCTGCCCAACACAAATTCCATTGAAGCCATATGGAGAGTAGACTTCTGCTTAACACAACCTGGTGGATCTCAGCTGTAGCTCAGGAACACTACCACCTTTTAGGCCTGGTTTGTTTGCATCATGTCAGCTGCATCCTCTCAAACACTCTCTCCCTGTCCAAAGATAAACTTGCCAGAAAAAAACATTTTAAAATAAAGTCTCACAGTGATATTTGGTTGGGTCTACTTTAGTTTTAATTACAGCTGTTTTCTGTGTTATTGTTTCAACAAGCTATTTCACACGATTTATTTCCATCTAGCACTGAAATTGGATTTTCTCCATAGTCTTGTATTGATGTTTGACCCCCCCTGCAAAGATCCTCCATGGGGTTCAGGTCTGGACTCACAATCTGAGGCCCATCAATCCCAGTGCTGTCATATTGTAATATGCCATCAGAAATGATGGAACACCTTCTCATTTGGTATATTCAGATATTCAGCTGACTTCATTTAATGAACACATAATGTTGCTGAACCACACCTGAACATAGATCTGACCAACTGCAGCAACCCCAGATTATAGACATCCCTTACAGGCTGGTGCGGTTTTCTATGCATGGTCTTCCTCACTGATTAGTGTCATGAGTCATGAGTTCTATTGCTGTTTTTCTATCTGATGTCACCAAACGTTTAGGAGAGATCACAGTCACCATCATTCGGGATATTCATTTATATTTCCCTGACCAGGCAGTGCGGATTTGTTCTGGTAAAGGCTGCTGGTATAGACCTTTTTCTTCCTCAAGCAAAACTGCTTCATGATTAATATTTTTCTTTTGTATTTATTGTAATTCTGTAAAAAAAAATATGCTACTACTTGATTCAGTTTGAGTCATGATCTGTGGACCAATATGAGGCTATATACAACTGATTTAATACAATCTAATATATTAATATCAGATAAAGTCCTGTTTACCTTCTAGTCAGACATTTTGGTTGTTAGAGCAAAGACAATCTAAATAGTTCTGTGTTCATGTCTGATTAATCCTTCCCATTTGGATCAGTGCTGTTGGTTCACTGATCTTTGAATTGATGTAGTGAGATTTTTTTGTGTCACTATCTGCACAACAGCTGATTAACTTTTAGTGAAATTTATCTAACATTTAGAGTTAACAGCATAGAAAGTAAACCGTGTTATAAAAACTCAAATAAGAATGATGTAATCTTAATTAACCATGAAACCGCTGAATTGAGATGAGCTTTTTCCACTGTGTTCATGAACATCACCACTCTGTGGTCTGGAACAACATTTCATCACCAGAAAAAGCAAGCTACACACAAAAGCATAAAGTTCCCTTTTGTGATTACATTTTTCTTTGATTGCGTATTGCCGTGTTTAGAGCGGTGCTGACTGATGTGTGTTTCTAGCTCAGTACCAGCAGTTTTGGTTAGAACCTGTCATCGGTAGATATTTTAACCTTGCGTTTGCAGTTGCATACCACTGAATACTCAAATTTTTAAGTACTTTTGAGTTTTAAATGTCGGCTGTTAAAATATTCGACAGAATTAAAAACTTGATTTTATTTGAGTTATATGTTATTGCATGTTTTGGCATAATAAAACAAACAACTGCTTGTAGAATGTGACATTTTTAGTCAATCAGCATGCAGATATGGTGTTTCCATGTAGACTCTGTGTTTCCCTGCAGACATGGTGTTTTCATGTAGACATGCCGTTTCCATGCAGACATTATGTTTCCATGCAGACACAGCGTTTCCATGCAGACATGGTCTTTCCGTGCAGACACTGTGTTTCCATGCAGACATGATGTTTCCATGCAGACACACCGTTTCCATGCAGACATGGTCTTTCCATGCAGACATGGTCTTTCCATGCAGACACACCGTTTCCATGCAGACACGGTATTTCCATGCAGACATGGTGTTTCCATGCAGACACAGTGTTTCCATGCAAACATGGTGTTTCCATTCAGACACAGCATTTCCATGCAGACTCAGCGTTTCCATGCAGACACTGTGTTTCCATGCAGACATGCCATTTCTATGCAGACACGGTGTTTCCATGCAGACATGCCATTTCTATGCAGACACTGTGTTTCCATGCAGACATGCCATTTCTATGCAGACACGGTGTTTCCATGCAGACTCAGCGTTTCCA
>JBAMIG010000009.1:1053698-1063912 GCA_037177335.1 Kiunga ballochi | reverse complement strand
CCGTGAAGAAGTAATTGTCCCTTTGTGACCCCCCTTCACACACACACACACACACACACACACACACACACACACACACACTAGGCTAAAAAAGCTCTGTTATCTCAAACTGTGGCATCCATTGTTGTTTCACTGATAGCTTTTCTCCAGCCCTGCATCTTGTGTTGACTTTTATATTCTTTTGAAGTCTATCCATTGATGATGTTGCAGCAGACACACAGCAGTGGCAGGACTCTGAAGTGTGTATCTGCTTTGCATATAGATACCTAGAGACATTTTTTTCTTTTCAATATTTTATTTGTCCAGAATATGAAATCGTTACTCCTTTTTTATCTTCCACATGCTTTCACACAGATTATGTAATCAGTTTTTTCTATTAAATGTAATTTTCTTTTGTTAAAAATGAGTCTGTGAATAATAAATATTAATCAGTGGAATCTGATCAGTTAATCTTAAAAAAGAAAAAAAACCATATCTGCCAAACCTGTCAGTAGTTTCCATTTCTTCATGGCCTCCTTCCAGCCCAGCATTATCTACACATCAAGTTGCACAAAACCAACCTTGTAAATAACCATATTACTTTACCTTGTGACATCAGCCCCAGAGGAACAGATCCCCAACATTAGAGCAGTAGGGGATTGTGTTGGGGGCGTGAGAGGTTAAGACTTGTTGAATAGCTGGTAGGCGTCACACAATGAGGTGGATTAGACAGCACTAGAAAAGGCCTTTGGGGCTTTACTGGGTGTTCAGCAGCTTACAGCACCTACAATAACACTGCAACAGTGAACAACGGATCCAGCTGGGTGAGCTGGGGTTGGCAAAAAGGCAAAAAGGAAGTGCAAGTGGCTGGTAGTCATGGCTAGGGGTGCAGAAAGTGGGAAGCGGCTGAGTTAACAGTGACTGTTACAGGTTTACATAAAGAACTATGGTGTTAATAGCACACACGCACACACACACACACACCAGCAGTTCCAGCACTCTCTTTGCCCAGCTGGAGCTATGACTGGGACAGCTATCATCACAGATGACCCAAATTCCTCCAGCCCCATCAAAGTACTGCTGGGTACTACATTACATTATTTGGTTGCAGTTTGTTGTCAAATAAGAGCTCAATCATGGTCCTGTATGAATGTTTTTTCCTGCACCTCAACCTATCCCAGTATTCGTAATAAAAACGCCTTTACTCCACATACAGTACTACGACAGAAAAGATTAATAGAATTAAAACATCATTCTGTTCTACCGTGCATATAGAATAAAAGGAAGTGCTGGTAAACAGATCACATTGGTGAAACGTGTCAAAGTACTGGAGTTATCTTTATTTATTTAATGCAATTATGGAAAGAGGTTCATCCTCATTTACCTCATAATTAAGCAAAAATATCTTGAAGAGCTCCAAGAAAAGTTAACAGAACACATTGATTTAAAAAAATGGGAATTTTATGTGGTAAAAATGGCAGCAATTAGCATTTTCAACCATAAATCCTCATATTATCTGAACCTCAGCAGGAGGAAGGGGCACTGCTCACCTCTGCAGGATTACTGCAGAGTATCAGCCCTATGTGGTGTTGGGGAATTAAAATAGAGGGAGGGTGGGAGAGCTGGCATCAGGCTGGGATAACACTGCAGCGTGGCACATGGCATGTTTGCTTGGATAATAACACCGTGGTTTGCATGAGGTTTCCTGAGCTCAACTCAGAAGCTCCCATTTCCTGAACTTCCCGTGACAGAGACGGCATCCCTTCCAGCTTCTGTACATCTGTGGGACTTATTAAACCTCTGCTGTGGCTTGCTATCACAGCGCTATGAATTTAAAAAGACCTTCAATTTAATTAGTATTCTCTTCCTGCGGTTTGCTAACGACAGATGAAGACTTAGTAAAACTGTCGCCATGAAAACAATAGTAAGTCACAACAGATTGCATGAACAAGCTGCTGTGTTTTACATTTATTTTTTTATTCATGTTCTACAAACATCTCTCAAACTCTTTATTCTACCTTTCATTACAAGCTAGAAGATCTGCACACATGCATCACTCCTTTCTCCTCACTTTGCACACTGCGTGGCTGAACAGGGATGTTTTAACCTCCATGTATATATAGTACTAAAATTCTCCTCCCAATTTGTAGATGATGGTAATATTCTGTCATGGATTCAAGCTGGTGCATGATTCCAGGGCATCAGCCCCCATCAGCAGGGCAGCCAGGCAGCAGATTAAACACAGCCAGATGACTGATGGACGTCACAATACACTACATGCATCACAGCCTTAATACTGCGCTGCCACTTAAGCGCACACCATTCTGTCCTCATATCGACGGATATGGTTTACAGCGTGTAATAATGGTAATGAGCTCCTTATGCAGGGATCCTAACCAGAGCAGCCTGGTCAGTATGCAGGGAGGGATGCTGGGGGCTGTGGAACAGTGTGACATTTCAGGGATATGCTTTGTGTCACCCAGAAAAAGATGGAGTCATCCTGAATGAGCTGATTTTCTCTGACAATGTGGATTAATCACACAGATGTGTCTGCACCTCCTTTTACCCAGAAGTCCTATTTCTTTCTCCTTCCTGAAGGTCGAGCTGTGAGAACGGAAATCTGAGAAGTGTGTGTTGTTATGACATATAAAGGAACGCATTCTGCTTTAAGGCTTGTTAGTTTGACGACGAAGGAGTGGGTGGGGCTTGCAATATCAACCTATAAAGGCCAAAGGTTGCCAACCTATTTTCCTTGAAGACGCCTTCAATGTTTCAGCCTCCCATGCTGAAACATTGCACATCACCGTAACCAAAGTGTCAACGATGCAAAGCTGTTTACTAAGTTCTGTGTATGAGCATTGAGGCAGATGCTAAAACCTGCATCTTATTTGCAGATTCTTCTTCTGCTTTTAATAAAATGCAGTCCCGCGCCCAGTTTGAGAAACCTTTATGTTAAACTCTCACGTCTGCAGCTAATGCTTATTCTAAACGTTCTTATGAGACTTCAGCAGCGCTTTGCTAATGACTCTGTGTCTGTGTCTGTAATGAGTCTGTGTCAGACACTAAATCACTGCTGTGTGTTATCACCATGTTCACAGACAGCCTCCGATCTTCCTCAGAAAACAGATATGTGGTTAAATTCTGATAAAACTCTCCTCCTGATCTTTGCTTTGGAGTCTGCTGTGAGCTAGTTTGTGAGCTGGTCTGATGACTGTCTGGATATCATTCACATCAACACAAGGATGTAACACAGCTTACAAAGTAAATGTCGTTCATAGTGAAGATGTAAAGGTTGTTGAGTCTTCCGGATTTTGTGTTAGAGCTCACGGTCCAAAAGGAGTCAATAAAGATTATAGTGTTCAGTTATTCTTGTTTTTTTAACGTGTTTGCTTATCTCTGAGCTTTATGGTCTGTGGTAAGGATAGCGAGAGCCTGAACAACATTGTAAACATCTGTTCACAGACAACAGAGTCAAACAGAGATGTAGGTTTACTGTGGAGCAATGCTGTCACATTCCTGCTGATGAGTTTGTGGTGATGCTTTCTGCTTCTCAACAAATCTTTTTTGCAGGTGTTTTGCTCCTTTAGCCATCAGGTAATGAAACTCTGAGAGCAGAGCTGAACTAATAAACCTGGATGTGACTGAGCACAAATGAGTTTGTCTTTCAGAATCAATAAAGTTGTCGTGAGTTTGACGTTTTGGTTGCGGGACAGTGGGAGATGGCGTGTGATAATCCGCCGTTTTACTCTCCGGTCATGGAGTTTGTTGCTTTTACAGCAGACTTGCTGATGTGATTGGACCTTCTCTGTGTTTCCATGCAGAGCTGCAGAGGGAGGGCAGCATCGAGACCCTCAGCAACAGCTCCGGCTCCACCAGCGGCAGCATCCCACGAAACTTCGAAGGCTACCGCTCCCCTCTGCCCACCAATGAGAGCCAGCCACTCAGCCTCTTCCCCAACACTTTCCAGTGAATCCCTACCTCTCCTCCGCCGACGAGCCCACCTGTCCACCCAGCATCCCACCAGCCCACCAGACTCACTCTTCCGGTTCCAGTTTTCCTTCCCCTTCCCTGTTGGATCAGGAAGTCTGGTGTTTTTCTTTAGATATATTTTAAATGTCTGCTTTCTGAAGATAAAATCATTCCAAAGCAAATTAACTTTACTGTCAGATTTCATAAATGTCAGTGTGGAAAGCACACGTTAAAACTGCTTGTTACCGTGTCGTCGAGCTCAGAGCAGCCATCCTCTCCTCTCTGCAGCTCCCTTGGCCCGCCATCTTTCTTGGCTGGGCATGTTTGAAGTTTAACGGTGTGCCTATTGTCTCAGTGAGCAATAAGAAAGGGAGCGCAGCAGAGGAAGAAAAAAAGTTTATTTCATCCAGTGATGTGTAGCAGTTCTATTTCCCCTGCAAGTTGTGTGTCCTGCTGCTCTTATGGGCTCACGCTGAATGTTTTTGATTGAATTTGCTTCTTTAATGCCTTTGATTTTCATGTAATTACATTTGACAAAAGATGCAGTAATGAGATGACACTATTACTACATTGCAGAAGTCATTTAGATGTTTACAGAGTAATTGAGATATGTTTTAAAAATCATTTAGATATATTTCCCACTCAGCTTTTCCACATAGATTTTAATTGATTGTGTGCAGTAGTGATTCTGCAGCCTGTTGGTGTTTTTTGTATTTTAGCAGCATTTGACCAAATCCTTTGTTTGCATTAAAATACAGACCAGTGGATTTTTCCTTACATGTGCTACTTTTGCCTGTAGCAGGACTGATATTCTGGATTATTCTTCTTTACATCTTTACTGTGTGCTGCAAAATGTTTCTCTAAAGTGACAGTGTGGTTCATAATGCCACACATCTGGCTGTTGTTAAACCGTTTGCATGTCATGACGTCCTGCCTCGGTCACAAAACAACAGAAAACTGCATCAGTCTACTAATTCAGAGCAAACGCTTGTTTTTGATGGTAAGATTAGATTAATAAAATACAGACTTCTTTCCCAGCATTAATGCAAGTAAAAAACTTAATAAAACTTGATGAAATAAAACTGTTTTTCCTCTTTTTGATTGTTCCTAATGTGCTGTTTGCATTACAACCATGGTGGTGACCATCAGCACATAGTACCACTGGTAATTAGTACCATATTCTTTAACAGGCAGTAAAGTGTTGTTAAAGGGACTTTTTATGGCCGACTCTGGTTCTTTGTTCTGGGAGTCAAGAAAACAAGACGGCATATTTGTTTCAATCGGCTCAAAATGCACAAGTTTAACCTGCAGATTTTAAGAGTAAAACAATAGATAGAAAACATTTGGGCAAATTGAAAGGATTCATTTTAAATCATAAATCTAAAAAGCGCTCCTCGTCCTGTTTAGACAGACATAAAATATTTCTGTTCACATTAGTTTTGTAATAAAGTTGGTCTCAGCTCAGCTCAGTGCAGAAGATGTTTGTTTTGGTCTGTGCAGCACATACATGTAGTAAAGTAGAAATACGTTCCAGCTGACAGGATGTGTTTTGTCACTTCAACCAAAAGAAATTCAGCATGCAACAAGAAGGAGACGGCTCTCTGCAAAGCAAACTTATTTTATTTTTCCAGGTTCTCAGAAACACATTACAACATTCAGTTGAGTAAAAGAATCTAATTAGCAATGCAAAGCAACGTGTCCCAGAAAAAAAAACATCTTTTCAGATTAAATTTGAGCATTTAATCATTTCTAACAAACACAAGATGAGGAAACAATGAGTGCAGAGAGAAATGTGTGGTTATAAACTTCACACCAGCAGAAATGTGTTTTAGCATTAACTCATAAAGAGCTGTGTCCTGTTAGAGTCACTGAACACAACAGTAAATCTCACTCATTCAAGTCACTCTGGATCACAGAATCAGGTGCCTGAAATGGAGCTAATCTATAGCAAACTTCAAAGTGTCTGGGTCCAAAGTGCTGACCTCCTGCCAGCAGCAGAGCTGGGGAGAAGGCTTGCTGCTGGGTCCTAATTTGTGAACATTCTGCAAGAGAAGTGCAGCAGAAAGCCAAACACTTATCAATCATATGAGGATTAACTGCAGCTATTTTTGAGGTGTCTTTCTGCACTGGTGTGAGCTTCAGCTTCCTCATCGTTTAACGCAACAAGTCAGCATCATGAGCAGCTCATTTCAGTCAGCAAGCGCTCAGGTTAAAACTGAAATTTGATAACTACCAGATGAAGCATCACGTAGACTCCCTACTGAAGACATTTTTTTCAAAATTAAAAGTCTTTATACTTAGTCAATATTCATAATAAATTTCCACAAGTTGATTTAAATCTAATTACTTTGTTTTAATTGAAACAACATCGTAATCTGATGCCTTTTTATTAATATTATAAAGATTGCATCAGCTCAAAAATATGTTTGTTAAAGCTGTTTTGTTTTTGCTCAGATTGTGACTAAATGAGGACCTGTGTGACTCGACATGTTGCTATGTTGGCTCATTAGATCCTGTGAAACAGAGAAAGTCGTGTTATATTCAACAAACATTAAGGGAGGATTTTAAATGTCCATCAATAGCTGCGAACGTACAGCAGCTCTCTCATCAGTTTATATTTTATTTTAAATCATATAGGCTATATTTTAGCATGTAAAATTTAATGATTTTATTTTGATATAATGATTTATTTGATTAGTACCGGCAGCTTATGACTCACCTGTGAGGAGGTCTGCACGTTTCATCGTCTTCACACTCAAGCACCTTCCCTTCTGAAAGATTTCTCAGAGAAAACACGTTGTCTGGAATTTCATACAGTTTAATTATAAATCAAATAAGAAAGAAATAAAACAGCAACAAATCGATGTTTCCTGCAAGAATCGCAAGTCTCGTGCGGTTCTCGTGCAGAAAGCATTCAGACTGAGGAAGGCTGATTTCCTTGCTGCTTCTTTCTGATTTAAATAAAGTTATCAGACTTTTTCCGGGCTGGAAAGATGAAAAGCGGCAGAAATTAAACTTTTGCAGAGCCAGAGTTCTTCCGCAGACACCTGCGCCTGTGGAGGTTTTTTTTTAATGTGCTGAAAATGAGGTGACGCTTTTAAACCTTTACATTCAGCATTAGTGGCTTTTTAAATGTTCTGGGCTCGCCGGGTCACATGCTGAACCAGAACCTGGTGCTGTGTGTTGTCACAAAGCTCAGGTGAATTTAGTTTGTCAGAAATCATCGTTTTCCTTCCTGTACCAGATTTCTGAGAGCGTCGCTGTTTATGTTTCATTGTAAAAAAATTTTTTTATAATTTTTATAAGATAATTAGCCTACATTATTTTTTTTAATATTACAATTTAAAACAAGTGAAATTGGTATTTCTGGAGAACACTTGTTTCAGGAGGCCTGCAGGTTCTGTGTTCATCTGGAAAACACACCACCACATTCTGCTCCTATCTGGGGAAAGGTGAGAATTTATATTTTATTGATAACTTTTTAAAACTAAATCAGATATTTTCTAAATGATGTTTTTATAAAATGAGAGCTGAAGCTGAAAACCCAAACTAGTAAAAGTATCTGAATTCTACACACGTGTGAAAAGATTTTTTAATTCATAATCGTATAAAACAGAAAAGTGTTTTTATTTTTTACTTTATTAAAGGTCTCTTTTTTGCAGATTTGTTGACAGAATTTTGGATCGATGATTTCTGAAGTTTCTGATTCCAAAAAGAACAAACACATAAAAAACCAAATGTGATTCTAACAAGGTAATTAAAGTGGATCAAATTAGTTTTATCCTATTTGAAATTTGACGCAAATGGAAAGGACAGAGGAGGGTGAGAGAGAGGTGCATGCGCACATGCCCGCTGATAGAGAAGACATGATTACAGATCAGAGGTAGGCTAATGATGATCTAAAACGGTTTTTTTGTGTAAAACAAAGTGTCTCTGTTATAGCTACATAACTATATTACTAAATGCACTTTAGATCTGAATGTAAAGGTGACGCACAACTCCGCGCTCACTGCCAGTCAGTCACCTGCATCGATCTGATTAATTGCTAATCTGCAGCCTAACGTCTGAATCTGCCCAGCACCCCAATGGGTCGGTTTCATTCCTTTGTGACTATAACTCATCCCAGTGAGGTGAACGGCCACATCACCTCAGCTGGATGGAGTTGAGTTTCTGACAGGGTCAGACTTCCTCAGACCGACTGTCTGTGTAACTCTGACAGCTCTGTCACCCCTCCCCTGCTCCCTTGGGTCACCATAGCGCCCCCACCTGGTCTTCTACCTGTCATCCATTCGCACCTCCAGCCCCTGCGTTTGCGGTAATTTGCGTGAAACCAAGAGAGAACAACCTGCTTCTGGCTGGCAGGGAAGGCGGCTGACTGGATGTAGAACCTGATTGAGTTTGTCATGAAGTCACATCCAGAAAAAATGTTTGTTTTATAGCAGTACTGTGATGCATTTGCTTTTAACCTGAGTTTCTCATCAGTGTTGCTACAAAGGACATGAGCGCGCATAAGTGCGTGTTTGCGTTCAGTTGGGGAGGGGATTAAGGAATATTTCTGCTTTTCCACAACTCAGATATGTTTCAGCGAGCAGAGAGAGCTGTAGAGGAGCAGGAGGAAGTAGAGATGAAGGACAGGAGGAGGAGGAGGAGGAGGAAGAGGGCTGCTCGTAGTTGCAATAGTAGGAGTAGGAGGGAAAAGGAGGAGGAGGAGAGGGCCGCTGGTCGCCGGGTTTCCATGTGACAAGGGGAAATATGAGGGACTTTGACAGGTCTTAAACGGTCTGGCGCCAAGGCCTCAGTCTAGCCGCTAAATATAGCCGAAGAGATGATGCAGGGAGATGGGAGGAGAAGATGGAGAGATGAAAGGAAGACGGGAACAATGTCTAGAAGAGGAAGAAAAATAACAATACTCACTTACAGACGAATATGGCTCAAAATTGTCCGGTTAGGTTGTAATTAGAGCGTCTTTGATTCGGATCACATGGAGGCTTTTTACGCCCGTTATATCTGCACATTTATTAATGTGTTGTATTGAGTGGACAGATCAAGGACGCAGACAAAAGAAAAAGCTGTGGTCAACTTATATGGAAAGCGCCATGCAAGCATTTAATTCATTTAAAAAAGAAGCAACGTGAAAGCTGACTAACACTCCGCGAATTAAACGTCTCATTTAAGCATCCAGATCTGCTTATTTACAGTAATTTCCGGGAGTCATGAGATAATCATTTTGACTGTGTCATAAATTAGACAAAAAGATCAACATAGAGGAAAATGTACCTATAAAAGTTTTTTTTCATCTGATCTCTGATTTTTTTCGTCACGTTATAAAACGGAAACACGTGGCTAAAGAACAAGTATAAAGAGCATATTTACTGTCTGCTTGCATTAATCCCTGACACACAGGACATGTTAATCTGTAGGTGCAATGCCCCTAGAATTACCAGCAGCTTGTAGCAGTCCTCCTTCAACTTAATGACTTTTAAATCACTCGTAATGGAGATTTCTGTGCAGTTGGAGGCACAGAACAAATAAATGGTGATTCATTTGCAAAGGAATTGTTGCTATAGGCTAATTAACCAGTGAAATATTTTTTTTTTCTTTTTCATTGCAGCTTTATACAGTTACATTTTTAAAAGTTGCTATATTTCAGCTCAATCAGGTGCACTAGCAAATTAAATAAATACACACTATATTCCAACTATTCAGTCATTTATGATCATTTCACATTTTCTGATGTCCTCTTTATTCCAAATATTTTCAATAAAATAAAAACTGCCTGTTTCACACTATCACTGACTCCACTGCTGGTGTCTTTCTACGGGGATTTCAGGATGATCTAATATTTTCTCTGAGCTTTCATTAAAGACGCTTTCACTCTGTAGACTGGTGGAATAGGCTACTCTAGTTCTGTGTTTGTTTAGCTCCTGTCTAGCCGGTTGGTTCTTTAATGCATGGCTGTATCAGCTCAAGCAACAAGTGTGTATCACACTGAATATGTACAAACATTGCATGCTCCAGAATCACACAACATCTGACACACACATAACGGGGAATGGAAATAGTTTTGCAACTGTCTGATAAGAGCTTTGAGTTCATTTTGATTATGTGCACCTTTTGGTTGCATGGGATTAAGTTCATTAGACGCATTTTATTTTTAATAATTTAACTTGATGTGTGTTTTTTTGCCTGTCTCTCTCTCTCTCTGTGTGTGTGTGTGTGTGTGTGTGTGTGTGTGTGTGTGTGTGTGTGTGTGTGTGTGTGTGTGT
>JBAMIG010000009.1:1025868-1042026 GCA_037177335.1 Kiunga ballochi | reverse complement strand
GTCTCATGGAGGAGTTATCAGACAGCATGTACTGTAATTGATCTTTGATTTTTTTTTCTATGCAGCAGCTTCAATGAACTTAAACAGCGCTGTAAGGAAGAGTCAGATGAAAAATGAGACTAAAAATAAAAATACTAAAAATATTGCTTCAACCTTTTGTTACTACAGAGGCTTCTAAAGCTGCTAGATCATGATATAAACTTAGTTTTTTTGCATTTGTTTTGTTTTAAATAATTAATTTGTTTAAATTATAAACATTGTACAAATTAAACAAATAATTGAGAATTCAGGATAGGATCAGAGCTGAAACCACAGATCAGATTGAGCCAGCGTTGCTCTAACAAGCCCTCTTTGTCATGCAGTGATTATTAGATGTACCAAACATGGACACAACGCAAAACTTTGCTGATACCAGAGGCAAATGGAAACACATTTCACAGGCTTCATTTAATCACTAGGTCTTGGAAAAGCAAAGTGCATTAATCTGTGAAATTTAGGTGGATTACAGGAAGAACACAACTTCAACGTCAGCCTCACGTTAGAGTAAAAGAAGCAGGAAAACAAAATCTTCTGGTCTGAAAGACAATCCGGTGTGCAGACACACATCTGACCACTGGCAGGTCAAAGAGCACATCAGTCAGAAATGGAAGGTTGGACTTATCTTTGTAGGAAGTGTAGCAGAGGAGCAGCCTTGCATGCCCTCTTATTAGCATTTGTGGGGAAAAAGGATTCATTCAACTCACAATCAGGTGATTTGTTCATTTTCTCTGTAAGAATTTGAACAACTTCCCTCTGATTTAGTCTTGTTTAATAGAAACTGAGTTCAGATAAAGGGCAGCACAGAGATGGCGACAGATCAAACAGTCCAGGTGAACGTATATGTTTTTAATCAAACTGGTTAATTTAAGAATGAAAATATTCAGAACTACAATAAGAACATAACAAAACAGGAAAATAACATGTTTTTCAACTGTTGCTCACAGTTTACACCCTAAAAACAATTTAACATATTTTACAGTTAATACGCTATTATATGAAAAAATCTTATGCATTTTATAAACTATATGCAGCTGTTTTATCTGAATCTAATCAGTTCACCTGGTTATACCGGTCCACACCGAAAGCTTTATTGAAACATTGAACTATTTTGAATTCTATTCACTTTAAAACATTTTCTATTACGTGTTTCTTAATTTTCTATTACATTTATTTTATTTTAGAGGAACAAACAGGCAAAAGGAGAAAAGCCACATTTCTTCTCTTTGTTACTGTACTCAGGCACAGAGAAACAACGTTTCAGACACTGGAAATATATCTTCTGAGGTCAACATCAACATCAACATCCTCACAAAGCAGGAACCTGCATCCAAACCCTATCTGTAAAAATGCACACGAATAAGTAGAATAAACACAAGCAAGACAGGGAATCTTTATGTTAATGCAAATTAATGTTTAGTTATGATCGAAATTGAGGCTACATCACACAACTGCACGTGTTTTCCGTCTGTGTTTGCCTCTTCAGTCGGATCCTTGCACGATAATTTCTGCTCGACAAGAACAAAGTCTGAGCACAAGAAGAGAAAAAAAACTTTCAAACAGACTTTAGGTGACTGCCTACAAGTCACTGACACCCAGTAAAAACAGAGATATAGTGAAGTGCAGCATGACAAATGGCTGCTCAGCCTCTACCGCCAGCAGCAGAGCAGAGCTGGCAGCACACCACCAGTATGATGGGGACAAAAACTGCTTTTTAAGACCCCACTGCTCCTTTTAACTTTTATAACCTCTCAGGCAAACAGTGAATAAAATACAGCTGAGCTTGTTGTTGTCACAAAAGTCTGTATTTTAGGAGTTTGTCACATGCAAAGAAACGATGCTGTCTCGAATTTAGCTGACAGTGACTCACATCTGACTACAGGGGGAGTTTTAGCAGAACCGCCATTTAAACCTCTCAGGAAAGACCCGGAAATACCAACAAAAGACCCAAATGCCTGTGAAAAAACAGGATGAGAATCATCTGTGCATCCGAGGGAATTCATAAGTTATCCAGTTCAGTTTTCCATGAATTGTTTGCTTTTAGCCATTTCTCATCTGCCTCTGTTTTTAGAGACCACATAAGGCAGCTCAGAAAGTCCAAGTGAATTTCTTCCACTTTCTGTGCACATGGTGAGGCCATTTCTTCTCCGAGACACCAGTAAAAACTGGCTCAAGAAGTGGTGCACAGATGAACTGGTAAGGAAGAAGAAGGCATGGGATTTGCATTGGCTTGTTATGGGAGGTCCAAGCAAGAACCTATACAGCACTGGTCTCAGGCCTGTGACGTCTGCAGGGTAACCAGGTCCCATGTCTGCCCTGTCACATGTTCAGGGATCAGGGGAACTGGAGAGGCTGCAGTGTGTATGTGAGTGTAACTAAGACTATGGGCTTGACCAGATCTTGAACTGAGCTGCACATGATGCCTACATACCGCCAGCCAGACAGCCTCTAAAGTCCAGCTGAAATCAGCAATTAACCCTGACACTAATATCATCAAGCTGCGCTCCAAATTAAATGGTCACAGTGCAAACATGGCGCCCACTTCAAAGCACACAGGGGCTTACCTAGGAAAAAACAAAGGGCATGACACTGTTTAAATACGAGCACTGTGAAACCTGGGAGACGCCAGAGCCGATGAGGTGGGGCAAAAAGAAAGAGGCCAGATAAACAGGAGCACTTTTATAGGAGCTGTAAAAACCAAAAAGACTCAGCAAGCTCCTGAGATTCCTTTTATTTGATCAAAATAAGATAAAAACAGTTTTATTTAACATGAATATAACTTAAGCCTTGTTGTGCTTACACTGTGAAAAAAGTAAGTATAAATATTGTTTGCTTTTTTGTATTGTTGTTTTGTTGTTTTACAATAATGTTTTATAATCCATATTTTAGTTTATTTTCTATATTTACACTTTTATTTTTATTTAATTTTCAGCAAAACTTTCTATATTCAAAACTCATAAAATGAAATAAAAAGTAAATAAACTGAAATGATTAAAAGAGGATTTAAGTGGAAAAATATATCTGCACTTTATTTCATCTATTGTTTTCATTTACAATATTTTTACTCGTTCTCAACAGGAAATACCATTTCACTGCAAGCAAATCCTCAGTTTTGTAATAAAGTTAATTAAAATACCTCAACAGTTGGCTGCAGCAAATGATTGTTTGGTGACAAACATTAAATGTGTTTTTATTTTTGACACAAAAGTTTTGCTTCAGGGAAAAAAGCAAACAAGCCAAAAACCATAAAGAAGCAGAAAAAGGTAATTTCATTTGTTATTATTATCACACAGAAACGTGTGTCTCTTTGGGAATATAAAGCAATTATTAAATGACAGCCAAATCCAGTTTTTATTCAGCTGTTTGTGCGGTAAAACTGCGGCTCATGCCAAACTTTCATTTAGGCATCAATTATTATCATAAACATTATCTTCCGTGCAGCTCGCACGTTATATAACTGCTAGAGAAGTTTAGCACTAAGTCAGCAGTTGTTTATGGAAAACTGGAGTTTGTTCTTCCTTACTGAGGAATAATAGATTGAGGCCATTGTTTCAGTAGATTTGCTGTAAAAATCTCCACATTACTCTGAACCTTAAAGAGATTGGCCACACAGGGACACTTTAGTGGTGAACACTGAGAGATTTCCCGCAGTAAAAAGGAAAACAGCCAGCGAGCTTCCCCGTGTGTCAAACTGATGTTTGTGACTACATTTAAATGCATCTGCAGAAACCCAAACCACCACTCTTCCATTAATTGGCCACAGAGGATTGGGGCTTGATCTAATGTGACCACAGAGCTTAATCCCTGCACATAACTAAGACGTATTATGTGACATATTCAAAACTAGACTATTACACAACACATCCTGTGAAGAAAATAAAGACTAAAGCAACCAAAAGCTTATTGTTATCTGTAATGTTAAGGTTTTTTTTCCACTGGAGCTGAAACACTTTTTGAGTTTTCTAGCATTGCTTCATGGCTATATCTAAATGTTTTATCTGAAAATAATTATTAATTGAGGCAACAGTTACACATGAATATCCTGATCTTGGCCTCAAAAAGCAGGATAAACTCTACCCAAAAAAATCTTTTCCAAAAAGTTCCAGCCAACCGTCTTAAAAAAACAATAAATCTTACTGTAACCTCTGCTGAGTTCATACATCAACACACCATCTCAGCTGCCACTGATGTGAGACGGAGTCAAAGCAAAGAAAAAAACTGTTCAGATGATTTGTTAGTCGCATTCAAGTTGTGAGCAGAAAGTTACTTATCCACTCAGACATGCAATGAAATAAAAGTAGTCGATAATAATTTTCATTAAAAAGCTTTTTTTCCTATCACATCTATACAACCAAACCATCATGCTGTCTGCAGCTACATTCAGATACTTCCTCAGCATCAGCAATACTGCAATGTCATATTTAAAATGAAGGAAAAAATAGAGAAAACAGCTGCAAAATAAAATAGTAATAAACAAAGTGTTGTTTCTATTCACACAGTTTAGAATGAGTTCATAAATCTGAGATGCAAATAAAGTTTGATCCTTCTGGGCAACTGAACAGTTGATTTCAGCATCTTTTCTGTTTAAAATAAGAAAACTGAGTAAAAAAAATACATATATTTATAATAATAAAACATCTTTCATCATCTGTACCGCTCATTCTAACTCGGAGTGACGCTGAAGCTTATCCCAGCAATCACTGGGCAAGTAGCAAGGGACACACTGGACAGGTCACCAGTCCATCACAGGGACGACACAGAGACAAACAACCAAACACACACTCCTAAAGACAATTTAGAATGATCAATTAACCTAACATGAGGAGGAAGCTGAGCCCACTGAGACATGCAAACTCCACACAAAAAGAAAAGTCTCGTTGTGAGGCTGCAGAACGAACCACTGTTCCACCGTGCAGCACATTTGATTATTCAGAAATAAACAGAATATCCTCAAGATGCACTAGTATTAAACTGGTAAAATATTACAACACATCATCATCACTGAGGAAGACGTAAACCCTGGCCAGGGGCGTATCTAAGTCATTTCTATTGGACTAGAAGCCAGTTGGTGGGGAAGCCAGTAAACTGGTGGAATCTGAAAAAGAGCAAACTGGTACTGCAAAAATGTTCTTTATCTCAGAAAGAAAGGATTTCACTACACTTACATGTCTGATTAAGAGCAGCCATGCAGCAGTAACGTTCTTTTTTTTTTTACTTATTAAGGGTTACTCACTAACCCACATCTGCTTATATTTCACACACTACTTATCCACGTATATAACACTGGCTCCACTGACAGTCCCAGCCTTCTGTCATTTATCAGAAACAGATCAATATTTTATCCCAATGTTGTTCTTTCTAAAACGCTTACAAGCGATGCAAAATGGTTTACAAGGTAACAAGAACTAAGCAGACAACAACTTAAACAAGACACATAACGAATAAATATCAGTAATAAAAGTTAAGCACAAACAACAATAAACAGCATGGACTGTGATAAAAACAAGGGAAGATATGTTTTATATTTGGTTACCTTTGAGTCCATGATGATAAACTTGATGAGCCTCCAGGAGGAACTGCAGCCAGAAGTTTCTCAGTTTCTTAAATGAAATGTTTTGAAAGTGGCAGACATCTATTGACTCCACAGTACGGATAAAGTCCCAGTAAAGTGGGGTTGCTTCAGAAATGTGTGATCCTGAATGTATAACAGAAACCAGCTGATTAACATGAGAACCAGCAACTCTATCTAAATGACATGCTGGTGCTCTTCACTGGTTAGGATTTAACCAGCTTTCTCTCTGGGCTCAATCACCTCTGTCTTAGTTTTTAAACTCATCTGACTTATCACACAAACAAGATAAATCTGATCAAACTAAAAGGTTTTATCAGAACGTTGGAAACAAAGTGGGAATATAGTGGGTAGAGGATGCATTTCCCTCACTGCATACATGTGTCTCACCAACACAAATGTGGAATTTACAACAAATGGAAGAGATTAATTTCAGAACGAGATGCTATTTGTCCAGGATGGCAGGATGACACTCGACCTGATCGCATGCTCTTCCTTTATCCTCAGGGTTATTTTCCAGCATAAAAGAACCTTTATTTCTCTACTCAAGCAAGTGCAGGGTGTTTTTCCAGCTATATGAGACATGGCATCATCACACTGCAGTTGCTGAAATCTGACAGTCATCATTTCCTTCACTGGATGAGTGAAATTAAAGACACTGTGTTGTTGCAGCATTCGAACTTACAGAGTACAGAGCCTGAATTTACATTCTAACGTCCAGAGACTACCTCCTCTTTTAACAGGACAGAATCCTCTGTTCTGTTTGCCACTTCCTGATTTATTAGCAAATAGTGTGTCTAGAGATTGCTTGCATGAAAAGCTGCTGAGAGCAAAAAGACTGAGGAGAAAAGGTAAAGTTGTAAGCAGCAAAAGCAAAATAATAACCTGAAATATACTGAAAAGCTCTGCAGATCTGAGAGAAGCAGTACATTTTAGGGACTGTCTTCATATGTGACTCATGTGTGTTTATTATAGTTTTGCACAAACATGCTAGAAAAGTATTTAGGGGTCACATCTTTCAAAGTAAGCAGGAAAAGATTGGGATTATTGATCAGATGCTCAGTCCAAATGATAAACGTGATGCTCAGAACGACTGAACGTAGAGGTCAGCATGGAAAGTGATGCAATAAAAGAGTAGGGAAGGCGAGACTCTTTAACTCCACCTTGTCTATGACGCACTCCAGCTACTTACCACCCAACATTGGCCAGGAGGAGTGAAAATGACCAATGACTGATTAGACATAAAGTGGTGTTGAAGAGCAAGGAGGGCGGTATCCAGTTTATAAAAAACAGCCTCCGCCATTTTGAATGCAGTAGAAACAGAGCAGACTGTGAGAAAATGCAGAGCTGCAAGCCAGACCCATCCTCCCCCCATCTCCTCTGAGTTGCATGAGAGAAAAGAGTTTTTGTTTAAATGAAAAAATAAATCCAACACCAATACTCTGATCACAACACTTCTAACAGGAGTTATTAATAACAGCGAGCATCAACTCAGGAGGTTTCTGAATGAAATAATAAACAGTGTAGATTATGTGTTGCTGCTTCTGCTGGACAAAAAATGCTGATTCAAAGACTGAGTATGATCCCTGAAGCAGAATTGTGACCTGGTTTCCAGCTCTGGATGATAGCAACACATGCAGAGCAGCAAGCCAACAAGCCTGCCATCATGGAGCCAAACCTGTTTGTGTAATTCAAATAATCAAATATGAACATAATTGATTTAGGTGTTTGGGCTTGAATAACGTTCACCATGTTGTTCCCTAGACAGGAAAAGAGAAACATGCAGACCCGTATTTCTCTGTAGGATCGTTCAGGGATTCAGACTGAAAATCCATCAAACCTGTTGGTGCGGCTCCCCCTTTCACTGTCAGCAAATGGAAGTCATGATTCGGATCCTCACTGCAGCTAAAACCTCCTCCTGTCGCCACGTGACAGTGGGAGTGTGTGTGGAGGTTCAATTCCCTACCAACAAACTCAGCTCAGCTCGAACTGCCGTAAAGAAAAATGTAACTGTGTGGGTTTTTTCCTTGTTGCTGCAAATAGATGATGCAGGACTGTAAGGACTGTCATCCCCCCCACCACACACACATACACACACCCCACACCTAGAGGAAACTGAGGCAGCCAGAGGTCTGTGACTGAGCAGGGAGCAGGGCGTTACAGCAGGTAAGAACTGACGCCAGTTCATACATGTGCAGGATTTTTGTTCTACTGAATTTTGGTGTTAAATGAATTATTTCTGTTAATCAGTGTGTTTGATTTATGTCACTTTAAAGCCTCTAGACATTAATATATGTTATTTTGATTAAAAGAATGTTATATGACTGTTTTACCTGAAAGAAAAACAGTAAAAAGAGCAGATTTCCCAACACTTCTCAGCCTGCTGTGGACTTTGGCCTCACTACGTATATATACGACATAAGTCTGACAAACATGGAAACATATGAGTTTTGAGTCACACACTGCCACGTTTTCTAATCTAATTCCATCCAGGGGCAGTGAGTGGGTTCAGACCTTTGGGCTAATTGAACTGATTGTCTAATTGGCTCTGACGGAATAAGGGCGTTTGCTGAGATAAATGCTGCCACAACATACTGAGAGCTGTTGTGGAGTTTCTGCTTTAGATTTACAGAGGAGCTCAGCAGTCTTCTTTTTTATGACTGTTAGTCCAATCAACCAGTAATCTGAGAGAAAAATCGGAAAATAATCAGCTAAACGTGACTGGTTGGGATTAAATTAAGCAAAGGAGGTGATGTTTAGACTAAACCAAACAGCCAGTAGCTTTGGAGAAAAGTTGGATTTCAGTCTGTCAGCACAAAAATCACAAAACTGCATGATCACACACACGCAAATAACTGACAAACTGTGTGCACCCATTGCGCGCATGTCAAGCTGGCATCTGATTTAGAGACTCACGCTTCATTTAGTGCGAAACCGCAAGCGCATATTTTACCTGCAAACATAGCGCCGGCGCAGTGCGTCGTGGCGCGGCCTCCCGGTTTTCATCCAAATATCAAAGAAAATTAAACCATTGATTCATTTTTTAAATCATTTGCGTTTGGGTCTTTATAGGCCAATCACAGAAAATAAAGAATGAATAAAAAGAACTTCCTAAAATGAAGACAGTTCCAACACATCGAAGAAAGAAAGAAAGAAAGAAAGAAAGAAAGAAAGAAAGAAAGAAAGAAAGAAAAAATGGGTCGCATCTCAACCTTATCAGATCAATTTCTTGTGTTTATGCAAAACCAAAGTTTCTATTTATTTATTTATTTAGTTAGTTAGTTAGTTAGTTAGTTAGGTAAGTAGGAGCATTTATAATATGATGTTGGTTCAGAAAACGGAATGTTTTGAAGCTGTCATTTTAAACCAATCAGAATAAGGTGCATTTTTGGTGTAACTGGGTTCAGATTCAGATGGATCATGAGGCTTGGTGTTTACCTGCAGCAGCATAATACCCTAAACAAAGGAAGGTCGGTGAATCAGGCTGTATCTGTAAGGTGTAAAACGTGAAGAGAAAGATCTGTGATGCTGAGGCTGAGAGGAGATCCTCCTTCCCACTATCTTCAAGGCGCACCGGGTTGACCGGAGCATGGGAGGACAAATCCCTCTCTCCCGCTGCTTTCACGCATGCTGGGGGCTGAGCGGTGTGTAGGCAATATGTGTGAGTACGATTTTAAGAAAATACCCCAGTGAGTTCCCCCTCAGAGAGAGCGTGCACTGCACAGGCGCAGAAGGCAGCTTAACACTGGAGAGGCTAAGAGACACTTTTGGGGACCAGAATAAACCGACACGCCGATACATCCCAGCGGAGAAGGGCCACCACTGCGGCCGCAGAGACCCGCTGGAGAGCGGGGTCCATCCAACCCACGTGCAGCCTCCGTGGGAAGGGAAACACCTCGCAGTCTGCAGGCCGACAACACAGCGCGATGCGCGGGATGGATTTAAGCAGATGATAGCTGACTGCATGTGAGGTAGGCGCGTGCCCGCTGCCGATTAGCTGAACTGTAAACTGGTTATCTGCTGATGATCAGCTTTGGTTGCTTTAGTTAATAGAATCTAAGAAGAAGAGAAGAGGGGATTTCAGAAGCGCGGGATCCTCTGAGGATCAGACTTTCCTCAGTCAGGCTGATGTGACACATTATTTACCCTTCTGCTCCGACGTGGTCACATGTAAAAACATCAGCAACATGCTTTTTAAGTTAGATCATTATTGTTATTAGAATAATAATAATAATAATTATGTAATCATTTATGCTGGTATTGGAGAGTCACAGTGCTTTAGTTTAACTAGTTTTTTATTTTAATTTTGCTTGTGCAAAACTTCAATATTAAAATCTTAAAATATGAGATTCTAAATATAAAATCGTTGTAATTAATGTGGTATTTTAATGCACCATAAACTCCATCTCACTTCTGCCAAATGAGATTTTTATAGATGTTAGGGCAGCAGAAAATATGTTTTAAGGCTTTATTTATTTTACTTTATTTAATTGAAACTCGTTACAACCTGATTAGATCAATGTTAACATTTACATCCTATTTATATATATTGTTAATCTTTTAAAATGTTTTAAACCCGTTTTTTTATTTTGACGCGCGCGCACGCCCTGACAGGCCTCTGACCTGCGGCCATAAAACGGCGTGTAGTAAAATTGTACGACTATCTCACAGTTTTAAAAAGTAAAAAATATTTTGTTGAGTCCAGTTCAATAAATATGTTTTTCTGCAGGAATTAGGAAGCTAGAAAAAGTATCTTTATTTATAGGCTTATCTATGTATGAAAAACATGTATATAAATGCTGGTGGAAGTGCTGAAATATCTGTTGAGTTACAGACCTGGCTTTAGCATTATTTTACACTTTCAAATTATTTTCTGCTGAATGTGCATCAGCTTTTTATGCTTTCGGCAGGCCATATGGTAACAGTATGGACATCATTGTTTTCAGGATGCATGTCCAGATCAGGGTGTTGTCTCATATTTAAACAGGATCAGTGAAAAGCTGAAAGATTCACGCTGTAAAAAAAAAAGGCTGTTTTTCTGTCAGGCCTTATCTTTATTAGCTTTCACAAATGTCTCCACCAGTTTACACTGGATGTCGCCTCTCCACTTTCATGGCTAAGGGGGGGTTGTTCTGTGTTTACAAGTTCACATCACCAGTCTGCAGCCAGTCTGAGGGATACACATGGACACACAGACAGTAGCAACAGGTTTCCAAGCAAGAAAGTTTTCATTTTTACAGGAGTTATCAGAAAGTTAGCACATTCAGAAAAAGACATTATAACTGGAAATGTATTTGAATTAGAGTAAAAAGAGTAATAAATAAATAATCTAACATATAAACACTTGTTCTTTCTACAACACCGAAAGTTTCTGCAGCATTAAGTTCTGGCAGCGAGAGGAGACACAGATGGGAATAGCTCTGGAGGTGTGAGGGCAACACACACTTCATGATGTGGATAGAGATACCTTCCACTGTTACGGCTTTATTTACATTCTTTGGCTTAACTAAACTTTCTTTTTTTAAAACATAAGTGTTGGAAAAAATCTGAATCTGGAAGCATTTTGTTCATTCTGACTGCATTGTATCAGGAGAGCATAGTGTATCAGCCATTAAACCTTTTTCCTGCACTTACACTCAATAATAAGCAACTCTGCATATTAAAAAGCTCAAACTAATTAAGTTATTTTGCACTCTGAGTGACTTTGCCAGAGTTTTTTCACCAACAACAGCAAGTGGTGCCTCAGCGCTGTGTCTAATTCCATTCTTACTGATGCCACTAATTCACTTTTATTGCAAACATTTGCTAATGCAGCACAAAAAAATTTTTTAAACAACTTTGTCTTTTTGATTTAAAAAACTAAATTTTTGCAGGTTAAGGATACTTATTTTATCATAAATTATAACTTAATATTTATTATTATCTCATAATGATGCTTGTCTCTCTCACATTATGCACTTCCTTCATAATGAATAAAACATGGAAAGAGGAAACAAATATTTTGACAGTAAAAGGAAGCATAAATATCATTAATAAGAGACCACATATCTAAAGTTGATGAAAGTTAACGCAGGCACAAGCGCTCTAACAGTTTCTAACAGTTAAAGCAGAGCCAGCAGGCTTCTGTTTTTCCGTGCATTTATAAAGACCCTGGTGCCGGTAAGGTGACCAGACCAGCCAGAAAAGCATCACATGATACATTACGGCCATATTTACCTCTCATTCAGCTCGGTGATGAGACTGACAGCTGGGTATTTTTCTAATCCTGCAGAGATGCTGCAGGAAAAGGCTTCAGCTGTGACGGATGAACATATGAGCCGAATCCAGACCGATGGAGAGACAGATCCCCTTCCAAACCAGTCACGACTTGGCCAGTCCACAGCTCCCAGTTCCAGTGGGCCTGACCAGGTACACATGGCAGCGGTGGTTTCTTTCATCTGCTGTTGAATAAAGGAAGCATTCTTCTTTCTGCCAGCCAGGGGTGTTTAATTAGAAGTTGATGTGAGCTGTTGGAGAGCTTTAGAGAGCAACCGGTGCCAGAAGCAACAGAACCTAAATCAGCTTTTAATAAATCCTACTTTCATTCATTATTCGGTAAAAATGAAAAACTGTATTGAATTGAACTAATGTGTTTTAGGCCACACAATGTGTGATGCTTGTGGTTTTTACACCTTTCTTTTTAGAATATTGAGAATATTAAGGTTGTCCTTCATGAGAGGGAGCTGTGGAGGAGGTTCCACGAGGCCGGCACAGAGATGATCATTACTAAAGCTGGAAGGTAGGAAAAACTGAAATCTATCAGGTCTGAACAGGATTAGAACCTATTTATGCTTTATCAGCCTCAATGCTTATTCTCAGCTTAATAATTATTTGATTGTGTCTGAATAAAATTAGAGGAAAGTAGAAAAATAAAACAGAAAAACACAAGACAGAAAACATTTAGCAAAAAAAGCACCTTAAATTTTTTTCATTATTCTGAGTTTTTAGAAATGAGATGAAGCGGATGCCGACATGATGAATCTGGTCCCGCTTCCTTACAGGAAGTGATGACCAGTACAGAGCTGGATGCTTTGCAGCAGAAAGTAGTGTGAACATGGGATGAACTGATGTCCCTGAATGCAGCAGAACGTTAGAGTGGACGTGAAATGAACTGATGTCCCTGAATGCAGCAGAAAATTCTGCTTTGAATTTAACATTAGAATGAAGCCTGTTAGTGTGGGAAAATGATGGACAGTGTGGGAAAATGATGGACAGTGTGGAACAATGTGAGACAATGTGGGACAGTGTCGGACAATGTGGGATGTTAGATTTGTTGGTTGAGTGAAAAGTAATGAAAATGTGTGACTATCCAGCACAAAGCAGAACATCTGCTCACCCTACTTTTTACCCATAAATAACTTTTTATGCATCATAACAGCGAGACGAGAGGAAAAGAGAAAACTAAAGACAGAAACCTTAAGACATTTTGGCTTAGAAAAAAATGTAAGTGTTTTTACTGAAAACTTTAGAAACATTTCAGTACCATCTGAATCACAATCAACCACATAAATTAAATAATAAAACTTTCTGGATAATTTAATTTTTTACTGAGCTCACAAAGTGAAAATGTGAAATTAATGACATGTTGTCCATGCACCATTTTATGTTCATACTTAGTACATGAATTATTTCAGCCTTTTACACTCCAAAGTCGCCTAAATATTTACTTATTTATTATTATCACTATTATCAATAAATTAAATTTAAATTCCACTAATTTTTTCTATTAAAATCACTGTTACATTTTACAGTGTGGAGTAAAAGAGAAATAGCCTCCTATTAGCACAAAATTATATCATGGCAGAGTTAATGATAATAATATGTACAATGGACCAAAAGTTTAAACACTTTGACAATTTGCTGAATGAAATTATTCTCAATGTACTTTTTCCCTAAGCGTCTTACGTTAGAGACGTTTTCATTTTTTCAGTCACATATTAAAAGTTTTGCACATATTCCTGCAAAAAACCGACCATCCAAAAAGAAAAAAGAATCAGGTTTCTTACACATAAAACTGCAGAGAAAGGGACATGGAGCGACATATATTTCTCAAAACTGTACCTTTCTGCAGCCATCTGCTCAATGATTAACGTAAAAGAGTTTTGTCTTTCAAGAGACAGAGAGCTCCTGCCACATAACTGAAACCATAAATGACTGCTTGGCTTGTTGGATTTAATGCATCCTGGGGATTACACAGTGAAGTCTTTGGACATTAACCAGAGAATGAGAACACTCAAATCGACCTCTGCCTCTCATTCTTCATTGCATGTTGTTTTTCTTTTTCCAATTAAAGAAAAAAATGAAAATGTTAAAGGTCACCACATTTGCCCCTTAATGCTTCATAACCATAAGAGATGGGCTTTCCCTTGTCCCGCTGATAAAGTGGCTTCTGAATCCTTAAAGCCCTTTGAAGGACTGCTGGGAAACCTGTCGGCATATTACTGCAGCAGACAGTCACTGAGAGAAAAAAAAGTTGGCTTCATCCTTCAGGGTATCAGCTCTGAAATAGAAAATTATATCATCAGCACACTGACTGATGGAAAGATGAAAGTAGTGCTCCTTTAATAAACCTGAAATCGCACGAGAAAAATAAAACCCAGAAAATTTAAATAGGATATTAAAAGCAACGACCATGTGTGACTGGGGGGTCCTGATGCAGGAGACCCTACAACCAGCTCAGCCGAGGAGAAAACTTGTTATGAGTGTCACTCTCCAAGTGTAATCCTCCCGCTTCAAAATACCCAGCACAGCTCTTCCCTCACTCGTCTTCTTTGTACACAGCCCGTCAAGAGAGCAGCAGCAGCAGGTTGATAAGAGGAATCAGGCGCCCACAGTAGGCCTCCGTCTACGAGGCTGCAGTGCTTTATCATCCCCGACTCCAACCCCCACCCTCAGCGCTTCTTTTGATCTGGCAGTGGTACTGCAGATTCCCAGAGTGGGATGGATCAGGAGAGAACCCACACATGTGGGATCGTTAGGAGAAACAGCTGGCTGGGCACAGAAACACACACGGCCTGACACTGATATCATACACACACACTCTCCATGTGACTGCCATTTCTCATGCTCGCATTAAACTCGCTCACTTAGTCGGGCACCAAATGTATACTTATGCCTTTAGTTTTCTGCTGACCGAAGCTGGAATATGAATGTGTATTGTAATACATGTGACATCTGTTTAACAGTACTTGTTTACGTATTTCATCACATGTATCTGAGACTGAACTGTAGAGAAAGGCCCTGAGCTAAAATCAGAACTGGGGCTTTGCATTTCTCTTCCAAGCTGTTTTTACATTTAGCTGGAAAAATGTGTTCAAATCAGAATGAATACAGGCATATATGACTTTGTTTAAGCTGCTTCCTAATTAATGTGAACATATTTCCTGTTTAGCTAGTTTAACCATCGGAAGGCTCAAAGGCAAACATTTAGCCTCATGTCGGGTTCAACAAACACATTGACTGCACAACCCTGGAACAGAAACATTCAGCCGATTCCAACCTATTTGACATACAGATAATTACAGTTTGATGACTGATAAAATGAGCTTGTATTAACAAATAATATTTTTTAGTGTTTCCTATCTGAAATGACAAACAGAAAATAAATAAAGTATATCTGCTAAGTACAAAGACTGTATGTATGATCATTGTTTCTACTGAAACCAGAGACATGTGAGTTTACTGCAGAAGTGTCCGGATAAAAACCACATACTTTCAAGTGGAAACCTGAATATAGCAGCTGAGTTCATCAAGGAATAAGTAGTTATAACCTTTAGTCCTAAGAATGAGTAAAGTTGTCCAATGAGTGAGAGGAGTAATCCAAGGACTAAGTAAAGTAGTCAGATGAATGAGTAAATTAGTCCTCTGAATGAGTAAAATAATTCTAAAAATGAGTAAACTAGTCTTTGGACTAAGAATTTTTTAAAGTAGTTCTAGCATTTAGTAAAGTTTCCTTTCGATAGGTGAAGTAATCCTAGAACTGAGTAAAGTAATGCCATCCATCCATTATCTACTGCTGCGTCCCTAACGGGGTTGCGGGGGGGGGGGGGCTGGAGCCTATCCCAGCAGCCAACGGGCGAGAGGCAGGGTACACCCTGGACAGGACGCCAGTCCATTGCAGGGCTAACACACAGAGACGAACAACCATGCACATTCACACCTATGGGTAATTTAGAATCACCAATCAGCCTATCCCCACTGTGGGAGGAAGCTGGAGTACCTGGGGAGAACCCACGCTAACACAGGGAGAACATGCAAACTCCACACAGAAAGGTTCCCGGCTGCCCACACCAAGGCTCGAACCACCAACCTTCTTGCTGTGAGGCCACTGTGCTAACCAACTGCGCCACCGTGCTGCTTAAAGTAATGCATAAATGAGTAATGTAATATATGATGAAGAACCATTCTACGGTAGAAGGTAAAAAGTGAAGTGAAGTGAAGTCAAGTCTTTATTAATAATCCCACATGGGGAAAGTTCCCTGTTACAGCAGCTCCAGAAGAATATAAAAACAAGT
>JBAMIG010000009.1:1008203-1019093 GCA_037177335.1 Kiunga ballochi | reverse complement strand
GAATTCTGGGGATTTTGAGACCGCGAACGATACATAGCATGAACACTTGTTTTAAGCTAGCTCTGCTCCTTCCGAAGAGCGCATTTGAAGTCTTCTTGGGATTTGAACTGTTTGCCTGCATGCTGATGCTGGTAGAGTGTTTTAGCCAAGTCATGGTTCAATGGTTCATGTTACCAGTGCAAGTGCATACCTTTTTTCAGTCTTTCGCATTGAAGCAGTCAAAAAACTTCGATCCATCCATTATCTACCACTTATTCCATAAACAGGGTTGCAGGGGTAACTGGTGCCAATCCCAGCTGACATCCCAGCTGGTGAGAGGTGGTGTACACCCTGGACAGGTCACCAGTCCATTACAGGACCAACTCACACTCACTCCTATGGGCAATTTATCCAATCAGCCTATCCCCAAGGTGCATGTCTTTGGACTGTGGGAGGAAGCTGGAGAACCCAAAGAGAACCCACGCTGACAAGGGGAGAACCCATGCTAACATGGGGAGAACATGCAAACTCCACACAGAAAGGTTCCTGGTTGGACCTCCCAAATGTGAAATTTGACTTTCATAAATAGAAAGAGATTAAACCAAAAACATGTTTTATTCAAGGCTAAATTTTTTTAGTGTGGAAAAATTACCATTTTCACAACATTTTTACTATCTTTTTGAACATTGTTGGAAAAAATAAAAATACCCCTGTCCACTTTTTTTGTTTGTTTTTCTACATATTTCTTTCATTTGACAAACTTTAATCATATATTGAGGTTAACTGCTAGTTGTAAGTAGATGGAAGGACTGCATGGAGCTTTTTGGATTTGCTGTGACAACCAGCTACATGCCAGAGTTTCTACCACCCGACCAGCACATTCAAATCAAATCAAACCTTTTTTACAGAGCACTTCATACGTCGTGCATCATACATATTGCAAATTTAAAGTGCATTAAGAAATAAAAAATGTTAAAAATGCATAAATGTTTATATTTTTTTGCAATATAGATTAACATATGCACTACAACACATTCCAACCATATGCCCCATGGGCAAACCTATTCCTCAGAAGGCTGTCCCCGCCCACACCATTCAATCAGGAAAACCTAATTTACTGCAACAATAACTGTAAAAGTTATTAAGAAGATAAATAAAATAAAACAAATAAAACAAGGATAAAATGTAAAGTGAATGAATAAATAAATTAAAATTGAAATGTTAAAAAAAATATAACTGAAATTATTTAAAATTTTTAAATAATTTGTAGTGTAAGATTATAAAATTACATTGTAAAATAATAGTTAATAAAATCTTTACTAAAAAAGGAGAATCCTAAGCTTTCACTTAAAAATATCAACACTGCCCGTTGTCCTCAGGTCATCCTTCTGGCCGCTCCATAGGTCAGGACCACATTAGCTAAAAGACTTCTTTCCGTACGTTCTGGTCCTCACTGTAGGAATAAATAAGACTAAGACGACTTACAGTTTTAAAAACTTATAAAAATATTTTTAAATCAATTCTGAAGCACACAGTAGGCCAATGCAAAGATTTTAAAACTGGTGTGATATGCGCTCTCTTTCTGGTCTGCATCAGCAGACAAGCAGTTGAGTTCTGTAAAAGCTGCAGTGGGTTTTTAGTCTTGTGAGGAAGACCAGAAAGAAGGGCACTACAGTAGTCAATCCTACAAGTTACAAACGAATGGATCAGTGTCTCTGCATCGTGAGAGAAACTGTTGTACTCTAGAAATATTCTTGGGGTGAAAGAATCTTGACCTTGTTATGTTTTTTAATGTGAAAAATAAGTCAGAGTCAATAATAACACCAAGGTTCTTCACAAAGAGAGTGATTTAAGTTTTAAAACCAGTTCCTCTCCGTATGCCTCAATGCCAATGACTCAAACTTTACTTACTTTTGTCCTGGTTGAGTTGACGGACGTTTTCAGCCATCATGTCCCGATATCTATAATATAGTTAAAAAGGTAGTTTATAAGGTGGTTGCATCAGAAACCCCGGCAATATAAAGCTGTGTGTCATCGGCTATGAACATTTATGCCATGTCTCCTGATGACATCCCCAAGAGACAGCATGTAGAGATGAAAAAGAATTAGACCCAAAATTGAACCTTGGGGGACACCATATAAAAGCTTGTGTCTCATGGACCTTGATTCTTCTGTGCTGATAAAAAATTATCTTTAGGTAAGATAAGACCATTTTAAAACAGTCCCAGAGAGCCCAGCCTGACTCTGGAGTTGATTCAAAAGTATGAAATAGTCTACAGTAACAAATGCAGCACTAAGGTCAAGCAGGACCAGAACCAATCATTTTGGTCTGTCCAGATTGGATCTGATTTTGTTGACAACTTTGAGCAGTGTTGTCTCCGTATTGTGTTTTGTCCTGAAACAAGACTGGTAGTCTTCAAAGATATTATTGTCTTTCATAAAATTTGTTTTGCCTCTGAAGAGTGTATGACTGCATGTGAAAATGGAAAAAAAAACATGCAATAGATAATATAATTCCTAGAAAGTGCTGTATGAGTGTGCATGTGATCAGACATATGTGACTTGCAGTGTGAAAGTGCATGGTCAAAAATGGTCAAAAAGACTAGAAAAGGGCTGTATAAAAACCATACTCTCTATTCACTCATTCAAAAAGTATGAGGCTTCCTGGGTTCTTTTAGTCAATCAAACTTTTCTATGGAATGCCCCCCTCCCACATACACACACACACACACACACACACACCACACTAACCACTGGTGTTGTGACCATATTACACAAATCCATGAGCCACATGTATAACAGGCTTCCACTTCCTCTGTTTGTGGTGTAAGTGGAGCTGCAGATGAGCAGAGGTCTGTTTTGAATGTTCCCCTAAGATTAACCTGTCTTTCAGTGAGGATGATAGTGAGGCTGATCTGTCCCATTGATTGGATTTGAAGCCTGAGGGAAAGATTTGAATTACCTGCCCTCAATCCCCTTCTCTCCCTTCGCCTGACACGAGGGAATATTTACAGTAACTTGATCAGTGATACGTGCCTTTGAAGATCAACATTTGCACCACTCTGAGCAGCCGGTATAAAAATATGTGTTTTGATATTTTCCCATCCACCCGGAGCATGTTCTCATGAGTGTGTGTCATCCGCTAAACTTGTTGCCATGTTTGGAACTGGTGGATACTCTACAGGCCTTTCTGCCTCAACCCTTTTAAGCCACGACGAGCCAGCTGTTTAAGCTGGCCGATCCAGGGTGCCATTAAAAACCACTTAGGCCTTTATAAGAGGGAGCACGGCCCTTTGTGAAATTTCTTTTGGCACAGATGGAATGAAAAAGTCTTTTGGTTTCCCAGAAAGGGTCAGGAAAGGTAGCTCTCTTCATGTGTTTTATAGGCCCTGAATTCTATATTAGCATATTCTGTCTTTTAGTCCTGAAGCAGTCAAAAGAAAATATGCTTTTTATAGTGTTTCTCAAGCTTTGTAAGGATTTCAATCTGTTCCAAAATTAAGAGGAATTACAACAGATTATTCTCTCAAAATGGTTAAGAAACATGTGACTGTTTGTGTAGAGGTATGCCATCTGCTTAATATTTTTGTAAGGTTTAGTTTAGGTTTCAGGGAAGGCAGCTTCTCGCCCTACTTGTCTCTCAGCCCTTGATCTTTAAGGGACCTTGCTTGTTCCAATCCCTTAAGAACATCAGCAAGCTTCACTCTGCTAACTAACCAGATTATTATCTGCACTGTCTGTGAAGATAATAGGCACGTCACATACAAACGCATGCGCTTTTTTTTCCTTTTTACTTCCTTGAAGATTTTACAAGAATACAGTTCAGAGCACACCATTTCTTTCCATCAGCAGGTAACTTCAACTTAGTATAAAAAAGCCAAAAGATATTTTCCTTCATTAAATCAACATGCAGGTTTGGATAGACTCATTCTGAAATTTAGAAAGAGTTGCTTTTTGTGTTCTCTATAACATTTAATTGACTACAATGTAGAGAAGCAGCTTAAGCAGACTGATATAAAATGTACATGGCTATGAGTGGTGTGTGCTGAGGTCAGTTCTTTTATGAATAAAAAACTGTGTAAATGACAAATAACACCACATGTAACTTGACATGTGCATTGTTCAACAGGAGGATGTTTCCCAGCTACAGGGTTAAAGTAACCGGCATGAACCCAAAGACCAAATACATCCTTCTTATTGACATTGTCCCAGCTGATGACCACCGCTACAAGTTCTGTGACAACAAATGGTAAGTTTGGAAGATGCAAAAATTCATTCTGCAGCCTTTTTATGAATAACACTGGTGATTCACAAAAATTGCAGCATTGAAAAATGTTTTAAAACATACACAATTTTAGCTGGAATTTATACGCAATTAACACACCTTCATTAATGTTAGCAAACTTTGGATTGATGGTGCATGTCCCACATAAAGCTGTTTGACTATAACACGTCTATTCCGTCATAAGTCAGCTATGATGAACAACAAACATTTACTTCATGTTTTACTTTAACATCTGGATAAACAATGTTTCCCATGAGTCTTTTTTTATGTTGAGAGTAACTTTAATTTGATCCAACCTTCTTAGAAAAAAGGATCTTTGTAAGGGTGACTGACTACTTAGTAAATATGTCAAGGCATCAGAATAAATCAGAAACTCGCACAACTCTTATTTTTTAGAAAACATAAGAAGAAAGTCTGTCCGGTTGTTGTACTCAGACAATGAATAGTCGTATTTTATACCAATGTAACACTGATAGCAGATGCAAATGAGTCTTCACTATTAGGTATCTTAGTTTTATGCTTTAAAATGTTTATAAAATGTAAAACATCTGTAAGTAGGAGAGTGTCTGCTTGTATTCAGGATTAACAAAAAAAGTAGAAATTAGGGTTATGCACATATGTTGTTTCTCCATATCTGAGATGAAATAAAGAAAAGAAGGTCTACTTTATGGATATTTATGCACATTTTTACCTTTGTGAATATAAATAGATTTAGAAACAGAACTCTACAGTTTAATGCATTTCTTCTTACTTTATGCTAATAACAAAAAAGGAAAAGATAAAAAAATACAGTTATGTCTTGTTGCAGAAGCAGATATTTTACATCCTGGCTGCATTGGTGTAGACACTGATGACATAAGCAAACATTTGTCACCACTTTAATTGTGACTGCAGGTTATAGGTGATGTCACCACCTCCAGTCAAGCTCCCTGCAGAAAGCCTGCACAAGAACCAGAACCGTCCATGTGTCTGAACAGGCTGGGGGTGGAGAAGTTTGAAAGTGGACTCAAAACAAAGCACAACTTCAGGCTAGAGATAACAATCAAGAAAGAAGAGATACACAAAAATGACAACAATTTTAACAGAGTAAAGAGCAGACCGATTAAAATGAAATGAAGTGATCAGTGCATCATGACTTCTTTCTAAAGTCTAAAGCCACTGGATGATTAAGGGATGGAAACAGTTCTAAGCCTAATTTTAAAGGTTCTGTTTCCTGAAGCTAAACTGAAAGCTGGTTCTGCAAAGAGAGGGCTGAAGGTTCTGCCTCTCATTGTAAAAGGATGCAGAACCTCGACTTGAACCTCTATAACACTTGAGAGGCTTCTTTCTGGAACTACATTATGAAAATGATTTTAAACATTTCTTCAGAAAACCAGAAAAGCAGGTAGCTAGCCTGAAAGAAACCACATCACGTGTCTAGATTGCCCAGTAACGCTATTTAACTTATCACATTGCACTGTAAACCCAACTTGGGTTGTACATAATTATAAATTTACAAATAACACAATTTATAGTTGTTAGGTTAGTTAAACATAAACTTCTTTTAACCAGTTACTAATCATTTCCTTTGTTCTACTAAGCAGCTGATTCTCCTTCAGTGAAAAACACTGGATTAAAATGAGCAATTTCTGTCAGCATCCATTTTTTTCTTCAAATCTCTGTAAATCTGTATTTTAGGATGGTGGCTGGAAAAGCTGAGCCAGCTATGCCAGGCAGACTCTACGTTCATCCAGATTCCCCTGCCACTGGTGCGCACTGGATGAGGCAACTGATATCATTTCAAAAGCTGAAGCTAACCAACAATCACCTGGATCCTTTTGGGCATGTAAGAACAAACAGCCAACCATATTTATTTAAAGGTATTGCGTATTTACATAATGTAGTAACTGGTTGCAGTGAGACAAATGTTCCCAAGTCACAAGCAAATCGAGAAGCTGCACCAACTTTGGACCTTGCGTAGTGACATTTTGGAGGGAAAAAAACTTGCAGCACAGTGGATAAGATACATTCAAACCACATTAAACTATGTTTATCATTCACATCAGACTTTGTATCATTATAATTAAAAACACGAGAACATGGATTATGATAGACATACTTAAAAACTAAGGTATTTATTCCATAAACATATTTAAGCATCAGAGCACAGTATGTTCATAATGAATAAAATCTTGCTATGTTTTTTTGTTATATTATTACTGTGTATGCATATAAATATTGCAGTGACACGCATAATGCTTCACACTGAATGAGCTTGCACTACTTACAGACGATCCCATCAGCAGGATCAGGATGGGAGATTGTTTAAAGAGCACAAAAATCTCCTGATCCATGATGATGACTGGCTGATAGGTAGATTTATATTCCCGAGAGCTGTGCTCTCACATCTATGTGCTGAACTGGTTCCAGTGTTAGATCTACTGACCTGCCAGAACATTGTGATCCCGGGGAAAACCTGTTTATTTTTGTGAACCACAAACTTGTGCTTTCAAATAATATACAAGTTATTTGTGACTCCTGTCTCCTGACTGGAGGTGTCCGTCATCATTCTCATCTAATGAAGGCTTTCTAAGATATTTACCTGCATAATCTTTAAATTAAACACCTGGAAAACTGCTTAGATTTCCATTGTACCTTCGACTGTAGAACAGTTCCTCGTCACATATTACTTTACCGATTTCTAGCACTACTTTTCCTAATTGTATGACTACTTTACTCAGTCCTGGGATTACTATACTCCTTCCTAGATAAATTGAGCTGCTATCTAAACAGTGTGAGGCACTGTCCCCATAGACAGGGGGCGCAGCCAATGGCATCAGAGGGCCCATCCCTCTCTATGCCCTTCCATTCACATCACTACCCAAATACATACACACTCGTCCATCCACATACACGCCCCCTAGCTCACCCCTTCCCTCCCACACTCCACATACAACTATCCCCACCTTCCCTTTGTCCATATAAACCCACCCAATCCTCTACTCCCCAACCTAAATTCCTTCCCCCACCACCAACCCACCTCCGGCATCTCACCACAACTCTTCCCTGCCCTAACTCCAGGTTTACCCTATCACCACACCTGGCACCACCAAGGAAAAAGTGTGAGAGGACCCCCACGCAACCCAACCACCATAAAGTACATGTTATTTGTGTGTTGTCCGTATTTTTGTGTTTGATGAATAAATGTAATTTAAACTTGCCACCTGCACACACAAAACACGTACAAACACATCCTTAACACACATGCATCCTTACACGCACACATACACATCCATTTATGTACCCATATATGTATTTATGTAATCCAACCAACACACACACACACATATCTTGACATTTCGGACGGGAGGCAGAAAAATAAGCCTCATAAATAAGAGGTGATGTAATCAGTGACATAACTACCTGTAATTATCTGTGAGATATATAAAGAATCAGCTGATTGTTTGTTTTCAAGGGTTGTGTTGTATGTGTGTTAGCTTGAGCTGACATAAGGTCAAATGTTTGCCTTTGAGCCTATAGATTGTTTAACTGACCAAACATGAAATATGTTCACATTTGTTATGACATGCAGGCACATAAAGTCTTATGTGCCTGCATGTCATAAGACATATAACTATCATATGACTATTATTTACAGTTATGTTCTAATTATAATGTTGATATGCTTCTATGTCTTCGAGGGTCTGTTGTGGTAGACCTCTCAGCTAATGTCATAAAAATCAAAATGAGGAAGAATGATAAGTAGGAGTCTGGATGACTCAAATGCAAACAGTAAGGCCATTAAACTGTGTTTTTTCATTTCATTCAGAATGAAGGATAGGGGAAGTGAAAGAGTGTGTAAAATAGACAGAACAGAGCGAAAGAAAGGAGGTATAGACTGAAAAGGGAAGTGAAGAGTGTGACTGTGGCAGCACTCCCCAGGGGAACTCTGGGATAGCTTGTCTGAAGCCATCCCATCAATGGGCGGGCTCATTAGGTTCATAACCTCTCAGATCGGTGGTGGAGCTTGCTGTCAGAATAAGTTGGGGGCCTGGCCAGTGATAAGGGTGAATAATGAGGGCAGAGCAAGTTAGAGGCCAAGCAGGGGCCAGATGACACCCAGGCTGAGAGGTCTAGCAGTGCAGTGCCTCTCAGTGATAGGTGAAGGAAATCCCTTTCACTGCTAAATATGCTCATTACACAATGAGTAAGGTTCTCACTCTTCTGCTCCAGTCAGGAAGATGTGTTTCCTTATAAAATCTATGAGATGGTGTCAATTCAAATGCTAATTTGTTAATTGTTGATTTGGTTGTCCTACTGCAATTAATGTTAAGATATTCTAGGCTACTTAAAAAGAGGTGTGGCGTACGCGTTGGGGGGGAGGGGGTGGGGTTAGATTCATACACTAAAATATAGAATAAAGTAAAAAAAATATTTTGGACATTATTTTACAATTATATCAAAGTAATGAGTGGTTTCTTAAAAACTTAACATAGTGTTAGCATGATTAGCTTAGCATTCATTTCTGAAAGACTCGTCTGCAAATGTCGCTTTAAGGTCAGAGTGTTTTTGCCAGTTATAGTCACTCCAAGAGAAACACAGGTGAACTGTTTATAGCACTTTCCCATGCAGGTAATTGTTTGTTTGCAGTCTCATTAATACCATAGTATTGTATTCTGATTGGATCTCTTTGCCTTCCCACAGAATAATGATTGTTCTGATTGGATATTGTTATTGCAGGGCATTTTCGTTTAATTTTTATTGGTTAACAAAAGTATCAGTACATTTGTTATACTTTTCAATCAATCAAACTTTTATTGGAAATCCCATACTAAACATATACATGTCTAAAGTATTTCAGTGCTATTCAGAGTGAAGCAGGTCCGAAATCAGAAACTCTCCATATTCCACTGATTTTACTATATTTAACGTAGGATAGAGAAATTCAAACAAAGAATTGTTGCATTTATTATTTATTTTCCATAAATAGAACAAGACACATAATTTATAATGCAGGATCTGGTAAATGACCAGAAAGCACAACTAATGAAATGATTTACTGGAAATATCCAGAAATTATTCTAATATTCATAAGCAGGTTGGAAAACACTGATGGAAATCAAACAGTAGCTACTGCTAACCGAAGGGACTGCACATCTGACTGATGTTGTTGAATCTTAAACAGCAAAATGCTTCTTGTCTTATTTTATTACATTCATTCATTTTCTGTACTTCTTCATCCAATTCAGGGTTGTGGGGAGCTGAAACCTATCCCAGCAGTCCTTGGGTGGAGTACACCTAGCCAGACCACAAGGCTTATTTTATTTATTTTTGTGTTTTTCATGTCTATTACTTATTTGTATTCATTCACTGTAATGAATTTATCTAATTGTATTCTTTTATAAGGTATTGTACTTTTTCAACCCCTTCTCCCACTTTTTTAAAATCCTGGATTGACTTTTTATATACTGTAATTGTGATTAAAAATGAAGGATCTATAATTAATATTGAGGCACTGTTACTATTCAGAATGTACCCAGAAAAAATGTTACATTAACTGGTCATTTAGACCATTTACATTAATGATTAGAGATGTCATTAAGATTAGACATCCTGAACTGGTATTTTATTATTTTCGTACATCAACCAGATTAATTCCCTGATGCTCCCAATACCTATTATACTTTTAATGTTATCACAATTTCTAAACCTTCATTAAACTGTAGTTTCTGTAATTAAAAAGTAAGTAGTCAGGATACATTCTGATTCATCCAAAGCACATTTAGGTAAATGAATCCCGTCTGCATGTTTTTACATCAGTGGAGATGAAAGAAAGTCCTCTCCTTGTTCCTTCCCTGATCACTGCTTACTGACAGTCATCCACCAGTCTCTGGTATCACTCTCAGACAGTACAGCAGACAAAGGTCAAGAGCGAGCCGCTGGTGACGAGCCAATGGCTTATTTGTGTCTCCAGCCAGCCTCAGCAACAGGAGCATATGAGCAAAGAGAGCTGCAGCCTCAGCCTAGCAGCACATGGCCTCTGCAACCTCCGCCTCTCTTTGGGAGCCCCCTTCAGGAGGAAGAGGAGAAGGAGGCTTCTCAGGAGAGTGTCAGGCTTGTTGGGGAGGAATGCAGGGGAGGGCAGAGCTTGATGTTTATCGTGGCTGACAGAGCTGGACTGGGGATGACCCTGCTATACTGTTGCTAACGCCTCACTGGGCACAGATTTGGGCTGCGGTGAGCAGAGTGATGTTAGTGAGCTGACCTGCAGCCACCCAAGAACCTAAACAGCGTGCACGCTCAACACATGCCACCTGCTATACTGATACACAACATTCAGTTCCCTGTCAAGAGTGATGTGGACGATAAATGCACAGGAAGTGTTCATAGATCTAATTGATCCCAGTAACTACACATGAAGGCTTTAGAGAGGAATTTAGCCAGAAATGTATGCTGCTCTGACAGGTTCATTGCAACAGCGGTGCTACACTACAATTTGAAGAAATTCAGTCATCATTAATGTTATTGATTTCACCCGAGTCTTATTGCAAGTTAATACAAATAAATTTCTGGGCTGAAAGAGGGAGAGCGGCTGCGTGTTTGGAGGACTGGGGATGTGTGGGCTTGGGGAGGGATGGAGGTTTGGC
>JBAMIG010000009.1:997214-1007263 GCA_037177335.1 Kiunga ballochi | reverse complement strand
TGGTGTCTGAATGGATTATGGTTTTTCCTTTTTGTGGTGTCTGTCTTTCTTCTTGTGTTTGCTTTCCCTTTCTCTTTTCCCTTTCTTTCCCTTTCTCACCACAAACAGTGCATTGTGACTGAGTCGTGCCTATTGATAAAAACTGAAATCAGCATATTATTTTTACATTTTAGTAGAGATTAATCACCTCCACGGTGATGTCTTTCAGACATGCATTAATAATGAAATGGTGAAAAATAAATCCAGGTTGCTACAAGCCAACTCTCTAAATCCCAGCACACAGACAGCTGCACAAGCTGAGGGAGGCCTTTTAATAGTGTTTTTCCTTTATAACTAACAATATACATTATAAAATCATTTTCATAAGCCCCAGTTATTCACTTTAAAACCTAGTTTCAAAGTTAATGTTTTCAGGCTCCTAAAACAGCAGGTCCATGAGAGTAAAAGCCCCAGATGTAAAAACTTCAGCCTGTACACATCAGCTAGTCAAGATCTCCATTAAGGGTTTGGAGTTTACAGGGGCCACATACAGCAAAGTGATGATGGCATACTATTAAATACCAGAATATAAGTAAAAGATAACTCTTAATTTACTGCAAAAAGATTTTTAAAGATGTTTACATCAAACTTTTTACTAAACTTAATACAAACCTACATTTTCTTGAGAAAAATAAGTGCTGTTTCAATGATATTTCACAACAGTATATTATTTTTATGTGTATTTTTTCCTCCAGATCGTAATGAATCTCCAGAGCCCAGAACATCTGATCCCAGGTATCTGGAGATAAAAGATCCAGTATTTCACATTATCATGAGAGTAACCTCTCCAGATCTAGAAGTCACCTCGCAGCATAAAGTAATGCGAACAAAGTCAGAAAAACAGAAGAAGCTATCCTCCTGCTTTTAACATCAACAAAGCAACATGAAATATACAAAAAATGTCCAGATAGCTAAACTTATTTAGGGTCAAATATGGTTGAAATTTTGATATTTTTCTCATTTTTATCTGTCTAAAATGTGCCTGATTGGTGACGTTGACTAAATGTTTTATAGCTGCTGGAACTCATTTCAACACCACGCAAGCCCAATACTGTTAATGTAGATGTTAAAAAAAAGTGTGTGTGTGTTTTTTAAATATTTTTATATCTGTGCTATTTGCACTAAAATTAAATTATTTATATATATATATATATAAAGAGATTCAAAATGCAAATGTAATACTATTTATACCATAAATAATGCTGTTATATAGCATACTCCTGCTCTGCTCCTCATCTCTGGAACTCACTTCCCCCTGACATCCGTAATATTAATTTAATACACCTGTTCAAATCCAAGCTCAAAACATATCTGTTCAAACTGGCATACTCATTATAACATCCACACTGTCGAATTTCTGTTTATATATTATGTTTAATGTATTTTATGTATTTTATGTGTTTTTATTGACCTTTTCCATTACTTGTTGTAATGTGACTTTGAGTGTGAGAAAGGCGCCTGTAAATAAAATGTATTATTATTATTATTATACATGCATTTAATGTTGGCTTTGAGATTAAAGTGCTATTAATTAAGTGTTAATGTCAGACTGTGGTGCGCTGGAATATAGTGTGTAAATGTCAATGAAAACGCACTTTAAACATGGTGCACACAGTAGTGTTAGTGCGCTGATTGAGACATAGCCCATGTCTTTCCTATAATAAATTTAAAAAGTGAGTAAAACACATTATTTTGGGAAAGTTGAAACCAGGGTTGTCCAAAATCGGTGTTCAAGGGCCAAAATCCTGCAGGTTTTCCATGTATCTTTGGTCCAACACAGCTGACTCAAGTTAATCACTTATTATGCTGAACTTGATTGACTTTTGTGTTCATTTAATGGAAGCCAGATGTGTTGGAACAAGGATACAGCAAATATCTTCAGGACAGGACTGACTTTGGACACCCTGGTCTAAAATATGTTTTTACCAATATTTTTTTCAGTTTTTTTTATTTTCCAGTGCTTTCTGGTTATCCTGCTGACAGAATAGTTCTGTTTTTACAGGGTACACCTAACTTGCTGCATTTTCTTTCATTACCCAGATCATCCTAAACTCCATGCACAAGTACCAGCCCAGGCTTCACATAGTCAAAGCTGATGAAAACAACGCCTTTGGATCAAAGAACACTGCCTACTGTACTCACGTCTTTCACGAGACGGCTTTTATTTCTGTAACCTCCTATCAAAACCACAAGGTATATCTGCTTTATGTCGATAATTAAGTCCAGATATAAGGTGTGGGCTACTCTCCCTCCAGGTTTATATTTATGAGTTGCTATCGCAAAGTAATAAAAATGTTAGTTAGAGAGTTTTGGAGGTGAATGTTTGATTTTCTAATGAAATCTATTTTCTTAGATCACTCAGCTGAAGATAGAAAACAATCCATTTGCTAAAGGATTTAGGGGAAGTGAGGATGGAGATCTGCGTGTTTCAAGGCTACAGGGGTATGAAAAATTATTCTTCTGACATGCAAATACACCCATCACTCACTTTATCAGGTCCACCTTCTAGTACTAGGTCCAAACCTTTTTTTGCTCCAGAACTGTCTTCATTCCTGCACATCCATGATGAGAATCTTCTGTTCCACAATATCCTAAAGCTGCTCTTTGGGATTGAGTTGTGCTAACCATACAAGCTGTTGGAGTACAATGAGCTCATTGTTATGTTAAATATGATTTAAGCTTTGCGACTTGGTGCAGCATCCTACTGGAAGTATCCATCAGAAGATGCTGCACTGTGTTTATAAAGGGATGGACATGTTCAGCAGCAATACTGAATGTCTCCCCTCACATCGTTACATCAGCAGCAGCCTGTAGCCTTGATCCAAGGCAAGATGGATCCATGTTTTCATGATGTTTCCAGCTAATTCTGATCCTACCATCTGAACGTAGAGCTGAAATGGAGACTCATCAGGCCAGCAACATTCTTTTTTATCTTGGAAAGTCTAGTTTTTGGGGAGTCTGTGCTTTAGTTTTCTGCTGACAGGATCTGGACATTTCTCTTCTTCAGATTTTTCTCGGTGAAAATCCCAGTAAATACTCAGATCAACAAATATGCTACCGCAAAGTGCATTAAATCTCCTATATTCCACATTTTAATGCTCAGCCAGAAAGTCATATCTTCATGACTTCATGCTGCCGTGTGATTAACTGGTTAAATATTTGTAAGTAAGTATGTAAGTCGTACAGGTGGGCCTGATAAAGAGTAATAGGTAGGTTTACACAGGGTGCTGGTTGGGATGGTGGAACCCCCTTGAATTTTTTTGCCCTGAGTGGGAACAAAATGTATGCATATGTAAATGTCGTGGTTTAGTGGTATTAAAAGACCTACTGTATTGGTTCTACACTCTAGGTGAAGTTTACTTATAAAAAAAATCCATTTTCATAGCCTGTTTTACTGTAGGACAGTAAAACACCTGTTTTATTCATTATTCGCTCCCTGGGTTTACATCTTACTAATAAATCTACCTGTTTGTTTTACAACTGACTGTTTCTGCACAGGAAAGAATACCCAGTCGTTTCAAAGAACATGGTTCGTCAGCGGATTGTTTCCTCACACAGTCACCTAACGGGGAAACTTCGAGCAGGAGTTTTAACAGGACATCCACAAGTACTGTCCTCCTATCAGTATGATACTGGGATTCCTTTGTCCAACTCTGAAACCCAAGATCCCATTTCAAGCCACTTTCCTCAGAGCAGAGATCCCAGCCTCATGTATCACTGCTTCAAACACAGAGGTATGTTCTTAGTTCTTGGTTAGAGAGGAAGTAATTTTTTCTTCCAATAAAGCATATATTATATCCCTCTACAGATAATTCTCGGCACTTTGAGCTTGGATGTAAGCGGCCATATCTGGAAGCATCATCCATGATGTCAGAGGAGCATTACTTTCGTTCACCTTCTTCTTACGAGTCGCCTCTGCTGTCTCATTCATACTGCACTGAAGGCATCGCTTCCAGAGAGGCATGTATGTATGGTAGCATGGAGGCCGAGTCTGGATCGGGGGCAGTGGACACTGACGAGCTGACAAAATCTCCTTCAGTTAACTGTAACACGTGGGCGAAGATACAGTCCTTTCCTCGTTACAACGTTGACGCCGTTCCCTACCAGCCCTTCACTGCTCATTTCACCAACTCTGCTCCTGTGGTACCACACACCACATCTTCAATAGTGCCCCGATCACAGGCTGACCTGGGGGTCTTCAACTCAGCTACAGCCCAGAGAAGCCTGCCGGTCATACCACCATTGCCCTCCTCTACATCCGGCTCTTCGGCTGTCTCTGGCTCCAGAGATTGGTCAAGCCACCCCTCTCTTTATCACAAGAAGCCGGGATCAGCCTATACTACACAAGGCACTATACCCATGCGGGATTCATCTTACCAGTACCAAGTAGGACTCGGTAGTACAGGGAGTCACTGGACTGACAGCTAAACTGGGTGGGAGCAGTTTTTTTCCACTTAAAGGTCTGAAATTATTCAAAGTTTTTAAAATCCAGCGAGGGTTGTTGATGTAGATATACACGCATATGCTGCCAAATTTCTCTCCTATTGTTTGAGGTGAACAGTTACCAGCTACATTGTCTTTTAGGTTGACGTGGTCTCTTATGTAGTAAGGTGCTTTGCTGTCTCTTCATTATTAATTGTGGCTTTAATTAGTACTTGAATGTCATAAAATGAGAAAGCTAACATGTCAGAAGAGAAAAGGAGGAAAATGATGAGCAGAAAACCAAAGTAAACTTGATAAGGGAAAAGAGATAAGCTACAGAATGTGATTAAGATGGAGGCGAAGTTACAGAAATGGGAGAGTGGCATCATTATTTCCGTGAAATGTGACTGAACACCCCATGTGTTCACTTCAAGGGGAATAGGTCAGGAGGGCAGACATATCTTTCTTGACCTAAAAGGATCACCAGTATCACTCCACCAGTTAAAAGTACATTTTCATAATTAGTCATTTAAAAATATCGATATCTGGCTTCCTTTTTCTAGAAGACATTTTGTCCCTGTGCAGGTACAATTAGGCTACTAATGTTATGTAAAGCCATTAACCTGATGCTAGCAGCTAATTCTATGCCATAACTAGATTAGCTTTCAGCTAATGTGGAGAAACCATGTCAAATTTAGTTTACGGATTATTTAGGGACAACACATCAACTCAGTTTATCAAGGTTTTCTAATTTAAGCAGTTTATTTAACAAGAATGTTAGAAGGTTTTAATAAAATCTGACTGTAACTGATTTCATACAAGAAAGTCAAAGAGATATTTCTGACTTTCAGTAAAGAAACAGAACACACACCAAGACCCAGTATCTGCAGACCTAGATACAAGAATCCAGTCTACCACCACCGTCACCACAAAGTGGACCAGAACCTCCTGTATAATGCACCACCACCGCCACCCATTCCAAAAAAGGTCTTTACTGCCCTCTACTCCATTTGAATAAATCAAGTTCTGTCACCAATTTATAAAAGCCATAGAATAAAGCTTGGATTAAACGTCCCAAGAAAAAAGGAACAAAGGTTTTAGATATTTTCCAACTTGTCCAACTTGAGGTTGGTTTCTCTCTTGAGATATCTTCTGGTACCGTCTGAAGGCTGCTTATGTTGTGATGATTCCACATCTCACAATAAACAAAATGAGATTATGTCAAGGCTACATTTTGTACTCTGGACCAATCCCAAAGCATTTCAAAAAGGTAATCTGTATTTGTCATAATCTCCTTGTGTCTGTGTCAAGCTTGACGCTTCATTACGGGGAGTGATGAGTTCAGGAGCTTGAGATCCAAACATCAACACTACACGTGTTTCAGACTTATATAAAGCCTATTTCATGAAGGCTGACAGACCAGAATAGAAACATTTGGTGGATTGTTCCTGGTAACGGTGTGGTTGCCTGATGAGAAAGCTATCAATGAGTCAGATCAGGGAATTAGGGATTAAGGGATTTGTTGACAATAAACATGTAGAATAAAGCCTACAATAAAGAGCCTAGAATAAAGAGAAAACAAGTGTAAAATCTCCTCTCAGTCCTGTTCAATCACATTCTGCCACAAAGAAATTAGCATTTTAATTAATAGTCCAATAATTTTGCTCTCCAAAACTTGTCATCTTGTCTTTAACAACAGCCTGACACTTAAACAAAGTGGAAAGCATTAGTATTATATGTTGTGAGAAAAACTGATCACAACTCCAGGTTTAAAAGGAAGAACAGCAAACGACCCTCTGGCTGAAACAGATGGGGATTAAAAAAGAATCTCTTGTTAAGGTAACAAGGAAAAAACTCCTGCTATCAAATGACAAAATCCTCCAAAGACTGCCTGAACAGCAGTGTGGCTGAGGCAGTTCAGGAGAACGATGACAGGGTGAAGAAAAGTTGGAATATATGTATTATGTGTTTGTGATCCCTCAAGCACAAATGCTTCTTGCTTTATTGTTTATAAATTGGAAACTTTTGAATATAATAAATATTTTTGCACACATAAATAAACATAGCCATGTCTCTGACTGATTGACCTATTTATTTCATTTATTTCATTTGTTGTTGGCTTGTTTTTGTCTATTTCGGTAATCTTTTCTTTTTTCAGACCGTCGTGGTTGTCTTACACAGGGTGATTTCCTGTGAGAATGTAGATCTCCTGGGAAATGTTGAAATTTCTGTTTCACAGAACAAATTTCATTGTTTTGAAAAAAAAATCCTTTCCAAAAACCATGATACGGCCATCACACTCTATTTTTTATTTTTTTACTGTAGTCGCTTTCCGACAGAGAATGTCTAAGCGCTGTGTACCACAATTTTTGTTCTAAAAACTGCCTTCCCCTTCTTTTTACATTCGAACGAGTCAGGGACTTTGATAGGGACAGATGTGACGCAATCATCTATATGACAGTGACGTGTCCTCTCGCGCCACATTTAAAACAAAAAACCAGTGATAAATAAAAAAAGAAAATACCACAAAGGAGCAACAATGAGGAGGCCACTCTGATATTTCATAACTTCAGCAGCAGAAGATGCTTCTTCGTTTCATGGAAGAAGAACGCACCGCAACGGTGCAGACAAAGGACACAATGTGCACGTTAAACTTGGTAAAGATGTGCTGATTGTATTCATGTTCTATGAGAAAACATACCAGATGTTGTAGTGCTAAAGGGTGGAGCTACCATCTACGTTACATGTGAGAAGAGACCCTGCCTCTAAAATGGTTATAGGAACTTAGGGCTAGGGTCCCAGTCCTGTCTGTCATAATCTATTCTCAGAATGTGCAAAAAAGAGGATCTATTCCTGAAAAGGTTTTACAGCCTTCAAAAGGTTCCTACAGTCTGAAAGCCCTGTATTCTGCTCTGTTTGCTATATCATCTTCACTTCTAACCAAAAATAAGTGATTATTCAAAAGATTTTAATCCTTAAAATCACAATTTGATCACAAGACGTCAGATGACATTAAATGAAATATTCTACATGTAACATGTGTAATAATGTTGGCATGATTAGGATTTAATTTAAATATCAAAACAAATATTGTTTAACATATTTTAAACAAGAGAAAAAAGTAGGGAAAACTGTGACAATCTGTCCTATGTGGAACAAAAAAATGTTTTTTTTTATTTCTATGCAAAAATGGAAACACAATTGTACTTAAATTGGTATTTTAAATGTATAAAAATTTGGATAAATGTATAGTATAAATGTAATAGCTGGATGGAAGTTTATTGAGAGTTTTAAAAAAATTCCAAGTAATGTTTTCATCATATAGTGTTTTTAATAAATATAGAGAATAATTTATTATAATTGTGCTTTATAGTACATCCATGTACCTTCCTAAAACTGTCACTATACTGTCACTTTGGCTGCCCTCATCCTCATCCATGTCCCTTTCATCTTCTTCATCAGCCTCCCTTTCTCCCGTCAAGTATTCTTTAGGTTTATTCTTGCAAGAAAGTCACTGGTTCAAGCCTCAGCAAGGGGAAGGTCAGCAGCCTTTTTTTGCAGGATTTTCTTTCTTTACATGGGTGTGTTCTCAGGAGGTACTTCTTAACGTCCAAGGCCATGCTTTGAAGGACTCCAGCTTCAACCTAATTTGGATTAAGCATTATAGAGACTAAATGAATAATAATATAATACAAATATCAAAACAAAATGATAAGAAACATTGTTTTTTTAACATTATATATACTTAAACACATACTAGATCTTGTGCTGCCACAGTAATTCCATATTGATACATGCAATTTCCATTATGTTGCCTCAAGGCAACAACAGCATTTCAATTAGTTTCCACTATTACATTAGGTAATAATTTGCATAAAACTGTGAAAACTATTATTGTTAACATATTTTTCAGGCAGCAACGTGCCATGAAAATAATGTTTGATAGTTTTGTTTTGCAGCATAATAGCAGAGTTGTCTTCTTTGGGAAAAGCCCTCCAAAAAGGCTTCCTAAAGGGCTCCAGTCAGGCCCTTTATATATATATACAAGTCTTTATGTATATATATATATATAAATATATATATATATATATATATGGATTCATATGGATTCAGACTGAAAAGACACCCTCTTTACATTCACCTGGAACTTAGTCAAGGAAGACACACTTTAAAATAAAGAAATAGACTTTACATGTTTAAATGGGGCTTCAAAGTCTTGTCTCATATTGACATTTCTTTCTGGCAACAGGTAGATTTTTCTCTGCAATAAATACATCATGGTAACATTAATACACATTCTTGTTCACATACAAAATAAAAATGTGAATCCTGTAATATACAGTCATACAGCTCTGTATCAGCTGCAGATTATAAATAGGGAATATAAATCAAAATCACTTTGTATAGACGTAATGAAATTCAGACTTCATTGTAAAAGCTTAAAAAACCTGTGGCATTTTTATTATTATGTATCTGATGGTTTATACCAGGGGTATTCAACTAAAATTTAAGGAGGTTCAGTTAAAGAAAATCTCCTCAGGCAGAGGTCCGGGATACTTTTATCAAAGTCTTAATGTATGAACAATAGACAAAATCAACAAAAATACAAGTTTAAAACATTTCAACAAAATTTACAAAACACTGAAACACAGGCCTATATTATATGGATGCAGTTTAACCCTTTAAAGCCAAATGTATCATATTTGATACATACAGTTTCTCAGACATTTTGCATCATTATATGGTCAAAGTGGTTCAGAAAAAAGCAGCAACAGTGAGTTCCATCTTGACTTACAGTTAAAATCTCAATTTCATCAACAAAAACATTTTAAAACATCTTAACAAATTCTCGTTCAGTTTCTCCTTCATTCCCCCTCATATTTCACTTCCTCGCTTTTTTTTCAGTACGAGAATTGAGCTTTTGTTTGCCCTGCCAAGATTTTAAATCTTGGCTGGAATGGTGTCAGGGCCATTCTCATCCACATGTGCAGGTGCTCATTGGTGAGCCTGGATCGATATTTTGTTTTTATAATGTTCATGGTGGAGAAAGCTGTATGTTGAGCCAAACATGGTCAAGATATACATGGCTACTTTCCTCAGATTTGGGAAAGCTGTCTCAGACACCATTTGGAGCCAAAAGGTGGCAGGTTCAGTTCTTCCAAACTGCTCTTTAAAGGCTACATCTGCCTGGAGATCAATCAGTTGCATCTGGAGAGGCCCAACCTTTGCCCACTTGAATTGCCGGGTGACTTCATTTGAGAACCCTCTGACATCAGTGAGGAGAAATGGGTTCTTTATTAACATTGTAAGTTGCTCTCCAAAGCTGAAGCTATCAAAACGTTTGCTGAAGTTTTCAATCAACTTATCAAGAAAGTCAACAAAAGGTGACACATCTCTCTCTCCCTGGAGCTGTTCTTTCACAGTTAGGAAGTGTGTGTAGTCTCCTTGCAGGTCTTCTTTGAACAGTTCAAGTTTCCTCTGAAAGGATCGGACAACTGTCATCAGCTCATTAATTGAAGTGTTCTTGCCCTGCAGCTGCAAATTTAGTTCATTCAGGTGTGACATGATATCAACCAAAAAGGCCACAA
>JBAMIG010000009.1:975409-990284 GCA_037177335.1 Kiunga ballochi | reverse complement strand
TATATATATATATATATATATATATATATATATATATACACACACACACACACACACACACACACACACACACACACGCTGCAAGCACCTTCTGTAGCTTAGCAAGCCCTGTGAAATAAGGTAATAAGGCATGGGAATCCGGAAATTGGATCTTGGAGTGCCTATACCCTCTACTGGTGGAAAAGTGTTATGTCCAGCAGGAATGTGACTATTTTTACTCATGAGCACTAAAATTATAGCTACAAAAACCTTTAATGAGCTATTTTTGGATTTTATCATATCAATAAAAAGTAGAAAAGATTAGAAGTGCATGCGCTTCATACAGAGTTGTCATTTAAGTTATGTTTGCAAAGGATTTATCACTCTTTAGTTAACACACGGGGAGAACATAAAAACTCCACACAGAAAGGTTCCCGGCTGGACTGATATATTTTATCTATAATACACTGCCTATATTCAATGAAATATCAGTGTTTGTACCTTTTTATCGAATACCATTAAAAACACTTTTTTGTGATTTATGGGTAGTTTATTTTCAGTCATTTCTTTCAGTTCTCCTTCAGTACATCTCTTACATATCCCGTAGTTTGTCACGGGCATAAGAAAAAATATAAACATCTTCAGACGAATACATTTCAACAAGTTAAATACCGTTTTTTTTATATGTCATAACCGGCTTGTAAATTAAGATAAACTTTATTTTTCTCTTACCTCTTCATTAACAGATGTCATTAACAGCTCTTTATATATCTCACCATCATTTCTTATTGCTGAATTAAGTAAAATTGTATGAATAAATGGTGAGAGCTGTTATCTCACTAATGAAAAACAACTGAACTGTAGGAAGGTCAAGCTGGTCCGGGTTAAGGGAGGATTCAGCAGGCAGTGACACACATCCACCTAAGATGACTATCCTCTATTAAGTCTGTAATCACAATACTCTGAGCCGCTCCTTAGAGCTTCATGTTTAGCAGCCGGCCTGGTCCGGATCAAGTATTTACTTTGATAAGTACGGTTTACCGGGGATAACACGGCGCTGACAGCCCGGTTAGCCAAAGGAGGAACAATCCTTTTGGGGGTGATTAAGTATCTAAAGAAAGGCTGGGTTAGAGGTATAAGACAACTAAGTTGTTCCTTTTGCACGGTGTGCTGGTGAAGCTCAGGACTGGAAAAAAACCCATTACGGAACACACTCACACATACACACCCTCACCCTACAAACACATACAACCACACACATGCGCGTGCACACAAAACCACATCATCCTCACATGTATTTTATTTTAAATGTATTTTAGTTCAGTCTACAGCTGATTGACAGACAATGCCACAACCAACGGGAATAATTTAGAACCCAATCTGATCAAACCACTAATATACACTGTCCAACTCCCAGGACAGCGCTATCCCCCACACCTCATGTCATTTTTACTTATCATAGTCACAGATGGAGGAGTGTATTGCAAACATTTGCTTCATATTTACAAAGACTCACACATTTGTTGCAGTTCCATGATGAAAATCTACATGCACGATGAGAATCTCCTGTTCCACCATCATTCATGATGAGAATGTCTCATTCTCCTGCATCCTTGATAAACATCAACCATTTCACTACATGCAGGACGAGCATCCCATTCCAGCATTATCCATGATAAGTATCTCCTGTTCCACTACATCAGAGTATCTTCTTTCCACAGCTTCTATGACAAGTATCTCATTCCATTACATCCAGAATTAGTATTTCCCATTCCACCATCATCCATGATGAGTTTCTACCATTCCACCTGTGACACTCTGGACACACCACCTCATAGCACCACCACATCTCAAAGCTGCTTTATGTGATGTAGATCAGGTGATAGTGGAGGTAATTGGAGAACAGTAAAATTATCATTATATTAAAGAATGTAGTTGATGTTAGCTTTGTGACATGGTGCATCTTGCTGCTGGAAGTATCCATTAGAAGATGCTATGCTCTGAATGGGATGGACTAGGTGAGCAACGTTATTCTACCATGGCCAAACCATTCCATATTGGTACTAAGGGGTCCATCATGGGACAAGAAAATCTCCCCCCACACTATTACACAAGCAGTAGGAGGCTGAAAATTTGATAGAAGGTATGATGGATCAATGGGAAATTGTAAAGCTATTCATTTCTGAAGTAGGGTTGGGCATAGTTTGACTTTGAACAATTCCAGTTCTTAATAATGTTTTTATTCAGATATTATTAAGAGGCAGCGTTAAAAAAAAAGTTTCTAATTGCCTGATTTCAAAATTCTGCAAAAAGCATTATTTAAATTTTTTAACAAATCACATGAACAAAAATATTTAAATGTATATAAACTATAGGTAATAAAATTAACTGGGTATTTGTATTTGTTTGTTTCAGGCTGTAATATTTACAGTGAAAAAAAAACTAGACGTGCAAATCTTTCCTCCTTCAAACAAAAAACTATGTTACAAATAGAAAAACAAGAAATAAAAATGCATGTCATGAAAAAAGGTTCTGGTGGCGCTCCCATGAAAACAGACAACCCCAAAATTCTGTACCAACAAACAATGGCTGATTTGAGTTGACCTTCCATTTTACTGTGAGTATAACTTACAAGCTGTCTCAGTGTTGACATAACAGGTAATTACTGTAATTACCAGATTTGGACTGGATGCGATGCTAGGCTGAGGAAGAGGCAACGGAAGAGGATCAGTGCAGTGCATCAGCAGTTAGTTGCACATCTTTAACCCACAGATAATTGATCATGTTAGTTGTACATCTTCCCGTGCAAGACATAATATTTTTACAAATGTTGCACAGAACCAACTTTTCACTAAGTTTACTAAAGTGAAAGCAAACTTCAGGCCGCCTCCACACATGAACTTTACCCAGCACGGTAACACATAAACATCCTGGTGGATTTGTACTCTGCAGCCTTTTCTTTTGGCACTCTGGGCATCGAAATTAAGAATTGAAATGTAAACGTTTTAATGATTTTGGGAGAATTTAAATGTTAGTCCCGTTTCCAATGCCCAATCCGAGTCTGACGCACCTAATTGTTAAACTGACACTGACTGAACTATATCGATTGCTTTGTCCTGCTTTTATTAGATCAATTTTATGGCGTCATGGTTTAGTCACATAAACTTCAGACAGAAACACAAGGAATGACATGATCCTCTGCTCTGGTTTTTCCATCATCTTTGTGTACCTGGCTTTGATAGGACAGAGGCTCTTTGCGTAAAAAAGAAAAAAACTAACTCTTCAGAGGACCTTTTGTTCCTGCTCTTGCTTCTTTTTAATCCAACAACTGAAACATTAGTTTCCACATATATTGGATTTTTTTTTACTAATTCATGGGTTTACCTATTTGTTTACTTGTTTACCTATTCATATGTTAAAGGTTAAAGAGTTTTACACTGATTGTATACAGAAGTTGTTTTATTATTTTTGATGCCTGGTAATGTGAGTACATCTTTGTATGTTTTAAAATAGTTTTTTCTGAGTTGATCATGTTCTTCTTTGCTGCATTTGTCTCATAATTTATATGTATCACTGTAGGAATTTCATGACGCTGCAAAATAAATATGAAAAGACTATAAATAAGAGAACCTGAACCTGCTTTCATGATGCTATTCTGATCCCACCGTTTGAATAAGGAGCTAAAATGGAGACTCATGAGACCAGCAATGTTTTTTCCATCCACTGTGTCCCGTTTTGGTGAGTTTGTGGTAATTGTAGCCTCAGTTTATCAGTTTCCGTCTGTCTTGATCTGTTTTCAGTCTGTTGTGGCAAACGCATGGTTTTGTTGTGGTGTCCTGGGTACTGGCATCAAGGCTCAGGATGCAAACCTATTACTGTGGTGAAGAAGAGGATGCTGGCAAACCTGCCGATTATCATGGACAATCCCTCCAGAAAACACTGAGCTAAAAAACAGCTTCGGTAACAGACTCATTTAACTCTGCTGCTCTAAGGAACGATTTAGGAAATCTGTCTTGATAACTTCTCTACCTCTGTCACAGCCACCATTACACATCTTGTCCAACTCTGTCACCTTTTGACCTCATTCATCACATTTACTCACATGTTCACTGTCACATAGTTATCCACATAACTACATAATACTGTATGGCTCATTCCACCAAATGGGGTCATTCCCATGTTGCAAATGGTTCAATCCTGTTACTGATGGTCGTTTTACCCATGAAATGAGTAACAGGACTGAGTGAAAACCCAGGAATATGATTAAATTGTGCAATTTTACCAAAACAATATGGATTATTTTTAAAATACATGTACATTACAGATGTAATATTACATTTCAGAAATGCAAAATAAACCAAAATACATTTATCATTTCATTAGTCATAGTTTATTCCAAAGTGTGATGTTGTAGTGAGGGACAGGTGACACATGCAGTGTTTAACGTGCTCATGGTGGGTTTTATTAATCTTCTCAGCACATAGCTTAAATCTGGGAGTAGATCATGGTGCGGGACAGTTAGCTAAATAAGAAAATGAATTTTAAAATTCATTTTCATGTGCATTTATACATGCAATTTTTAAGGCGCAGAAATGACACTCATTCAGTGGAATGGCCGTATACATATGATTGCGTGGCATGTTACTGGGTATGCATCTAACGTTCAATTCAACCAAACCGTTAGCAGAAATATGTATATAAACATACATATTTAACTTCAGTGATGTTAATTGGTGCCAAAACCTTTGTAGTTCAGCTCAAATGAAGGGTACAGGAAGAGACAAGGGCAGTTTTTAGAATATAAGCTTCTTCCTCAGAGTTCAGACCTCTGACCACATGTCTCAGACTTGTCTGTGAAACAGTTGCTTATCAAATTCATTGGCTATCTAAAATGCCCCAAAATAAGTCTAAGGTAACACTGAGAACCCAAGGCAGGATTAGAATAGTGGTTGCGAGAGGTGACAACGAGATCACATGAGAAGGAGACATTGAAACGCCGCTTTCAGCACTCCTCTGTAGATGTCACCACCAGAGTGACATGATAGATGCTGACAATGATGAAAAGCAGAAAGAAACCCAAAGAACACCAGCTTGAATTTGGGACATTGGATAACTTGTGGTCAACAAAGGTCACATACAGGAAGGAACATATCAGGATATCCAAGGCATAGGCAAGAAGACTCTGAGGTCAAGAGTCCAAGCATGGATCGATGTCCAGATAACTAGAAAGCAGAAAGGATTTGTTGTGGGCGAGATAAGGAGAGAGCATTTCGGATACATGAACTTGGTTGTCTTCTTGAAACTGAACAGAATAGCAGTGTGGTGAGAGAATCAGAAGGGAAATGCAATAAATACAAACATTTAAGGAAAACCCTAACAAAATGATGTTCTTTAGCTCAGTGACTGAGGTGTAAAGGACTGGCCTTGCTGGTGAAAATCAATCTCAGTAAATCTGGACACCAGTTGTCCTTCCAGCAGGTGTAGGATTACCACCTGGGCTTTCCAGGACAAGACCTTGTACCCTGCGAAGTGAGTATACAGTAATAGGCCTAAGCACAGGTAATAAAGGTAAACTTGAGGATTAAGGTCCTCAGCTCTGACTCCAAAGACTCTTATCAGGTGATTTGTGGCTCATCCCCTCGGAGCTTACGCTGTGACGATCTGACAAAGCTTGACAATCAAATCAGGTGTCTACTTAACGCAGTCCAGCCAGCTTGATGGAAGAGATGGCTGACGAGTGGACCGCACATCCTGTTAGTCTAGCTGTTTGAAAGGGTATTTAAAGGGTGATCCTATTATGCTGGATAGAAATCTCCATAATGTGTTCCAAAAACAGGTCCAGGAAGGATTCTGACAGCAGCTTTTGGCAGGAAACCTCCACAAGACAAAGGCTGAAATGCATCAAGGTTGTTTGCATTGTGGAGAAAGATCTGTTGTGTCAATGTATGCATCAACCATACTTGCTTTAAACTGTTAACATCACCTCATGATGGCGTAAATCACCTCTGGGGTGATCGCTGATGTCTGAGGTGGTTTACTGATCACATCATTACAGCATCAATTGGAAATGATAGTAATGTCCAATAAACATTTGGGGATTTGTGTTATATATCTTTGAGTAGTAATCATATATTCTGCATGCCAAAGTGCAGATTTTATGCACACACACAATTCTTGAATCATATCTTATTATTCATACTCTTAACTCGATATTTATAGTTTATTGGAATTCTTTACGGTTAACAGTGTGTATATGTATATTCTTTTATTTTCTTAAATTTCTCATCCGTTTATCTCTGACCTGGATATCTGTTAAATCTGTTTTGTATATAGGGTTGTTTAGCATCACACTTTTTTAAAATCTTATTCTAAAATGCTGCGGCAACACTGACATTTCTCAGTGTGAGAATAATAATAAAAACACTTCTGATTCTGATAACAAATTTGATTTTATTCCATTTAAGATGTAATTTGTAGTCTTATTTGATCATTTTACAAAGATTTTTTTCACCTCATTTTAGTTTAATTAACATATATATTTTAGCACAGTTTTGTTTTATTTTGTTCAATTATTTATGCACATAAATACTAATTATCTTGCACTTGCAATAAGGATATTCATGCAAAATAAAAAATTGTGTGACTTAGACCTAGATCTAACTTTGATAAATATAATAATATATTTATTATTATGAATAATAACTTTGTTAGGTGCATAAGAACATAGTAACCTACATCAGACAAGTCCAAGCACAGTCCAGAGATCTGCTGTCTTGCAGCTTTTAGATGCATCCCTTCTCCAACACACCTAAATTAAATGAATGTCACATGCAAATGAGGGGATCCAGCCATGAAATTCAGGTGTGTTGGTAAAGAGATGCCTCGAAAAATTGCATGATGGTAGATCTTGAGGATGGGAATTGGGCACCAAGGATTCACAACAAACTACTATAGTTTAATTAATCCAGACTGAATTCCTTACCTTCCTCTCATTTAACAACACTACAAGTTTGAGGAATAATTAGCAGAAAATTAACGAGGACAAAGTTTAAAATCACATTTTAGTCAGTCTCTGGGTAGTTACAGACTCACTTGTATGAGCCAGCTGCCTGGCTTTTATCAGTTTAAGAGGAGTCTTGTCATGAAGTCTTTGGCATCTATGGTGAAACTGTGGAAGCAAAATAAGCTGAGTGATTATCATCACCAAGGCCAGGAAGGGTGGACAGCCACACTGGGACTTATCTGGGCTATCTTTCGTTGCGACCTAAACTCATTTTCACCTCCTCGCCTCCTGCCCTAGAGCCTCATGTCTGATGTGAGAGGATGACACCTCCCTTTCCGTTGCCTTCTTCCCGCAAGCTCCACTCCTCATCAAATGAAGTCTGAATTGGTACAATTACAGTTAATGAGCTGGATAGGATCTCTGTCCTCTTTCTGTGTTCAAACATCATCTCAACCTGCAAACATGCTCCCTTCACAGGTTTCTGCTTAGCATAAACACGACAAAATCACACTTTAAATGTTTAATCTCCCTCCTTTCCTGTCACTACATATTTCAAAGAAGATTTACATGAAGGGGTATGTAATGCAGAGGAGTCACAGATTGCATAAACAGCTATCTCTGGTGGCTGGGATTGTAATCCTTGGCTCCATGCTGGTGCTATCACTGGCACTCATCTCACACAAACACACACAGCCCAAACAATGACTAGCAACATTTCTGATAGGACAAACAACATCCTGATATAATTACACAGCCAGGAAATTATCAAGACAGCATGTCTGCTGCAGCAGAGACAAGTACTCTACAGTGGATGTGATAGAGGGTGTGGAGTGGGAGCAGATGATGGGTGGGAGAGAAAAGGCGGTTAACACCAGCCAGCTCTGCTTCTAGAGATAACTAACTGGGCTGGGACATAATGATGGCAATGATTCTGGTGTGGACGCTCATTGTCCCCAGAGGACATGTCTTAATAACTTAGCTGACCTTGAGAGCTTTTCTTTAGCTCCATGATCCCACTGACATTTTAACTTGTAAAGTGCAAAATGTCAAAAGCGCTTCCTGAGGCAGAAACTGATTATTTAGCTCATGTTAGCTAATATTAGGAGCTCTTCAAGACAGTTTATCCTAAATGAGAGCATTATCATGAAATCCATCCAGGTTGTTCTGAAGCTGTAGTCTATCCTGGCAGTGAGCAGGCAAGAGGCAGGCACACCCTGGACAGGTCACCAGTCCATCATAGGGCATTATCATGAACTATCTGACAGAAATCTATCGCTGGGGGCCAGTGAACATGTCATGTTGTTGTCCTTCATTTTACTGGGGGCTCCTGGTACATGTATGCAGAACCAGAGACTCATTTTTGACCAAGGGTTTATCTTAAATTCACACACTACAATAATTGATTTCTGAGCTTTCTTTACATTTCATTTTACCAAAACATGGAACACAACAAGAGTCTAAACATTTTTAAAGCCATGATGGCTGGAAATGCTGCACTGATGGTTTTGCAGGTATAACTGAATAAGAAATCTGATTCCAAGCTTTGGTCCCAACGCTGGCTGAAAGCATCTCAAGTTCATGTGAATGCTGTATACAGCTTCACAGCTTCGACCTGAATCAGATCTATCAAAAACGTGCTGAAAGCTTCCTCCATCAATCCAATGCGGGGTCGCATATAGCTGGAGCCTATTGCCTATTCCAGCTATCAACATGCTAGAGGCGGTGTACACCCTGCACAGGTCACCAATCCATCACAGGGTCAAGAGAGAGAGAGAGAGATGAACAGGCAGGAAAACAACTCGTAAAGACAATTTGGAGTGACCATCAACCTAACACACATGTTTTTGGACGGTGGGAGAAAGCCAGAATACCTGGAGAGAACCCACGCTGACACAGAGAGAACATGCAAACTCACACAGCTGAGATTAGAACCAGCAACCTTACCGCTGTAAGGCCGCGGCACTAACCACTACGCCACTGGGCAGCAGAAAGCCTTATCAACGATTTGAAACAATCAATACTGTGAACAAATTAAAGTAATGCATCACCTCAGGCTACTCATATCTGTGGGAAATATACCTGATTTCTGCTTTAATATCCCACAAAGTTTGAGTTATTTTACAGTATGCAGTTTTGTATCCAGATTCAAACATTAACTATTGATTTGTTAGATTTATTTACTTCCTATTAGAGAATTTCTGTGACAAGGAGTACTGACTGATGGTATCACTGGTGTCGTGCTGCAAACAGGACAATGAAATGTTGAAGTTTTATTGCTTCTGACCATCGTTGTATCAGCGCGTCAAAACTGAAGTGCAGAGAAAAAAATGAAAATGTGTTTAGGATTAACGACTCAACATCATCAAACTTTAGTGATCGAGAAAGGAAATTAGTGTACTGTGTAAATGTTAAACAAACATTTGTCAAATTTACATAGAGCAATTATTAGATGGAGTAGAAATGATCAGGACAGTAATCAATGATGCTGACAGCCAATGAATACAAAAGCTCAGCAGAAAAAGAATGAATTCTCTTAGATGTCCTCTCATCTTAAAGCTTACTTTTCCATTAGCCCTGAGTGCTGCTGAAAGGCCATGCTGTATGAGGCTTTAGCTGAGAGACAGCTGTCAAGCAGGCTCAGAGAGCAAACATCACACTTTTATCCACACTTTTACGCAAACATACACACACAGACAGGCAAGCAAACATATGCGAGTGCAAACACAATTTAAAAGGTGAGAGGTAGAGCTCTCCCTGACACCCACGGGCCTCTGAGCCTGAGATTTTTTTTTTCTTTTTTAGGTTCCACTCCCTTGTTTGTTCTACATATTCCAGTGGCCTCTGTGTATGTTGGTAGGTGATTGTAAGGCAGCCACTTTTGTTCAGATGACGTGTTTGTTCTTCAATTCAGTCTTTGTTTTTCATGCTTTAAGAGTTGACACGTATCACTTTGTCATTTTTGTGTCTGTCATGCAACACAGCCTGTGCCTGCAATGGAACCTGACTTTCATGTAAAGCTGCAGTTACATTACGCTTCGTAAGATCAAACTGGGCTTTAAAGATCTTAATGGAAAGATGGCTCATATTAGAGGTAAAACTGTTTGCATCTGCTCTAGCAGCCATGTTTACCCATCTTTATATGTCCTGTCCCAATGGGTTGGGCAAATGAGCATCATCTATAGTAAAATTAATGTTGCATTTTTTGCACATTTTTCATTTTAAATTGATGAATGAAAAAGAGGGCGTAAAAGGGGACATAGTCTTACTTCTGTGGCTTTGTGGTCTCCGCATTAAAGAAGTAGTTTTTGCGTGAACAAAACCTACTCCAGTTTTACATGTGAACACACCAAGGCCTTAAAAAGTCTGATTCTATTTATTCATAATGCCCTAAAACAACAGCAACCAAAGTGGTGGACAGTGAAACTACAATTGACTAAACATTTTTGGTGAAAGCTCAGAAATGTCTCAATATGTGTTTAAAATATTTAAAAACTGCCTTAATCCTGGGATTTTTTTCTCTCTCGTTGACTTGTTTCAACATTCTCTCCTGCATTAAACCTCCATAGAAGTAACTATGTTTGGATGAGTAGCAAAACAAAAGTGACAAGATATGCTAAACAATAGCAGGCCTCATCGATCAATGGAGCACTCATTTTAGAGCTTTGATGGGATAACAAATGAGATTGAGCTTTAGCGTCAGCAGAATAAACCTAATGGCAGAAGACTGGCGTATCCTCAGGTAGAGAAACAGTGCCCCTCTCTGTCCGTAGTGAGTCAGAGTAAAGAGTCGCCTTCTGTCTGCAGGCAAGAGCAAATAAGCTTAAGAACTCCAGAAGGTGGGAAAAGTCAAAGACAGCATGTCTTCATCAGCTTCATGTCACAGAAGGATTATTAATGCTGTGATCAGTGCACACACATGCATATTGAAACATGAGCAGTCCCATCAGTTGATGATATGATAACAAAAAGAACAAGCCAAGAGATGAGTGAATGAAGGAAAGCAAATGGGAGGGGGGTGCCTTTATGCTCTGTGACACTGTCACCTGCCCACCCTCTTTGCACACGACTGCATTTAGCTGAAGTTTCACACAGCTGGGATGAGACTAGCTTAAACCTCCTTTTGTATTTGTGTCAATAATCATGTTTGCACTCTCATGATCCCATTGGCTTTAGCGCTGGTAAGTTATTTGCTGCTGCACCTCGACACCACCTACATGACTGACTGATGTATGGCCTCTCTGCTGCATGGGGATCAACTAAGCAGTTACTGACATGTTTTCTTTTCTTTACCTTCTTTATCTTTTCAGGCTGTCTGCAGTTTTACAGGGTTTGAGCAAACAATGTCTACACAAACAAAACATAAAACAAAAAAATGCAGGATTAAAATTAAAAAATCATAATAATTTAAAACAGAATGGATAAAGTCCATGTCAGAAGTTCATGTTGGGATTAAACAATTAAATGACCTGATATAACCTTGGATGAACAACTTGATGAAAGTTAGTTTGTCTGCAGCATTTAGGTGTGTTATTACAATGCCAAGAAGGAAACATGTTGGAGTCTACATGTGAGATTTTAAACGTTGGACTCGGACTCTACAAGTTGGACTCCACAAGTCGGACTCTACACGTCGGACTCTACATGTCAGACTTTACACATTGGACTATACAAGTTGGACTCTACACGTCAGACTTTACACGTCACACTCCACACGTTGGACTTGGACTCTACATGTCAAATTCTCTATTTCAGACTCTACATGTCGGACTCTACACATTTGCACTCTATATGTCGGACATATTGTAGATTCTACAGGTCTGACTCCACACCTTGGAGTCAACATGTCAGACCCTATTTTGTCGGACTTTATATGTCAGACTTTCTAGGTCTCAGCCAGCATGTTAAAATGTCATGGTAGTCTTCTTAGAACAAGATTAAAACAGTATAGCTTGTTTGGAAGTTTCTTTGTTCTAAAAAAAAAGTACATCATGTTCACCCTTCCCAACACCCTGATTTAAAGTGGAATCAAGTAAAGGTGAATAAACAGGTTTTCCTTACCATTTCTGTGAAAAATACTTCAATTTGGAATGATTTAATTCTGAATAATTAATTCCAGCTTAAAAAATATCATGTAACGGAGCCAGTTGGTAAACATTGGTGTGTGTTACATTGTGTGGACCCAAACACAGCGGGATTGTCGAAAACCTTAACTTTGTAGAAAACTGAGGATCAAACTAAAAAAGACTCTCACCAAAACCACAGGAAACCTAAAACAATGGACTGGCAAATAACACTGGGAAATAGGGAGTTTAAATTCACTGAAGAAAGACAAGACACAGATTACATGTATGAACCAAATAAAATCAGGTGAGACCAATAAACAGGAAATACACAAAACAAAAAATACAAAATAAAACAGGACACCAAGACAGACAATAACGCAAAACCTCCAGACCAAAACAAATCCGAATGGAAAAAGGTTAGTTATTTAGTTAGTTTGTTTATTATTATTCATAAGGGAAATTTGTTTTCACAAAATTGTACACAGTTATATTACGCTTCAGACATCATAGTCAGTTTGATGACTGTGATGACATGTGACAACAACAGACGACAACAATGACAGATCAGCAGGTCCTGATACTGTATGTTCATGTCTGGCTCAGTGCAGTTATGGTTGAGGGGATGAAGCTGTTTTTGATTATTAAGTCTCTGAGTTCTATATACCTGAGTCCAGATGGTAGTAATGTGAAATACTTATGAAGTGATTGAGTGGGATCCTGTAATATTGTGTTTGTGATGCGTGTGATGGCTTTAGAGTTTAGCTGAGTGAGGTTAGAGGTTTGAAGGCCAATAACCTTAGAGGCAATATTGGTTGTTTTGGTGAGTGTGGTTCGATTTTTGAGTGTCAGAATATTATAAAAACATGTAGAGCAGTATGTCAGAATGGGCTGATCAATACTTGTATACAGCAGGAGCAGGAGATGAGGTGAAACATTTAATCCTTTTAGTTTGTGAATGAACAGCTGGGATTTGCTCTAGCCCACCGTTTTGTTAAGATTCAGTTGAAGATGGTTTTGTTTGCACCACAAGGTGAACTGCAAGATTGAGTGTTGAGATTGGTTGTCTGTGAGAAGGCTCAGGAGTGCGGTGTCATCTGCCTATTTAAGGTATGTTACAGTGGGTGAGGGGCTGATACAGTCATTAGTGTATAGGGTATAGAGAAAAGGGCTCCACACACATACCTGAGGAGCTCCAGTGTTGGTGGAAAGTGGAGCTGTGATTGAAGTGCCAACCCTCACTGTTTGTTGTCTGTCTGTGAGGAAGTTGTTTATGAGATGTATCAACTGGGAGGGGGTGTTTAGAGCAGTAAGTTTCTTGATTAGTGTATGTCTCTATGTCGTATTAAAGGCAGAGCTGAAATTTGCTAAAAGTATCCTGGCTGAAGTACCTGGAGAGTCAAGATGCTGAAGAAGAAGATGGAGGTTTGTGGTTCTGGTTTATTTTTTATATTATAATATTAGTCTGCAATAATATGCAATATTAGTATGCAATAATATCTTATTATTAGTAAATTCTTATTTTTACTGTTATTCTTGTTGTTAAACAATGTAATCACCTGGAAAAAAAATAGATCAGAACAGAAAATGACAGTCATTCATTCATTTTCTATACCCCTTAATCCAATTCAGGGTCACTGGGAGGTGGGGGTCTATTCCAGCAATCAGCAGGTGAGTGAAAGATCACCTAGACGAGTCGCCAGTGCCTCACAGGGCCAACACAGACACATACGGTACCAGTAAAAAGTTTCCCACTAGATTTAATGAAGAAGTATGTCCAAACTTTTGACTAGTTGTGTATAATCATTTCTATTCGTTCGTAGTGAGAAATTAGAATGTAAGGCGCTTTTCCACTAGTACCTACGCAACACTACTCTACTGGCCCGGGAGTACTATGCTCTACTCAACTGCTTTTCCATTACAAGTCACAATCTTCTAATGTCGGAGGAATCCCTTTGCAATGCGACTTTCTAGACGTACGCAAAATGTTATCGCACGGTTCAACAAATCCTGATGAAAACATCCTGTTTCTGAGTTAGCCGTGTTAGGCCGGATAGTGTAAGTACTAGTGGAAAAGCGTCTTTAGGCTAGAGTAACTAAACCTAAAAGCACATAAAAACACACAGAAAGGTCCCAGTTCGAACCCCTCATCCCAGCATGCTAACCAGAAATCTTCTTGAGACTGGGGTGCTAACCAGCACACCACTATGAAACCAAATATATCATGAAACCAACTGTAGGATCATTTCTCTATTAGTACATGAAGTATATTAGTGTAAAGAAGCCAGCAGGACACTACAGTATGTCAAAGAAACTTCAGTCATGGTGGATTTTGAATCACTGTCTAAACAAATAACACTTCAGTGACAGTAAAAATTCCTCAAACTTAAAGACTCGAGGGCAATATTTATATTCCCAGGAGTCTTTCTGCTCAGCAACATGAAGACTGCATCCTGTTGATGCTACAATACATTTCTAGCCAAAAGCAAGACATGATAGTAATGTTACATGACTTGCTGAAATACTATCTATGTATGTTGTGTTTAGAGTACGTACAGTAATTTAACCAGTCCAAGAGAGAAAACATGAATGCAACTGACCTAATTTAGACCACAGGCTGGGGGTTGTTTTGATCTAAACCTTACACTGTGTGTTAAGTTTGTTAAATAGCATGCAGAGTGCAGCTCTGTTTGACCCTTAATTGTAGACCTGTGAAGTGAAAGAACAGATATCATTAAAATGTAGTGTTAAATGAAAAGGAAATGATAAATATTACTGCCCAATGAGGTCGCAGAGAGTTCTAGAAGAATGTCTTTGCAAAGACATTCTTCTA
>JBAMIG010000009.1:884373-907215 GCA_037177335.1 Kiunga ballochi | reverse complement strand
CACACACAGCTCCTTTCACAAACTCTACTCCACTTCACCAGTTTTCTGTTACAGTTAGCGACTCTCTAATGTTGCTGAAGCAAGGCAGCTGTTATGTCATTTGTGTGACTGCCGTGATCGAAGCTGGTGTCGGCTCTGAGAATGTCACGATGTGATCTCTGATTAAAGGTGTTACAAAACTGCTCCTGTGATCAGAGCAGCAGAAAATACGGCAGTGTTGGTTTTGAAGCTGCCGCCTTTGTCAGTAATAGCTGCTGCCCAGATCAAAGCTGCAGACGGTTTCTGACTTAAGAGATCTTCCATTTGGACCCAGTCTGACAAGTTTGTTGCTGGAAGGCATGAGCATCACAGACATGTCTGAAAGTATCATGAAAACACTCCTATAACTACACGTCCTGGTGAGAAGTGGCAGCTGATTAAGAAACTAGCTTATATCCTCTGTGCAGAAAAGATAAAAAGTAAAAGTACCAGAAATGTAATGTTAAACCCAGTATAGTGTGTTTATGGGTTGATGCCATCCTGCTGTGGAGTGGACTTACACTGCATGATGATGAACAGGCTGTCTCTCGCTCTGCAGTACAGCTCTGAGGACCCAATGGCTGATTGTCCGGCTCCGGTCCATCGTCTATGAACACGACTCCTTGCTGCAGACGCTGCCGTTTGTTACTCTGAAAACAAACAGACATACTACTTCACTTCAGGTAATTAAGATAAAGATCTTACAGAACTCTCTATTAAATTTTACTGGACAGTCCCAATTTAGTTTATTTGGATGCCAACACAACACATTCATGTAGCATGTACAGAAAATAAAGATGGGCTTAAGATGCAGAATCTATGATGCATTCAAGTGCATTTCAGTTTTCAGGAATTATGTTTCTATAGGCATTAATAAAGTCATTCTTGAGTTGATCTGGATGTCATCAATCTTCCTCTTCAGCTCCAGTTTCAACAGAAGAAAGTAAACCCAAAATCATGATACAGCCACCACCATGCTTCACAGTAGGTACATTTGGTGAAAGTTTTAGGAAATTTTAACAAATGTCACAACACATTTTACCACAACCATTTTCAAACTTGATACGTTTGTTTTGTTGCCAATTATAGCAACTTGCAGCTTATATCCATCCTGCAGTTCAACCCCAGAATCTGTATATATGGAGAATCCAAGTTTACTATAGCAGAAAAATCCTACATGGAAAACTAAATAGACATCCATCCATTTTCTACCACTTATTCCCAAACGGGGTCACGGGAACGGGAACTAATAGGCATCAAGAAGTTAAATGATGGCATATGCAAGCCTAAATACTGGGATTAAACCAGAATCCACACATCAATAACGTTTTAGTTTAAGAGCGTCCAAACTTAAGCAACCGGCTTATTGGATGTTTTAGGTTACAGGTGGAAAAAGTCTGGAAATGATTGTGGTTTCTGAAACTTTAACAAAGGTGTGAAGGCTTTTTACCTCCATGATGTCACAGCCAGTTCACTGAGTGTTAATGCCAGGAGTCCACATCCATTTACAGATGTGGACTAAATTGTTAATAGCCTTTGGTTAATGAAAGAAAAATGGTCACAGAAATAACTTGAATCTGACAAAAATAAATAATTCTGTGAAAGTTAACCAATGACAATCAGACTTTGCTTTTAAACTATGCTTCAATTATTTACAAAGAAAGAAACAGGTTTAGACAGAAATGATGAGCAAAGGGACATGTTAGCATCACAGCTGTCTACCATCTTGTAATCAGTCTAATCTTGTAATCAGGCTACAGGTGGTTACTGCACTGTAAGGATGGAGACAGCAAGGCCTCATAAAACACTGAGTTAAAGCTCACACAATTACTTGTCATTAAACATTTGACATGGTCAAAGAGCGCCATCTGTTGGCTGCAGGTGTGCAATGTATCAGAGGGAAAGCCTCACGATTTCCTCACTACACCTGTTATTTGCTTTATCATTCAATAAACAATATTTCATGTACTTTGTCTTCCTGTGGTTTGTTAAAGAAATATATTGAACGTATTAAATTGGGCTTTTATGTAATAACAGTGCAGATTACATAAGATTACTTGTAATTTACACATTTGTAATCACAGTAGCATTTGGTATGACATCTTATGAGGATGTAAACTTGTGGGAAGAAGTGTTTGCACAATAGCAATACTGATTTCATACAGAAGTATGAAAATTAATTCTGATATGCTCATGCAAAAGTTGTAGATTTTAATTAAAAATCTGAATTTTCTTAAATCTCCTCGGCTTTTGTCTGCTTCTCTTAATTTAACATGCTCTAAATGTGCACAAATCACCTGGGCCCTCATTTATAAAGCTTGCTTATGCAAAAAATGGGCCTGAAAATTGTTTAAATACTTTACTAAGCCAAGTTTGGAATTTATCAAAATAAACGTGACGTAGAAACTTTGGGCCTTGCATAGGAACGTTTTGTAGAGATAAAACCGGCGGCACAGCGGATAAGATCAGACATTTAAGCCACATTAAACCATGTTTGTTATCATTCACATCAGACTTTTTATCATTATAGTCAAAAACACAGAAACATGCATTATAGACACAGGTTACTTTAAAACTGAGGTATTTGTTCCATAAATACATATTTAAACATCATACTAAATAAAATATCACTAGTGTTTATTGGTACATATATATGCTTTACTGTGTAAGCATATAAATATAGCAGAGACGTGTGATGAGCTTCTCTACCTGCAGACTGACAGCAGGGAGGCTGATAAGCAGATTTAGATTCCTGAGAACTGTGCTCTCACATCTATGTACTGAACTGGGTCCACCGACCCGCCGGAACCACCAGATCCTGGTGAGAACCAGTTTATCTGTGTGAACCGCAAAAACGTGCATTCAGTTAATGTACAAGTTATTCCTTACTCAGATATGGTTTAATGTGCCAGTATCCTGGGTCCATTCATTCATCCTGCTGCACAGCAGTGTTGAGAACAAGCTGCAGGTAGAAGCGGTGGCTGCTCTGGGTGACATAGGCTAACTCCTCATGCTGTCTGTTTCGTCATTGCACAGGAGGTGCTTTAATGTGGTCTACGCTCATACTGTGGAGCGAGCCATCTACATATTCGCCTCCACCTTGAGATCCAACCATGATTTTATTTTATTTCTGGCACAAACGTCTTCATCACGCTAACATTTACCGCTGCAGCAACATGCCACTCGTGATTGTTACTCACAACTATGACCCACAAACAGGATCTCTTGACGTGTGTCCATCTTATCAACAAGTATCAACTTCAGCCTGTGAAAGATAACATTTATGTGTCCTCTCACTGGCCATGATTCACTGTAAAACGCCAGACACTCTTTGATTTATAAGCAGACATATTTATGAGCTGCTTAGCATTGATCGTGTTTGGCAGAAAGTGTGCAAAAGTACATTTCTAGTAGAGATGCAAGTTTTATAAATGAGGCCCCTGGTACACAAAACCTCAATTACACACAGAGCTGCAAACAAATACTCGACAGGACCCCGTTTTCACGCAGGCAAGTCGCACAGATTCATGCGTAGATGGTGCATTTAGTACCAGTTGGAAAGCTGGGACATCCAGGCTTCGGATAAAAATGCTTTTCTATCTTTTAATCTCTTCTGTTTCATGTCTTATATTGATAAACAGGCATTTATAAGCTGTGCAAATGTAATAAAATGGATTAAAAAACTTCCACTAGGAGGTCCAAGTGGTTCTTTGGCTTGGAAAGCAGATCATCAGGCTAGAGGTAATGCTGGGGCATCCTGGTGGTCTTCCATCTGAGGTAAGCAAGTTAAACATGTAAACTTTAGAATCTGATTCAGGTAAGACGGGCTGCCTCGTGTTTTCTGTCTGATAGCTTGGTTCATCGTCACCCTCACTAAAGAACTACTTACTCTGTTTCTTTAATTAGGGTTCGAGACATACAAAGTGCTGTGATCTGAGTCAAATATCCCCACTGTGGGACTAATAAAGGCATCTCTCTCTCTCACCTAGAAAAGGAAGTGACTCATTTAAAAGCCCAAATGACCTGCTGTGAAGAAACTAAAGAACTAAAGGGAAGTCTGCTTGCTTTGAGGGAAGCAGGTCACCAGTGGACAGGGTGTCAGCACAGCTATGACATCATAAATAAATCTAGATCCCTGGATCATTGATTGTCTGAATATAGCATGGAATGACAGGGGATCTGCTCTAAAGTGAAACCATTCATACTTATCACATTACTACTTAATAGGAATGTTACACGGGGGGGCGGAGCCAGAGGGGCTCGAACCTGTTGGACGCCGCTTGCGGCTTTAATTCATCTTACATTTGCACAGCTTATAAATGCCTATTTATCAATATAAGACGCTGCTAATGAAGCGCTACATCTCACACACACACACCCTCTTTTAACCTTTCAAACACTCTCTACACTTATCTATATAATTTATGACTGACTTTATGTTTATCTGTAACTGCATGTGAGCCTGTGTGTGATGTGTGTATGGTTGAGTGTATATGTAGTATTAGTTCTGTGTGTCTGTCAGTAAATGGGTCAATACAAGTGGCTAGCTAATAATAATGTGATGCGTTCCCTCAATCTGTTCAGACATTGTGAATAATGATGTGATGTAATCTCCTCCACTCATAAGCTCACGAGTGTTTTAGACTCTTCATATCAAACCCAGCCCCTCAAACTTCCCACAAGGTGCTCGACATGTCTAGATGATGCATGCAACAATGTTTGCAACACTTCCGTGTCACATGCTTGATGCTCGTTTGAGCAGACAGGCACAAACATAACATCTGTACTGTGATGTGTGGTGACATGGTGTGTATCACACTCAACATGGACCAAAGGAAGCAAAGGGAAGCGTTGCCTCAGGACATAAGACCATCTCCAAGCAGCTTCATGTTCTGTGACAATGGGACTGTAGCCAGTCTCCCAGGACGTAGTCGCAGGAGGAAAATTCAGGACAAATCAATGACACGGATAATACGAATAGTAACTAAAAAGCCCAGAAAGACTTCTAAAGAGATAAAAGTAAACCTTAAGCTGGAGGAACATCAGTGTCAGATTGCACCATCCGCTGTTGTTTGAGCCAAAACGGACTTAATGGAAGACGAGCAAAGAGGACACCACTGTTAGACACCAATCCTAAAAAAGCTTGATTGCAATTTGCCAAACTACATGTTCACAAGCCACAATGCTTCAGGGAGAATGTCCTATGGACAGATTTAACAAAAATGGGACTTAATGCACACAACAGCTCTGTGTTCACAGACGGAAAATGAAGCATGTCAATTAGGACAGCGTCCCTACTGTGAAACATGGAAGAGACTCGGTTATGTTCTGGGTTACTGCATCTGGACAGGGTGTCTTGAATCTGTGGAGGCACAATAAAATCTCAGTCGCAGGTTATGAGTCTTACAACAGGACAATGACCCAAAACACAGCTAAAAACACCCAAGGGCGGCAAGGAAGGACTATTCAATGAGGGACATTGGACTAGTCTACGTGGACCCTGACCTAAATCTTATTGAGCAACTTTTGGAAGAAGCTGAAACATGCCGTCTGGAAAAGGAACTCAGCAAAGCTGAGACGACTGTTTGCTGATGAGGAGAGGGCCAAAATACCTGCAGAGAGCTGCAGAAGTCTCATCAATAGTTACAGGAAACATTTGATTGCAGTGATTTTTTTAAATCATTTTGTTGAAGCATGTTTGAAAAGCAATGTTTGACTTTTTATTGGTTAAATTTTATAGAATTTTTATTTATTATTACTTTTGTAAGATTCAAGTTTTTTGTGTCCATTGTGGGTTTTCTTTCATTACCAATGACTAACAACAATTTAGTCCATGTGTGTATGATCAGTGCACATGCATGATGGGGGGTCTACCTTGGGATCTGCAGGACGAACGCGTTTCTTCTCTGATCGAAAGTCATCATCTTCCTCACAGTTGGAGTTAAGAGATGCCTGTAACTTCTCAGACAGACGAGAGGCGATTGAGCATTTCCTAGCTTGGGACTCCTCCGATAACGGAGCTGAAATAAGAGAGCAGAGGACACATGAAAACCTGCGTTCAATAAATAAAATGAATAAACGAGCTAGTTTTTAAGCTAGTCCATATGAAAACAAGATATTTGAAAAGATCTGCAAAAGTTCTCAATATCTTTCAAACTCTAAAGTTGCCTGTAGCTAAGAGCTAATTGTGCTAATTCAGACAGATCGGGAGCTAAACGGCTAACGGTGGTAGGTGAACCAAAGCTAAGGGTAGCTCTTAGCTGGCTGAAACTGCATTTGTTTTACACCAGGGATGTCCAGCTTCAGTCCTTGAGGGCCACAATACTGCAGGTTTTCCATGTATCCCTGGTCCAACACAGCTGACTCAAGTTAATCAGTCATTTTGCTGAACTTTATTGGTTTTTGTATCCATTTGATGGAAGCCAAGTGTGTTGGAACAGGAATACATCAAAAATCAGCAGGACAGAGGTCCTCGAGGACCGACTTTGGACACCCCTGTCTTACACTCTGCCTTCTTGCAGGGAATATTACCTGTCAATCAAAAGGACAGACCCTTATTTATGATGAATTTCAACATTAAATTGCATATAAACTAGGTATATTCTGCGTTTATTTTCTAGCAATATCTTACGTACCAGTCTTATCCACCTCCTAATTGCTAATACCAATATAACCAGCAGATGATATATTTTAATTTCCCTCAAGAATGTTTTTAAAACTATCATTTCAGGTAAATAAAATTTATCATCTGTTTTGCAGATAAATTTGATGTCTGCAGACACTTTGAAATAACTCCAAAACTGACACTCAAGTCTACTTCCAAGCTCCTAATGTTGCAAATGACATGGTTTGATGATGCCACAGAATTTATTGCAAGTTGTGCCAAACAAACAAAAAACATATCTGAAAAACTACATAAAATCTATTATATTTTGTTCTTTTGAATGAAAGAGTTGCTCAAGAGTTTAATGTATAATATGTATATGTTGTGAAAAAGTCCTGTTTAAAACAGTAAAAATAAACCCTTACCGATGAAGAATTTATTGGCCGATAATATCCGTGTGCCGATAACATTAAACAAGTTATTAAAATAAAAATTCCCCTCTTTCACTGTTCCCATGAAGGTAAATTCGACATAACCTAAAATACATGTTTGTAACAGGCTGTAAACATGTTTATTTCTGGTGTTTATTTTTGGCATTTTGCACAAACTTAACTTTTGTCCAACAAAGGTGGACAAAAGACATGCGATTTATTTATCACTTGTGCATTTTTACAACTACTAAAGGCAGTCAGAAGACTGAAATGTCCTACATACAATTGAAAAAGAGAGACTTATAAGAAGTCGCCAAAGGTTTTTCTAATCTGTACAATAAGCTCTAAAACATTTTTAGTAGAAACTTGGTCAGATAATGAAATAAAAAAGGACACTTTGGATGGCAAAAGTATGAGCAGATTTCAGCTAACAGGCAGAAGACTCTGGTAAAGCTGGCCGTGAGGCTTAAAAAACACTACCTGGATGTTGAGGGAAAAACTTTTTTGCATGTAAATTGAATATCAATGACTTGTTTGGTTGCACAATAAAGATGGTGATGATGATGAATGTCCTCTCGACATCTGCGTGTCTCACATGTTCCTCACTGTATGCAGTTTGTTGTCCATTTCTAGTTTAGCTTGTTTTATATCGATTTCCTCTCTTCCATTTTTTTTGGTTTTTAATTCCTCTCTTTAAATGTTCTTAGCACCACACTGAGGCTTCTAACCATTTTGATAGTAGAATGTGTTGTACATTGATACTCCTATCAGGCCTTAGTTATTAAGATGAGAAGCAGTTGCCAGGTGCTGCTAGCCCCACGCACATTATTTCCAGTACATGTAAGCATTGAAATGTAAAAGTAAAAAAACTCACAATGTTGTGGGAGCGATGGTTGGGTTGTCTCTTTGCAGGGGGACACTGTGAGATCTATAACAGGCTGGGCTGCAGCAGCTGCTGCTGGATTGATGCTTTTACTGTGGCAAACACACTGACATGGTGTGGTTTCTGACTTTTTATAATGTCCAGGATTTTTTTCTGACTGACTCTTCTCCGAGGAATCTCCTCCTTCTTGCCGTTTAGCTGAAACACACCATGATGGATAGATCCATAAGTATGAACATTTAAAGAAGAAACTGTAATATAGTTAGTATATCTTTTGATAATTAATTTAAAAACATTAAAAGAAAGATGAAAATACTGTTTGTGTGAATCAGTATGGTTTACTTGTGTCTGCATCGGTTATTTTATTACGCTGTATATGTCAGCAAACAAACACACTCTTACCAAACTGAGCTTTCTGCCAGCCCAAAGCAGAGCAAAGCAGGGCCAGACTTTTCCCACTACCTGTCGGACTCTCCAGCAAACAGTGCTGGCCGCAATTCAACCCTCGTATGATCTGCACAAACAAAAACACCCCAATATTTGTGTTAAGCTCTGCAAAAAAAAAAAAAATCAACACAAATCTATTCTCAGACACACAGACTGTTTTTACTTCTGCAGGGATTTTCCTTGTTTCCAAGAATTTTAAGAACAGCAACAAGCACGTAACACAACCAGACTTTATCTTCATGTGAATTCACAGACGATAGGTTTAAGAACTAAAATCAATTTAACAATAGATTAATAGATGCTAAATTATTAAGTGTTGTTGGGCTAAACACTGAACCCTACGTCCCAAATGTAAGTCGCTTTGAAGAAAAGCATCTGCTAAATGACTGTAAAACACAATAGATCAACAATAAACAGTACAAGTGTGGCTCTATGCATAAACTGTTATGGTTCATAAATATGTATCAAAATGCCCAAAATAAAATGCCAGGCATGCTTCATAGATGACATAAGATTTAGGAACACTGACTATGGTCTAATGTTCCCAGAATAAGGATTATCCTGTTTCAGAATGATGCAGTAAAACAAGGACAGATGGAGTTTGTATGAGACAATATTTCTCATTCAATGTATTATTCATTAGTACTTAAGAACAATTAACAAGATCTTTTTTAAAAAACGTAAATGGGTCCGCAAGTTTTTTATGTTTAAGTTACCACGGCACAACAATACTCACTGAATTCATCATAGCCAGCTGAGATGGATAAGCCTTGCAGGGGAAGTGGATCTTCACCCCCCCAATGGTGTACTCCACGCGTGTTGTCATCTTTACTTATCTTCTATGTCTTCATCACAGGAAATAAAATGCTGTTTAAAAACAAATGTCGGAATAATAACTTTCTACACGGACTGAGTTCAGTGTAAAGACAGTAATGTACTCAACACATCAACCTATAAGGTTACAAGCTCAAGAAACTGCAACAGATATGAAATAATTCTGCATCAATTTATCACAAGTCATCATTCAAACCTGATTTTCTGTCTTAGTCTGAAGCGAGTTTGCCACCCAAAAATGTCACCTACCCTGTTTACCAAGAGCTAATGCTAACTGCCCCCTTAGCATATTGATCAATAACTGGAACCTAAACATATTAATTAAATAGGTAATAGTTTGAAATGAACTCTTCAGACATACAAACAGACAGACTATTACTCTTACATTTACTCTCACCTTTCTCTTGCCATGAGTCTTCCCGCTCTCAAAAATCACATTATTACGCTGAGCGGATGTTACCCATTAGGACGTTACTACTTCCGGTTGTTGACTTCAAAATCAAATACTATTTACATAAATAATAATAAAAAAATTCAATATATCTGTCTGTGAGATGTTTTACTTTAGTGTATAGTGTATATGTCACTATAAATATCACTGGTATTATGTTGTAAATCAGATTAATTTTTAACTCTTAATTTTTAACAGTTGCAACCTTTATTGTTTACTAAGAGCACAGCAGAACAACGTAGATAAACATCCGACATTTTACAAAAAGAAATGACATGACACTTATTCCCAAATATAAAAAAGAAACTTTTTACTAAGTATATAAATTATGTAACTTTCAGTCTGTCAACATTGAAAGGTGCGCCGTATTGGAGCTTGAATTTCCTTCCGGGGATAAATAAGGTGGGAAGGTATGTGAGTATGCCATTGAATTATGAATCTTTATTTGTAGAATATTTGTTGTTAAATGTTAGTAGCAAACCCCCCCGGACGAGGCTTAAACCAGCAACCTTCTTACTGCAGACCTCTGTGCAGCCTCTTTTCACACAAGTTGTCTTGATTCAACAACAACATTAGGCTTATAAGAAAACATGAAGCTATGATATCAATATGACAATAAAGCAGACAAAGAAAGGCTTTAAAAACCAGCAGAGCTATGGTTATGTAAAACTTTATACAGTGGCCCCAGTGACTAAACTCCTGCTTTGTTTTCTTACCTCAGGATAAGATTGTTGAAGACATGAGTTTTAGGTACAGAAAGAAGAGTGGTTACCTAGTCTAAATACAATATGCCGACCATGTTTCAGCATAATGAGGAATTAACACTCAGGAGAGGCATGTGGAAATGAGCTGGGATGAGATAATGTGAAAGGATCATTATTCAGTTTGACCAAAAGTAAAACAAAGCATGTTAGAAAATAAACCACTGCCAATACTTAACTCAGAGAGAATTTTATTTAAATACGTTTTTTATATGAGTTGTTAATTTTTTTCACATTTATACAGTACACATGCATGTTAGCTGTTAGCACAGCATTCATAGTAGGGGTAGTGAGTACTAAGTAAACAAAAGATTTAAGGAAATCCTCAACAATAAAATATAAAATACAACCCAAGGGATCCAAAGCAAAGTAACAGGATGTTTTAAACATGACGATTAACAACACGCCTGGAACCCAAACAATTCTGGGAGATTATGTTTGATTTTATTCTAATTCTGGCAATGTCAGGCTACTATGTGACAAATTACAGATAGGAATTGCACTTAGCTCTGAGGGAGAAAGAAAACAAAATATAATCATTGTGTAACATTTAACAAAAGATATCTTTTCTATTTTTCTAATAAGGTGAATGTACATTATTACCATCCTTTACAAACTAAAGAGGCAAAGGGAGCGGCATGGTTTTGTTCCACGCAGCTTCTAAACAAATTGAATTCTGTTATCGGACACTCTCCAGCTGCTGGGCTGTCATCACACACTGAAATCCATTCCTGCTTGTGTCACTATAGGAAAAAAACTAAACCAATTCTTCTCAAAGTTACCATAAAAGTGCAAAACTTTCTTATTAGAAAGTTCATGCACAGTGTATTTACTTTTACATCAAACAGGAAGTATAGAGCTACAGCATGGAGGGACAGTGGCTTAAAGAAACGCTTAAAAAAAAATACAACCAGACCAGTAGGACAGACTGATGGAGACACTTTCCCTCCAAGCATACCTGTCAGTGCAGCTCAAATGGAAGTCTGACGCCATGAAATAATCAGAAACCTTTTGAGCTGTAAACAAATCCCTCTGAGCAGAAGTCTTCCGTCAGACAGAAAATCAGTGGAAACAATCTAGTCCCCAGAGACGGACATCCCAACATCTGAGAGATCAGATGAAAGGCATTCTCAGAGACTTAAAGATTACAACATAAAAGGATGAAGCAGGTTCGGGGAAGTGACGACACCAAACAGCTAAAAGTGCCATCATTAACTAAAGATACACTGTGCCATTACAACTTTAAAAAACACCTGAAGAAGAACTAATGTGGATTTAAAAAGGGGAAATATTGACACCCATTACACATCATTTTATATTAATATACATGATGTACTAGCTTACCAAGTCGTGGCTGTAGCAGCACCTTCCGTTTATATTCAAGACAATTCTCCAGTGATTTAAATAAAATAAGTCTGTAAAAGCCCAGCATCGGTACACGTTGACAGAGCTGGAAACCTGCAGTAGGGCTCCTCTAAAAGGGACTCTCGTATCCTATCATCATACCATAAAAGAATTTATAAAAAATATATTTACTTTACATAAACAATTAAATACTCAGCTATAAAATGCTTAATATTTACACTAGAAACATTAATTAAACTTCATTCTTACAACTTACCAGAGACCGACGTGAAATAAGACACAAAGTTCAGTGTGTAGGATGCAGGGAGATCCATCAGAACAATGTTCTCAACAAATCCTCTCTGGATCCAGACTTTTCCAGAACCCACCATAAGGGTTGGCGGCAGGATGCACCGACGTTGCGGGATGTCCCTTCAGCCTACACACTGCTCATTTATTGGCATTTCAGAAGAATCTGACGACAAAACCACAAATAAAATTCATCCAAAACCAGAACCGGTTCTGGAAACTGTTCTGCTGCGTAGTGACAACAGAAACAGAAATGTCTTTGCAGACTGATTCACTGCTGGAGTGTGTTTCAGTAAACACATAAAGTGGTTTTGTTATGCTGCTGCAGAATGGGAGAAATGTTATTAGACTCCTTCTGTTTTTTCTCAGCATTGTGTTGGACCAGCGGCGGCCTGTCTGAAGTCCTGCGCCGGGCTTTCTTTGCCAAGGGGCCTGATGGGGACGCGCCATTTAAAGTTCTTTTGTTGCTGGTTGTCCTGCTGCTCATTGTTCTATCAGGACAGGAGTGGCTGGGCAAATCGCTGCTGCTGTTTGAACACAGTGGAGTGAGAGCGAAGGGGTCAGAGAGACTCATGTGGTACAGGCTGTTGCTTCCAGAGAGTCCGTCCCGCCGCTCGAGGGCAGGGAGGAAGTCACAGATGGCAGAGTTGGAGTCTTCATCAGGAGGCCGCTGCGGAAAAACAACACATACAGCTTACTCATGAAGATAATGCACATTTAATATTCTCTGTTAAACCAGTGGTGGATGGAGATCTTTACCCCCCTAATTGCATCCAGAGGACATTTTATTCAACTAAGTGGTCCAAAGGGGGATTAAGAGGAGGAAGCAACAAAAAGTCAAATAAATCTAACTACAGTTTCACAATGTACCTGCAAATGATCCAAACTGCATTATCACTGCTTATTGTTTAACATGATTCAAATGATAATGAAAAGGACATTTAAGATTTACTTTTCAAACAGGCTCCTGCAAATATGGATTATTTTCAATATAAAATCTCAAGTTTGAAAATAAAAATAATTTACCAGAAAAGCTTTCATTTCAAGTTTACATAAATCACTTCCAGGTGGTGGGACGCTCGATTAATTGATTAATCCTTTTATTCATCAGTAAAAAAAAAATGCAGGTACACTGGGATTTTTTTTCCTTGTACAGAAATGTCACTTTGTTCATATTATTAGTAGCAGTGAGAGGTGATTGTACCTAAAACAACCGCATAAAGATTTTCCACAGCTGTGTGGACAGCTGAGGCTGTTCCCATCATTAAACAGAATATTTTCTTTTGGTAGGATTGGGATTTCAGTTTTATCTCCCAAAAGACACAAACCAGGAGATGCTAGTAGAATTATTCCTGCCCATGTCTCCACAAATTCCAGTACAATGAGCCAAAATAGCTCCACCATCCTGTACGAGGTGCAGAAAGACACCTCATGTTTGCATTTGCAACATGGATCACTGCTTTGAAGAGCCTCCAGGGCATCTAGTACTGTATGGAATAACTTTCCCCTCAACTTCCCACACATACTTCCCATTATGTGCTATGCTTGCGTTTCTTTGCTGATACCTCAGTTAGGATCTGTCTGCCTTCTACATCATTTTACATGGATTGAGCTCTAGTCAGGGTTGTAACTGGACGTCCTCTGTGCAGTTAAAAATAAACAAAGCACACAGGTTTAAATGCATCTGTCGTCCCTACCTGAAGTAATGGAGTGTCTGCGCGGGATATTGAGGTGGGAGGACACTGGGACACCTTGGCCAAGTCCAGAAGCACTTCTTCCTGGTGCAGCGTTTCTTGTGATGAGCCCGGCTCCTGCAGGGCAATCACAATGGCGCTGGTGTTGTCAGCACGCAACATTCGCTGGCGCCACCGCAGCAGTGCGTGGCTGACCAGCTGCCTTGCACTCGATACCCCACATGGTGCCTGCAGTAGGGATGTTTAAAGAGATGTTCACATGAGCTGATAATCCCATAATCACATTAGTGATTAGAAATCTTTTTACCACTCACCATTTCCTCATCATTGTTCTGACACATGGAGATGGCTTCCTGTGGTGGAACCATATTCCACAAACCATCACTGCCAAGGACGATGTAGCGATGTTTTCTGGGGTCAAGAATCACCACACTGGTGTCTGGCTCAGGAGAAACCACAAATTCCCCACTGTAGAAGTCATAACTCCACAGATCTCCTGTCATAAAGGAAGCGTTTTGGAACAATCAGAGAGAGAAACATTTTCCCTGTAACTGGTCAGAGATGCTGACCAGACAAATAAGCAAGACAAGCAGTAACCTGAGACATTAGCAAGCTTTCCACCTCTACATGTCTAGAGCAGATTCATACCAAAAAGGGGAAAAATTGTGAGCAAGAGTATGATATCTCTGCCCAATTTGTCATGCGATATGAAAACGAGCATACTGCCTCAAACTGCAGGAGTGCCGGTGGCTTTATCATTGTAAAAAGATAAGATTTATCAAATGAATGAAGTTTTTATCGGGGCTGTTAACGTTACGATGAGACATGTACATATGAAATTACCAGGCAAGTTTGTAAACAATAAAGGGTATTACTCTTGTTATATGAATACAGCATTATGTAATAGTAATATCTATATGTTACTAATAATAACTGCAATATTTGTAAAAGATTAGAAGAGAAACAAGTGGAGGCGGAGCAGCAGGAAAAAGCCGTGGCCGACTTTTCCTACAGCACAGTCTGGGAGCTGAGTGTCTTTAGAAATGCTCTAACCTAAAGCTCGGGCTACGGCCAAGAAAGGTATCTGATCGATGACGGTGCTCCGCCGGACTGGTCCATTGTGACTAAGCCTCGGCCTCTTCCAGACCACCCGGTTCACTCCTGACTTCTTGATCACACTGCCAACACATAGCAAAAGAAGATTTCACTCATTTTAAAAACTCCTACTAGATTTCACAGTCAGTTTAAGACCAATATAAACATATCCGTTTCTTTTGTCAAACAGCAAAACCAGTCAGATAATGGGACCCATTACATCTCTGCCCCAACTTGTCTTTCTAAACTGTGCGTCTTTGCTTCGACTGCAGCCTTATCTGACAAAAAGCACCAAACAAGCAAATTGTAAACCTTTTCTGTGCTGTGAATTCTTCAAGACTTTGATCAATCAACATCTCCCACAGACAGAATCTGACTTTTCCTCCTGAGCACGTATAGAGACAAGCATGTGGGTTCAATCAAGAGGCCAGCTTGAGCTAAAACTGCACTAGACTACAGAAAGGCAACGTTAGTCTGAATGTATCGCAAGTTTAGGATTTTTACTGCTGCAACGCACCTGAATCATATTAATGGCTCGCAGTGTTGGAGTACAATTTGACAAGCTGTTTAAATTATGTGTGTTGGTAGAGGAAAACATGTCTGACCTGCCAGACTGCAGCTTTTGAGAACTGGAATTGCCAAACGGTGAGCAAGACTCAAAGATGCACAGTAATCAATGTTCTCTGGACATAGAAGACAATCCTGTGAAAGTTTAGCATTTCATAGCAACTCACAAGCTCATTGTGGACTCAGTCCACAGTCTCTAGGTCAGAGACTTTATTTATTTATTTTTTAATTAACACGTTTAATTTATAACACAAATGTAAACATAAGAGTTATGGTCATTATCTATTTAATTGTGTTTAAAAAAAATCCTTCATTGTTAATGAGAATGATCCACCATCGGTAGGTTGTTATATTTGTACATAATTAGATATAAACTAACTTATGGTTTGTTTTAAAGATTTCAAAATATATTTTTGCAATTTGGCAAAACAGCTGTTTGTATTTGGAAACTGACAGTCCATAATGATCCTGAAATAAGATTTGGGTTTTAAAAAAAAACACCCTTTAACTTCAAATCTAAACTTTGATATTGAAGCGTGCATATTTAGAAATACTGACACAATTATCTAGGCTGAAAAGGCTGTTTTATGGTTTCTTTTAGTCTTTTTGCTTTGTTTGCTGTTAGTTAATGTGAAACACCTGAACCCTCTGCGCATATGTTTCTGTTTTACTGTATTACTGGACTGAGTAATGTTAAGTTATGATACAAAGTAAAAGCTAAGTTTAGCTCATGTTTGCTAACAAGGATCAGAGACTTTATTACAGCGTGTCAGAAAGCATCGGTCCAACAGCTAATGGTTGGCAAAAATTAAGTCATTTCAGAAAAATCTATCCAAATAGATCAGCAAATCTACTTCTATAGTATATTATGTGTAGTTCATCTGATTGCATTGATCTTCTTATTAAACCTCAGAAGGAGGATTTTCTAATACATCGTGATACACAACACCTTCGTATTATAAAACAGCATACATTGTACCTCAAGACCGCCAACGTTCAATTTCAGATAATCAACCTGCTAACTTGATCACATCATTACAACTGTTCAGTTTTTTGCCAATCATTACACAGCCAATCAATAATGGCAGCTGATCAACAGGGAGGTAAAATGATTAAATGAAGGACATTATCTCTTTGACCAGATAGCGTTTTGATTTACTGTTGTGCAATAAGACATTTTAGCACTTCCTAAAGATGCTGAATCATAAGAAAAGCTGATCCAAAGCTGTGGATTGTGTTCCTGGAAACATCTATACATTAATTAACACACACACCGTATCTATAGCCTGCCAGTTTTCTCATTTCTGTTTATATCCATATGCTATCATCAACAAGCAGTGTCTGTGAAGAAACCTCACCTCCCCCCGAGACCTTCAATCCGCTCCCGCTCCCGAGGTAATTCAGGCTTGTGGTCTTGTGTGATTTCCACCGCTCTAATAAATGGGACTGATGGATCATCTTGGACTCCTAAAACCACAGCAGAGTCCCCCACATGGGCCACATACATACGATTTCCTCGGAGAACCACTACACTGGCAGTGGTGCCCGATGTACTAGGAAGACCTGTGAGGGTTTTAGGCCATTCAGCTGAGGAGATAAAGACAGGGGGAAACATGAGTTGATTCATACTGTCTGTAAATTATTCACAACAAGTTCCCCTTTAAAAACATTGAATGAGTTCAATTTATTGCGAGAACTTTAAATTACAAGAAAGGTGTCCTGCTAAACCAGACATGCGCAGTGGATACGACGAATGAAGCAGCTGACACATAAACAGCTGACATGCCCCGGCAAGTCCAGACACCGGTATCTGTACGGCCTTCACTGGCCAGAAACTAGTCAAAACAGCCACAAACAATGTAATAATATATGTAATATATGCTTTATAGGGAAAAAAAACATTTTGAACATAGTACCTATTACTGTGACCATAGTTTAAACTGGTAAAGCGGGTGCTATACCTCGCGCATCCGCGGTGGCAGGCTTTGTTCGGAGGGAAGCCGGTGCTTTTGCTAACTTTGTTAGCAATGTCACAGTTTAATGTAAAGAATAAGCTAAAGGCTCATTAAATTGTGTATTTAATGTTTAAACGACTGAGCTTAAATAAATTCTTTTAATAACAACAAGAGTGATAAATGTCAGTTTTCTGAAAACAAGCCGATTTTTAAACCAGCTGAAAATGAGCGGGCGTAGAACCTTCTCGTCTGGCTTTGAGCTAACCGTACGCTACGGTTCATGGAGGGGTAAACACATTCAAGGCGTAGGCCGCAGATTACGATCTGATACGGAGTACCTCATTTATATTCGTGTTATTTAAATAAGGATATCAACACATATATTATTAACATAAACAGCTTCACAGTTATGAAGAGTGTTGGGAAACTTACGTAGCTTTTTCCACATAGCATGGTGGCAGGCTACAAATCCTTTGCGTATAGCCGAGCAAACCTCCCGGTCACAGTCAGACCAGAAGCCCCGCTGTTTCTTAATAAACTCCCATAAAAAGTCTCGTGCAAACTGCGCCGCTTCGCGACCTCCGTGGCCATCGAACACGGCGAAGAACGCCACGGAACGGCGGCAACGGCTCGGCTGAAGTAGAGGCGAGTACCGACTTCCCGGTGATGTCTCCACAAAAATACTTTGGCCTTCTGTTCGCACTGACTCACAAGATTCGTTTATAACCTGTGGCTTCTGCAAGGTTACGCAAGTATGGTCTGGTTGAATATCTCCAGCTGATGAGTTGAATGTGCAATCATCCCCAACGCTCTCCTCCCGCTCACCCGGCGTTGGTTCATCTTCTCCCGGCTCGGGTTCCACTATGACCTCGGTAACATCTTCCATATATTTCCGGCCTCCCTGGTCAGTGAACACGCTCACTCGCATGAGTAATGCATTTTCCATTGCCCCAGATACAAGAACCTCTCCGATCTTTCAAAAATGTCACATGTAAAAAAAACTATGCAATAGTTTAATGCAGAGCGGTGTCCTGTCTTTGTTTATGTCCAAGCGGAGTAAGCATGCTCAAAACTTACGCGATGACGTCGTGAACGTCCTTCTTCTCGTAAGTTGACGTGGCAATATTGTTGCAGCTGCTGCCCCCTAGCGGTCAACCCAAAAGCATTAGTAGACTATAGCGAGAAAATACTTTTTTGTTGATGTTGTTTTTTGTTTGTTTGTTTGTTTTTACTTTATTTTGTTCATTCCCGAGATTTGAGGCCATAAAGCTCAATCACCTGTGGATATCTTTTGTATCGTTTGTCTTTTTAGAACCAGCAGCAACAACTGGTCAGCTGACAGAAGGGAAGTGGAACAAATAAAGTGGGACAACATAGAGACTTAAAAAAAATCAGAATCTTAAAATTGACCCTAAAATGATTTGGGCAGCAAATGCAAATATTAATAGCTGTGATCAAAGAGTTCAAGTCCAGTATCTAATTCTCTTCCAGAAACTTTTAACCTGGTCAAAGGCTTCAACTGGGTTGAAAAAAGGCTTCTATTTACTGAATTAAGTTAAAAGATTGGGGCAGTGGCAAATCTGCACTTCTCCGAGATATTCTCCACTTTATTATTCCCATCTTTTTTGGGAGGGTTTCATATATCGAGAGAAATACTCAGCTCAAACTCACCGCAAAGCTAAAAAAAAAAAAAAAATTAATAAAAAATAAATAAATCAAAAAGCAAATTAAATAAAATTACCAGAGAACAGTGAAACATTTGTCACATCCCTATAAGCTCTTAAAGTTGCCATTAAAGCAAAATTTGAAGCAAAATGTCACAAAATAAACGAGCAAAGATTAAAACTCTTTAACTCTGAAAATGATCAAGAATAGTTTGTGTTCTGTTTAAATTAACTTTAACACAAAATGTGAAAAAATAGTGTATGGTAGATTATTTTTTCATGTTAATGAGCAGTGGAGCGTGACACCCATGAAAAACCTCATAAATCTTAATAAAACAATTGCGAATTAATTGTTTTTAACCTGTCAAAAATAGCAAGAATTAACAAAAATGATTTTTACAAGCATTTATCATTTTAGTACAAAAGTTTTTTCCCCCGTTTACTGTTCATTACGTCATTACGTCATCGCCTGTAAATGTGTGCGTCAGGACGGGGGCACGGAACTGCTGTAGGGTTGACGAGCAATCATCAGAAATGAAGGGAAAAGATGGGAATTGTACATCGATTATAGAACCTCGGCGCGAAATTTTGAGTATATGAATGTTTGTTGGCTCACTACAAAGCGAATGTTTTATGAGGACTGCAGGAGGAAGGACTGTAATTGCAGTAAGGTAGCGAATGTAGGGGAGAGCTGGGGAGGGCAGTAGCTGTTGGGGTTTTTTCGGAGAAACAACATGGCTGCGGTGGAGCTCGAATGGATCCCAGAAACACTGTACAACACCGCTATCTCGGCTGTGGTGGACAATTACAGCCGATCAAGAAGGGACATACGCTCGCTACCAGAAAATATACAGTTCGATGTCTATTATAAGGTAAGATTTAGCGGTGAAGAGGCTCAGGAAAGTGCGAGACACACCATCCAAGACGAGCTTCTCTGATCAACTGCTAGCCTCAGCCTCATATTGACAACGGTACAGCTCTCTGATGAAGAATAGCTTTAAGTGGGACCACATCAGTTAACGTATAGTTTATATTACTGAATTTATTATTAAGACTGCAAGATAAATATTCCTATCTACATAACAAGTCTCGTTAAATTCCAAAGCTTTTGGCAACATTGACCCTGGTGGTTACGTCAGTAAAGTTGCTGATGAATTATTTTCGCATTGGTATGGTAAACAAAGCAGTTTTATGAGTTATATTGTTTGTTTTTGTTTTCTTTGTTTGTTTGTTTGCTTGTTTTGCTTCCACTGACCCACATTATTTAAAGAAAAGCCAGGCTGTGCTTTTCTGGCAGAGATGCTTGCTACAATAGATCTGAGCCAGCAAAAATGTAAAAAGTAAAATATGTTGTATTTTCAGAAGACAACAACAAAAGGTCTTGTTATAAATTATGACAAATTTCCCAGATAGAAATGTTTTAGTTTTTCTGTTTAGAATACAAGGTGATGTCTCCAGTCTGGAAAAGTCTCACACAGGGTTAGTATGCATACAAATGAAAATATTGATTTATTTTTTAAATTAACAAGACAAGTTTAGTTTATAACACAAATGTAAACATAAGAGTTATGGTCATTATCTATTTAATTGTGTTTAAAAAAATCCTTCATTGTTAATGAGAGTGATCCACCATCGGTAGGTTGTTATATTTGTACATAATTAGATATAAACTAACTTATGGTTTGTTTTAAAGATTTCAAAATATATTTTTGCAATTTGGCAAAACAGCTGTTTGTATTTGGAAACTGACAGTCCATAATGATCCTGAAATAAGATTTGGTATTGAAGCGTGCTTATTTAGAAATGAATACTGACACAATTATCTAGGCTGAAAAAGCTGTTTTATGGTTTTTTTTAGTCTTTTTGCTTTGTTTGCTGTTAGTTAATGTGAAACACCTGAACCCTCTGCACATATGTTTCTGTTTTACTGTATTACTGGACTAAGTAATGTTAAGTTATGGTACAAAGTAAAAGCTAAATTTAGCTCATGTTTGCTAGCTTTTTAACTAACAGCCTTTTTAAATCTCTGGTTTTGTGATAAATCTTGCCTCCTTTTAGGAATTGAAGCAAATTTCTGCTGTGATGTGGGGTGTGAGGTTAAATATTTATGATCCATAAGCACATCGTACTGACATTCTTCCAGATCTGCTTATATTGTAGGGACGCTCTCACAATGATAAAGTAATTGTAATATTGGCTAAACTTAGCTTTCTGTATCACACTTTTGCCAAATTAACATCATGTAACAAAGTGTTAAAACATACAGTAGTTAATGATGAAGTACATTTATGCAATAAAACACTGTTTCTACCTTTTATAGGTTGATAGATGGAAAAGTTCTCTCTTGTTCTTTTGTGTCTTTTGCTGGTTGGTACCATCTGATGTGATGCTGCCTCTGCAGCTTAGTCTAATGGTGTTGCTCATCATGATAGATTAAAGGTTCAATTTTAAGAAAAGTCATGTTCACATAATATTCTTTAAATATACACATGTTTAAACTAGCAAACATTTTTACTGGGCTATACCTTTTCCTTCCAATCTGTTGTTGGTCAGTGAGCTGGTATAGTTTGTCCTGGCAATCTGAATTTATCCTGCAACATTTTATGAATGAATAATGTCTATGAATCACCACAATGCAGATGATTTGTCCTGATTTGAGAAAAAAAACAAGGAAATATGTTGGTGGTGTCCTACATTTTGGTTTTAATTGAGTAAAAAGACTTTGCCAGACTGCATCAGATGCAAATGATAAAAGGTTCAACCAAGCATAGTTTTTTTTGGTAGTTGCATGAAGGAGTCATCCAGAAAAATCTGTTCGGACCACTGCTTTGTTACATGTTCGTTACATGTCAACCATGTTTAAATGTAGAAGAAAACTCCCAACAAAACATAGTTTGTGCAACTGGTACATGCTACTGTAGCTGCTTTGGTGCAGCATCTGGTGACATTTGTCCCCAAAGTAGTTCATGTCGATCAGCAGGGGGGTCATCGGTGTCTGGTTCTGTTACTAATCATGAAGCTCAGCAGAAGTGAAAGAAGTTTGCTGCCTTGCATGATGTCTTCTTGGCTGCCTTTATGCCTTAAGTTGTGGAGAAACTTGACTAAAGTAGAAGACTTGACTAGACTTGCTTCCAGTTTTGATTGATTTGCCTCCAATTTACTCCCTCAGTCCAACACATTTAGGCATTCACAGAAAGGGTTGAAAAACTGCTGAAAAATTCCTCTGAATGCTAGCATTAGCATGGAAAATGCTGATGATGTCACTTTGAGAAACTTGCTTTTCCTATCTTAGTCTAGCATGTTGCTGTTTACTGATCAGCCCTGAACGCACAGTGCAGCTCATATTGATGAAATTGTGATGACGTTTGCAGGATTTTGATCATGCATGCCTTTTTTCCCACAAAGCTGCTTCTGAAATTGGATAAAAAATTACTAGCTCACCGGATCTTACAATGCTTCTGTAAACATTCTGAATTCATGTTGGTACTTCCATCTCCTGAGAAAGATACTCAGCATCTTAGTGGACCAAACAAAGTGTTAGGAGTGTGAACATCCTGTTCTGAACAGATACTTAGTTCAGAACATCCGTTAAGAACGAAGGAATATAATGACAACAGAAGAGTTGTTATGCTTACAAATGTGTTTTCTCTTCTGGCCAGACTTTGCCTAAAGTGCTTCTTTCTGGTAATTTAGTTGCAACTGAGTATGTACAGTGCCTTGCGAAAGTATTCGGCCCCCTTGAACCTTGCAACCTTTCGCCACATTTCAGGCTTCAAACATAAAGA
>JBAMIG010000009.1:863184-879994 GCA_037177335.1 Kiunga ballochi | reverse complement strand
TTAAATTATCCAATAAATTTCGTTCCACTTCACGATTGTGTCCCACTTGTTGTTGATTCTTGACTACAAATTTAAAGATTATATACCTTTATGTTTGAAACCTGAAATGTGGCGAAAGGTTGCAAGGTTCAAGGGGGCCGAATACTTTCGCAAGGCACTGTAGGTGTTGTGTGACCAATATGACACAAGTCTGACCCACAGCAGTCGTATTCAGTTACACTAAGATGTTTTTGTTCTCAGCATCAAAAGCTAAAGCGCGTTTCCTTTCTGATTTATATATCAGCTTTTCCACCGTTGTGAACACACTGCAGCATCTTTGTTAACAACGTAAATCTCACGAATAGAAAAGCAGACGGTTCCCCGAGAAACCGGATTTTGTTTAGCTTGATAAAACAAACTGCAACTTTTGTCCAGATAAACACTAACTATTTTAACGAGCTTCATCATTTTGAATGCTGGTACCGCCATCATTTGCACCCATGTTGTGAGAAAACCATGGTTGTTTCTCTGCTAGCCATCATACAGATGGCGAACAAAAAAGCGGCAATGCCTCGGCTACTAATTGAGGCTCTTAATGTTGCATCGCATGTGAAATGGCTTCCCAGGCAACAGAGTACAACATTTGTGTGATCATTTATCCTTTTGTGAGCACAGCTGCCTTAATTTACAAGCCCTGCCTTCTAAAGTTGCTATTTTGGAAAGCACCACCCAAACTAAATGTGTCAGGGTTTATCAGCTGCACACATTGATCTCATGTTTGAACCTCACCCACACAAGTCGGACCACAGAAGAGACTGGTTTGGTCACGAACCCTAAAGGCCGTACCATGCAGCATGGAGCTACTTCCAGCTCTATGCATTCTGATGACAGACTAGACATCAGCAGGTTTTTTTTGTTGTTTAAACTCATGAACGGCAGACAGTATTGTCCAAAGTATCATTTAAACTCTCCCCCAGAACGGGATTGAACCTCTGCAGCTTCATTCTACAATGCTTTTCCAAAATGTACATGAATATGTTTAATGTGTTGTTACATGTACACACCAAGTCTCTGTGTTCATCTTTTCCATCCCGTCTGTGTGTCTCAGCTTTACCAGCAGGGCCGGCTCTGCCAGCTGGGAGGGGAGTTCTGTGAGCTGGAAGTGTTTGCTAAAGTGCTCCGAGCCTCAGATAAAAGGTAAAGCTTCACAGTGCTGAAATGTCCAGATTGACCCATCAGTTATCTCAGAAAATGCACTTTTTATAGCTCCCTTATTCTGACCAAGTGGCTGCACAAGGAGAAAGACCCTTAGGTGAAACAATTGAAGAGTATTTGCATCTTTACCATACTAACACATCCCATGATGACACATTAATGCTAATGTGTTATTTATAGAGCAGAATTAAATAATTTCCTGATTGAAAGCCTTTATGTTGCATGTTTGCAACCTGATGATGGCTTTCCAAAATGAAACCAAAGCAGTTTTTCATGTTAACTTTACACAATATCTGTATTTTATACAAATACGTTTTCCCAAGGTTCCTAGGCCACATCTATACACAGACTAAGTGATTTAGATTTAAGAAATAAAGGGTTTTGTACAAAAGGAGCTTTTCCAGAAAGGTGTGTGTTCACACATTTCCAGGGAAAACTGTTTTGTATCAACACCAGGCCTGTGAGTATTGCTGCAACAGAAATATGCCAAGTACTTAGAAGAAGCTATGGAGCGTGCTCAGTTGCTCTCTGCAATAAAGAAGCAGAACAAGAGGAAAACATGTGCTTGTGCCTTCACACAGACATGGTTCTGATTCTGTTCTGGAGTCTGGGAACTTTGTTGCTCTCTGGTGAACTGGCCCTCATTCACACCAGTAGCGAGGAGTCACGTTACTTTCAAAAACACCGGCACAGTGGTGTCACCAGTGATCCCAGTGGTAGCAAAAGGGTTAATTCGGTTCTGCAGCATGCTGTTACTGGTTCTGGGATTGTGGTTGCAAAAATCCAAACCAGTTGCTGGTAACGAATAAAACTGGCCCTTTCCAGGAACAAGCTCTGCGTTTACTTTTGGGTGTTTGTGTGCCTGAATCCCCCTGGGTTCTGGACGTAGAAGATAAACTTGCTGCATTATTTACTTGCATAATTTTTTTCTAACCATTGTCAGTACGCAGAAATAAATTCTGAACTCGACTCTGCCCATTACTGGATGAACTAATTTAACGATTGCAGCATGAAAGAGGCATGGAAGTGTGAGGATGGTGACATATGACACCGTTTAAAACAAACGTCCTCGTTTATGTACTTAAGCAAGCATAAATGGGATATACTTCCTATGTACATTGGCAGTGTTCTTCTACTTCTATATATACTTGCTGCAAACAGCTGATGCTTGATGGAACCAAAACGTTCTGAGCTGGAAGTCACCACTAAGGGAACCAAACAATAACTGGATCAAGTCCAGTTTCTGTAAACAACAGTTTAGTAAACTGTTGCCATTTGGTAGTTTCAAACAAGGCTCATCAAGACTATCCTCCATCGTGTTTATCCCTTTCCTATTTGTACATACTCCACCTGGCTTTGCTCTGCTCTAACAGGTTTCAGGGTGTTTCCATCAGAGATTTCACAGACTAAGTAGATGTAGAGTAGTTACTAATGGAAAAGCAGCTTTTGATCCTGTGTTTATGCTCTTGTTCGCAAGTGCCTCTAGCAGTCAAGTCAATATTTTAGCGCACATGCAACTCATTACCGCTTATCAGAGTGAGTAGTCTACATGCCAAATATACCTGCAGCTATGATATTAGTTTGAATTATTTAGTAAAATGAACTATGGTCCAGTCCGAGCAGCGATAACGCTCTTCACACAGATGCTAGCTGGCTAAGCTAGCATGTTTGATCTGAAGACGGTCGAGGATAAACTTAAGAAACAAATTTTATTCTTATCATAAGTGGTATTTCTGCTAAGATATGCTGATGTGAGAGGAATAATTATTATTCATGTGTTTATTTTGCTCGGGAGTAGCTTTAGGAGCTGTAGCTTTGCAGAGTTACTGTCATGCAAAATTAGGCTTATTAGGGAGAGGAAAACACAGAATCCCTTGTATTGGAGTTTTAGGTGTGTTTATTAACACATTTTTTCACAGCTGTGGTTATTGATTCTTACATTTCTCTCTTTGTCTCCACAGGCATCTACTACATCACTGTTTCCAGGCCCTGATGGACCACGGTGTGAAAGTGGCCTCAGTTCTGGCAAACTCCTTCAGCCGCCGCTGCTCCTACATCGCCGAGTCTGACGCCCACGTCAAAGAGAAGGCCATCCAGTTCGGCTTTGTGTTGGGTAAATGTAGTTTGATCACATGAACTGCGATCCGATTTGCTTTGCAGTCCGACTGGTGTATCTCTCACTTGTAAAGGGACAGGATGTGGTTCTCTGCACAGGTTTGCTGTATCCATTCTGTGCAGCAGGTTGTGATTAGTGCTGTAGCAGCAGGCTGTTAGGGAACATTTCAAGTGGAAGAAATCAGGGATGAACTGGTATATAAGCACAACACTGGTATTTGGTGATATTCTGAGATTTTTCTGTAGGTTTGGATTATTTATTTGTTTTGTTGGCAACTCATTTATTTTAATGCACTGGGGTAATGAATGAGTGAATAACATAAAAATAATATCTGTATAATTTTTATGTTTTTTTTTTTTAATGAGCATATTTCTCTTTTTTTCCTCTGGTGCATTAAAGGGAAAATAAAAAAACAAACTAACTATTTGCTAAATTTTACAATCTTTGAGATCAACATGAAGCTGATATTATTAAAACAGGGTGAAATGGTGAAACAGGAGATTTGCTCCTAAAATAATAAACTAGATGCAGACACCAGAAAACTTGCCTGCTACCATTTTCAACTCCCTGCTGAGGGAATAAAATGAACATTTAGAGACCTAAAATAGATTGAATACGCTGCTTTTTACACTAACCTTTTTTCACTCCTGGCACCAAAACAAAAAGCTTAAAGCACCTGTGTTACATTAGAGTGAATTATTAAAACAAAACGTGCTGATGATGAGAAGAGAAATTAGGATGGACACTGATTTGCGTCAGACATTTACTTAGACTCTGTTTTCCATGATGAGAGATATATGTGGAGGATGGCCGGTAAAAGATGCTTCTTTATTGGAACCCAGCGCCTCTTCATCTTTTTTCTATTAAAAATCTTTCTTTACAGGTTATTTTCAATGGTTTGTTCTTTTCAGCAGTTCACATGTAGATCCTTACAGCATCAGTAAATAACACTAATAAGTTTAAAGTCTCCCAGTTTTCATTCCTCTACGAGAACCTGCACATGGTTTACCAAAGATAAATGTGTTCGTTTCTCTCCTAAGGTTCAGTTTAGTGTGCTGTCTAAAATCCATTTCTGATTTCAGGTGGCTTCTTGTCTGATGCCGGCTGGTATGGAGATGCAGAGAAAGTGTTTTTGTCGTGCCTGCAGCTGTGCACGCTCCACAGCGAGGTCCTCCACTGTTACCGGGCTGTGGAGTGCTGTGTCAGGTCTGTTTCATAAGCCTTCTACCCGCTTCACCTTCACACACCTGCGTTTCCTAAACACACTTAGTTTTTTTTGTCATTACCTAAGTAAGGGGTTTGTTTTAAAGTTGTGTAAATACCCTCCCCCGATTTTGTCATTTCAGATTGCTTCATGTCCGCAACGGCAACTGTAAGTACCACCTGGGAGAGGAGACCTTCAAGCTTGCTCAGTCTTACATGGACAAATTAGCCAAACATGGCCACCAGGCCAACAAGGCGGCGCTTTACGGCGAGCTCTGTGCCTTGCTCTTCGCCAAAAGTCACTATGATGAGGTATTCTGGTTAAATCAGAGATGCTTCTGTTTGTGTTTCTGCTGAGGAGCTCAAACTCCTTTCCCTCTTTGTTGTCTCGTCTATTAGGCATACAGGTGGTGTATAGAAGCCATGAAGGAAATTAGTCCAGGGCTGCCTGTTAAAGTAACTGTTGATGTCCTCCGACAAGCCTCCAAGGTTAAACGATGTTTGTAGAATAATCACAGTGTATAGAGTATGATCAGACGTGGCTGTAACCTTGGCTTTGTGTCTTTACTGCAGGCCTGTGTTGTGAAGAGGGAGTTCAGGAAAGCAGAGCAGCTGATCAAACATGCAGTGTTTCTAGCAAGGTAACCTGCTGTGCCTTTAAAACAACAAAGAAGCTGAAACGTCATTCTTTGTTACTTTTAATTCTGACTTTGTTTTCTGTCTTACAGAGAACATTTTGGACAGAAGCATCCCAAGTATTCAGATACGCTGCTAGATTATGGATTTTACTTATTAAATGTAGACAACATCTGTCAGTCAGTTGCAATTTATCAGGTAAGCATTGTGTTTGAGCGCCGAGGAGCTCTGTAGGAAGGATGTCACTGTTACAGATCAGCTAATATGCGATCATTTATTTCCTCATAAATGTTCTAAACCACACAAACGCTGTACTTTATTTTGAAAACATTGAAGAAAAAGCAAAGCAACAAACACACTGTTAACATTTGTCTTCTTCCAGATCTCTAATCACATGACTCACACATGGAAAATCAAGATATTTAGGATCTTTATGATTACTTGTGGTGTTTTTATTTGTCAGCATCTTGGTGGGTTTATGCTTTTCTATGTTCTAATATTCATGATGTGCGTCATGCAGACGGCGCTGGACATCCGACAGTCTGTGTTTGGTGGGAAGAACATCCACGTTGCCACAGCCCATGAAGACCTGGCATACTCCTCATATGTCCACCAGTACAGCTCTGGGAAATTTGACAACGCACTGTAAGTACAGTTTCCAAATTCCTGAAGCTTTCATTAATAAACAAGCTACTTTTTCTCTGCACAAGATGTTGAGTCAGAGTCTGAAGCTGTGTTCATGTTTCCAGGCTTGTGATGCAGCACATTATGAAAAAGACTTCATGCTAAGACAACAGAAGGCACAGATGGAGAGTTTCTCCGTCTTTTAATCCATTTTTTGTCGGGTGTTTCTGTGACCCCTGTCACTTAGATTCACAGTTGCTCAGTCTGAGTTCATAAAAAAACTCTTCTTAGAAGAAAAGTTCTTGGAAGTGTTTATCTGGGTCTAAATTGAGTTATATCTGAGTCACATGGCAGGTTGAGTCAGATGCTGTTTTTATTCCCTAGATTCCACGCAGAACGTGCCATAGACATCATAACTCATATTCTGCCAGAGGACCATCTTCTGCTGGCCTCCTCTAAGAGAGTCAAAGGTGAGGCAAGTTTCTTGGATTTGCTGGGCTGCAGCCCACTGTGTGGAGGGCAACATAGGGGATGTTAGGAAAGCATCTACAAAACCAGTAAATCCTAATAATGCTATAATCTTTGTCCCCAAGCCCTGATTTTGGAGGAAATTGCCATCGACTGCCATAATAAAGAAACAGAAGAACGTCTCCTGCAGGAAGCTCATGACCTGCACCTCTCCTCACTACAGCTGGCCAAGAAGGCCTTCGGGGAGTTTAATGTACAGACGGCTAAACACTATGGCAACCTGGGCCGACTCTACCAGTCAATGAGGAAGTTTAAGGTAAGATTTGGGAGAGTTTGAGAGATTCATCAACTTGTGGAAGTTTTGTTTGTTGTGTTGATGCATCTTAATGAGCAGCTTCCTCAAATGTTATGAATGATCAGATCTGCTGGCACGTTCTAATTAGCAGAATATAGATTCTGTTAATAATGATATTGATGATGGTAATAACGATAATAGCTCAGACATGGTGCAGCTTGTGTATTTAGTGGTGAAATGGAATCAGGAACAGGTGATTTATCCAGAATGTTTGGTTTTATTGTTTTGAGGGAAAACTACTAAAAAACCTCTATATTGGACTTTACTGGACCAATTCTGGCAGCTTTAAAACCAAACTATTTCCAACCAATCATCTGGCTTGGTATGGGATGCTTTCTTTCATTTTTTAATTGATTATTTGATCACACAAGCGCTACTTGCAGACGATGCCATCAGCAGGATCAGGATGGGACATGATGACTGGCTGATATACTGAACTGGGTCCAGTGTTATTTCCACCGACCCACCAGAACCATGGGATCCCAGTGAGAATCAGTGTGTGTAAACCACAAAAACGTGCATCCAGTTAATGTACAAGTTATTTGTTACTGATGTGGTTCTAACGGCACGGTGGCCTGGGTCCGTTCATTCATCCTGCTGCACAGCAGTGTGGAGAACAAGCTGCAGCAGAAGCTGTGCTGAGGCTGCTCCAGGTGATGGAGGTGAGCTGACTCCTCAGACCAGCAGCATTTCTCCATCTCCTATAGTCCAGTTTGGGCGAGTCTCTCTGAGTTGTGGATTTGTTCCCTGCTGACAGAAATGGCACCTGGTTTGGTCTTTGCAGCATTCTGGGCCAGACAGCTGCTGCTCGCTGGACGTTTCCTTTTCCTCAGAGAAGTGCTCAGTGTTAACTTTAGCAAGTCGTCTTCACCGTGTTTTTATGACTGCATGCTGCTGTGTGATTAGCCAATCAGATATTTGTATTAACTGGGTGGAGCTGAACAGGTGAGGTGATACAATTTACTGTGGGTGTATTCAAAAATTGGTCAATTTGCACCACTTACTTAGTATCTTTTATGCTATAATTTATATCTGTCATTGATCTACAATAATCTACTCCACACTGACTGGACAAATACAGATTTACAGAAACTGCTGCTGCTTTATTGTTGTAAAATATCCCTCTGACAAAAAGTCTTTGAACCCTTTGCTCTGTATTTTATGGAACCTCTCTTGAAACACTCTTTTCAGAAATGATGCTGCAAGTTTATTATAGTTGGATGTTTCTGTTTTTATAAACCAGGAGGCGGAGGAGATGCACATCAAAGCTATCCAGATTAAGGAGCAGCTCCTGGGCCATGAAGACTACGAGGTGGCCCTGTCTGTTGGTCACCTGGCCTCTCTCTACAACTATGACATGAACCAGTATGAAGATGCAGAAAGGCTCTACCTGCGCTCCATTGCCATCGGTCAGTAGCAGAAAAATCCTTCAAATGCATGTTTAACTCTTGTTTGCTATCGCTGCTAAACAATATCATTAACTCACCAGCTCCCAGAGACGTCTTTTGTGCTTCCTGCAAACAGAAAGCCAATTTAGCCGAGTGAACTCTTCGAGTGTGTGTCTGTAGCTTACCAAACATTTTATGAATCCACTCCAAGTGTGCACCCCAAAGACACCTGATGCACACAGCCAGCAAAACTGGCTCTCTACATCTACAATATTCTGCAGTCCATGAAAGATAAACCAAAATGCTCTGAAACAACGGCAGCACGGGGGTCTCTGCTAAAGCTAGCAGCCATCGAGTTAATGCTGTAATGAGTGAGGTCAACGAACCTTCTAGTCACGAGGCTTTAACTTTCTGATCTTGGATCAGAAATGTGATCAGAATTGGGAGCAAAATGTTAATTATTAGATTAGATTCCTCAGTTTAGTAATCAGTCATGTGATTTTATTTTTAGTTTTGTTGCAGGAGGAGAATTTCACAGAAAGCTGCCGTACAAGTAGAGCAGGTTTATCCATCCATAGAAATATGCAGATAAAAATCAAATGGTTCAAAGCAAATGTCATGTTTTTATGCCTTCAAAGTCAAAAATGTCCTTACATAAAGTTTGTAAACTAACTTTTAAGCTACAGATCAAATTAAAATAACTTTAAACTGCATTGATAAATATAACCCTTAGAAATGCTTCAGAGAACATAGAGAATGTATTTAAAGCTTTGCAATGCCTGTTTTTGGATTAAATATTCTCATCCTGTTTTTTATATAAGAAATAAAACCTATTTTAGCAGGCTGTTCTATGCAGCACTTAAACAGCATATTGTATAATTTGTAGACGTCATAATTACCTGTATTAATTCAACTTATTTAATTCATTTACCACTTACAGACATCGCTTATAAGTTTTACTTTAGAAGTCTTTTACAAAACCCCAAACATGTTCGCAGTCCACAAAATAGTTTGTATCTTTCTTCATACATTACCTCAATGGCTTTCTTCATGTTTAATCTGGACTCTGGTCTGGACTACCCGACCTAAGCCCAACTTGCTGGTTTTATATTGATGTGGTTGTTGAAAGTCACACCTCAGTCAGCACGTTACCAACTTGGAAAAAGATTTTCAGAGTCTGATGTTTTTGCTGCTGTCAAATGTCCAAACTGCTCCAGTGTCACCTGAACATTATATAAGGTTTACTGCTGTGAACTTTCTTCACACAGTTTAGTTTTGTGATTTGGATGCATTTTAGACTCTGTTCACTTGCTTTCCAGGTAAGAAGCTGTTTGGAGAGGGCTACAGTGGGCTGGAGTATGACTACCGAGGCCTGATCAAACTCTACAACTCTGTGGGGAACTATGAGAAGGTGTTTGAATACCACAATGTACTGTCCAACTGGAACCGGCTGAGGGACCGACAGTTTGCAGTGGCGGATGCTCTGGAGGACGTCAACACAACGCCTCAGCAGACCCAGGAAGTGGTTCAAGCTTTCCTATTGGCTCAAAGCCTGGGCCCCTCTCGGCCCTGTCTGGGCTGAATTCTTTCTTTCTCTCTCCTCATGAGGGGAAAAAAAGGCCAAGTTTTAGTCTGAGAACTCAAAAGTACAACCCAAATGTGATGCTCGAGTTTGATAGTAACACACAGTTCAAACTCATCAGCGGCTAGTCGGTTGGCTTTGTAGTCTCTGTAGCTGTCAGTACACACACACACACACACACAGTTAAAACAAACTTACCAAACCTCATCGACTCACTCACACTATCAAGTTGCAGCTTCAGAAAGATGCTGCTTTTCTCTGCAAGCAGGAGGAAACCCTCGGGCCTCTCCTCTTCTGTCGCCTCACGCCTTTTATTTTGACATTATTTTGTATTGTAACTGGTGAAGCTCTGAATGCCATGAGACTCCTCATCCCAAACAGAACCATGTTGTTCAGGGCATGTTGGGCAGTATCCACATCCTTCTGTGACCTGCTGCAACACAGATGGATATTTTTCACACCTGTACAGTAAAACAATACAGCAGATTGTACATTGGTTTCATTAGAAAGCTTTTCTCTGCGATGGGATGAACGTGTGGACTCCTGTGTTGACGTGCGATGTCCAGCAGTGGAATGTGTTGAACCAGCGGGGACGTTGTTACACCGAACAGGCTTTCAGAGGTCTTGTTTTTTGAGTTTTTTTCTTTTGTCCAACTCATACTGACATAGCAGAATTGAAATGCCAATAATTTATTTGCTGACGTGGATGTTTAGTTGGCGCTTCGTAAGCCAGTCATAAACTAGAGACAGACAGGGGAGCAAAGAGGAAGGTGCTACATGTACAAGGCTCAGAAGTATCCCTTTATTTGTTCATCTTGGAGCTTCTTGTGTGCGCGCATGTGTGTGTTGGTACACACCGATTTAACTTGGTGCCTAAGTGCTCCACAGATGAAACCAGCCTTACACCAGCTTGCAGTTATGTCTGTCTGCAGACGGACCCATATTTAAAAGTGCTTCATAAATTATTCTACCCTGAAGGGCACTGCGATGGGACCAAATTTCTATGCGTGTGTTGCTAGCTTGTGCATCAAGCCTTTCCTCCTCACTGCATCCTGTCAGAAATCCTCCTTAAGATATTTTCTGCCTCTTCGGCCTCTGTCAGTGTTTCTGTCTGAAATCTCATCTGTTGTTTCAGTAAAGAGTTGCTGTCATAATGGACCAATCAGGACAAGAACAACAAGGTTTCTTTTTTCTTTTTTTAACTTTTAGTCATATATTTTAAAATCCCTTTAAATGACAAGTCTTTTGTAGCTTTCCAGTGCCCTTGGTTGGGCAAACTGGACATTAATGTGACATATAGACTCAGAATTCAGGATGTTTGGGTGACTTTTTAAAAGTAATAAAACATTATTCAGAAGTATCCATTTGGGTTTTTGCAGTGGGAGATGTCCCGAGGACATTTCTTTCTTCTGATAGGCCGTTTACAGCAGGAGCTGTCATACTGAGACCACTGACATCTGCAGCTCTGTAGGGAAATAACAGATGAGATATGGACAAAACAAAAATCCAATGATCTCCACATAGATATCTGCAACATTATTAACAATGTGATGCCTTGAATAAATGCCCCACTGCTGTTGTTTCTAATTGAATGAAGAAAACAAGCTTTGCCTTCAGTGCTGCTGGACTTGTTTCTTTCTTGCAGTGATGTTTTGTGGCTTTAGTTGAAGAGTTGCAGCCTTCTGCCTCACCTCAAACCTACATCGAGACAGCAGTCTGCTGGGTCGCTCCTAATGTATTATTGAATTTACAAACGCGTATCTGTTCTAGAAGCTGCATCTGATTGCATTTCAGTGGGAAAAACAAAGGTCGACCCTCTAAGAATTCAGCCATGGGTTCGACGAGCACTTCCTTCTATCTGTGAATTCCTTTAAAAAAAAAAAAAGCCTTCATGTGAAGTGTCTGTTCCAGTTGAGTGTGAGTTCGTACTTTGTTTGCCCAGGGAGGGGCGGGAGTTCCCACAGGAAGCGACTGACTGATGGGAGGTAGATGGACACCTCCTGGTTTTTCTTTGGGATCTACTGAAACCTGAAAGGGAATGGTGTGGTGGTGCTGGAAGATGTTTACGTAAAGCTGTGATCTCCAGTCGCCCTGCTTTTTGTTTAGGTGAGATGATGGGATGGACACCAAAATGCAGCAATGGGATGATTTCACTATGTTACTGCTTCACTGTTAGATGCAAAAACATTAAAATGTATATCATTGACCAGAATGCATTTCTCCTCTTCCTCTTGCAGTTGAATGGTTATGTGTACATATCCATAGACAGGAGGTCTTTACATGTCTGTCTGAGCCGGACTTCATCACATCACATGGAGCTTGATATGAGAGAAAACAGAGTTTGTACGGGACATTTGACCCCAGATCATGACTGACTGGATATTTTACACTTCACCTCAAGCAGCTTGAGTTATGTTTCTCATCCATCTTTCTCCAAACCCTTGGACCTTGATACCCACATGAAAGCCACTTTAGGCCCAGCTGAGATGCTTCAAACGTTGGCCCAGGCTTAGAAGTGGCTAAACCAGAGAAACCAGATACATCTGGATGCAGTGGTGCCTTCTGCCTCATTCTCCTCTTTCTGGACCTGAGCTGATTTCTTCAGTCATTTTTTGTTCACCTCTGTTATCTTTAACCAAAGCATTTCACACTGAAGATCAAAATATTTAATTATATTAAAAATAACCTTTACATAAATTACTTTTAGTTTCATATTTGTCATGTTTAAATAAACATAAGGACTTAAATAATTTAAACGGAATACAAATGAAAACAAAATTATCTTTATTAAAAAAATCAACATCTTAAATTTCAAGTTTCTATCTTAAACTTTTTAAACCCAGCAAACATAAAACCAGTAATGGCTGAAAAGACTTTTTACTGGACATATGTGAAGTGGTTTCTAGAAGGTAAACATATCTACTTTGTTACAAGCAGCAGCGTCTTTAGTGGAGGAGTTGCAGTAAGTAGAAGCAGCTCCATGATCTGATAAAGATCTGTTTTAACAACGCAGTGTCTCCAAAGTGCAACTGAACCAACAAAGTTACAGGAATCAGGTTGTATTTCAGTTCTTTTTCTCTGACTCGTCGCTGAGTAGATTCTTCACGTGTGTCCAAATGCACCACACCTGGAAGGAAACCTGTTTTAGAGAAAAATATTCCAAAGCAGCTTGTATAAAAGATGAGAGGGAAATCTCTGTGGTACCTCTGCTGACAGAGCCAACAGACGCCCTGCAACCAGCAGCAGCGTCCCCACAGCCTGGATGCAAAGCGGCAGGTCCAAACAGCTGGTCAGTAAACCTCTCTGATCCGCATACAGCCACAAAGGGAGGCCTTGCAGACCGCTGACCACCCATATCCCCACAGGAGACCGAAAGCCTGACAGCACAGAGATGTAGTCTGCTACATGCACAATAAGTCATCATTGCTTCAGGTACAGCACACTGTTACCGTCTGCCAAGATGGCTCGTATGAGGCGAGGACTGCTGCTGAAGCTGCTCTTCCACTGGTCCCCTCTGCTGGTGTGGTTACACACAAATACACACCACTCCACAGCAGACACCAGCCAACCCCACTGAAACACAACAAACAATAAAATGCATCATCAATCAACCAATCATCTGCATGGTTGAGAAATGTCTGAATAACTCAGGCTGTTTTTTCCCAATAAAAAAGTTTTTTTTTGTAAAACAGCAGTCTCTCTGCCTGCAGTCACCACTCTGAGCTGTGTAACAACATCCCACCAACAGCTCTCATCGAATGGCCACAGAGCATGTGACAGCCATTCAACACTGAAGCTAAGAAGCAGCTCCACAGAGAGAGAGAGAAGAGAGGACCGCCTGCCTGAAGGCAAGAAAAAATATATCTACAATGAGGCTGCAGAGCTACACACACACACACATACACACCGCAGCAGCAGCAGTTATAATGTTAGTGGGCATCTGGATAGCAGATCAGCAGCTGCTCTCACTTCCAGTTTAAACAGAGGAATATAGGACTGGTGACCACCTGACTGTAACGTTTCATAGCTACAAAAATATTGATTAACTCCCAGCTAAAGCGCAACCTAATGCAGCAAACATGAGGACCTATTGAGTTGATACAGGACAGAACAGACATTTGGTATGTTTTTAAGAGTAAATCAACAGGAGAGATACTGTTACCGCACTCCTTTGCCTTTTCATCAACAATAATATTTTGTAAAAATAAACTCATAAAACAGACCTGGGCATAAATGATATCCCTACAAATGACTGAAAATAATGTGACCAAAGGGACGTCCACTAATTTGCATGACAGGTGTCCACAATCCCATAAGCACTCAGAGGGTCTATATGTAGGGCTACATGTGGTTACTGTGATGTGAGGTGGCATGGTGTCTATCACACACACACACATTGGACCATAGGAAGCAAAGGAAAGCGCTGGCTTAGGAGATTAGAAAGAAAATTATGCACAAGCATGTTAAAGGTAAATACTATAAGACAATCTCTAAGCAGCTCCATGTTCCTGAAGGGATGGTGGAACTGATGCCTCATGAAACACTGAGTCAACTTTGACACCGTGCCTGGATTTCACTCACTTTGCTGAAACATTTGACACATCAAAGCCCTCCGTCTGCTGGCTGTGGGGAGGAAACACTGCAATCTAACCACAGATATTATACCAGGACTGCAGCACTAAAGGTTTTCAGTGCCTCCGTGTTGTAACAAACCAACAGCTATTGAAGTTCTGCTCAACAACTCAATGTGAATCAGCTGTATTGAAACGACCCGTTTTTGATAGCACTTTTTTGCATGTGGGCTGCTAAATGGTATCGGATGAATTGTGCTCCTTTCTACCATTGCTGAAAGCAAATCATAAAATAGCCAGGTTGGTATTTGTTACATGTTGACAAGCCATATATTCAAAATATGGTTTTTACATAAATAATTTTTTAAAAATAAAGATTTTTTACACTTTTCTCTTGTTTATTTTTATTATTATTATTATTATTACTACAGATGTTTATAATCTCAGCTAGAGAATAAAAACTGTAAATAAAAATACAATAAAATAAAATATTGTTTCAATAAAAAAAAGAATAAAAACAAAGATTAAAAAAAGTTAGTAGACCAATTAAAATCTAAACCTTAAAATGAAATAAAATATAATTAAAGTAATAAACTAATTAAAAAAGTAAAATTAAGTAAGTTTTAAAGACTGAGAATGAATGAATGCCTTTATGTTTTGGCATTTTGCAAACAGAAAAAAAGCATTTAATACTTCATGTAATGACAACCCACAGTAGCTGATGCTCAGGAGGGTTAGTATAAAACCACATATGGATTTGGATGTTTTCATGTAAAGAAGACAAGTTCTGCATTCAAGAGGTGAACTTATGAAGCCGTCGCTGCAGGGTCCTTAGATAGCAAGCATAAAGGGTTTCCATGAATATGAGCAAAGTCGCCTTTTATCTGTAGGTCTGGTTTGTCTGAATCCCTCCAGCAGATGCAGAACGTGTACACTTACCTTGAACCACAGAGACAGAAAATCCCTTCAATAAAAGAGCAACATTGCAGGTTGGTATGAAGCAGAAACCATAAACATTTACTTTTCTTTTATTTCAGCATGTGAGAAATGAATGCAGCTTCCAGCAGTTTGTGTGTGAATGGGTTGCAGCCATCAGACCTCATACAGCAGGCTCCACAGCATGCCTCTGCCCAGGTTGTCCACCACTACATCCAGCCATGCCCCCAGTCTGGAGGTCTGGCCCAGCCTCCTGGCCAACCAACCATCCACTCCTGCACAGAACATGTAAAAAATAAATCACCCCCATCTGACAACGCATATTACATGTAATACACCTGTAAACAAAGACCTGATCCTCCCCTGCCATGTTTTAGTCAGGATAACCATTCTGCAGGAGGTGAGGAAACTAAATAAATACATTTAGCACAAAAAGGAAAGACATGACAAAAACATTGCCAGTAAGCCTTTGATTAAATGTCGTTTCTCCGTAAAGAAGACAGACATGTGAAAGCACAGCACAGAAAGCACGCATGTCATAATAGCAGCCTACTAATTATAACAATATACAGCTTTAGTAGCGCAAAGGTAGCGGGAAGGTTCAAACTCTTCCGGAACTTTTAATATTGGAAGGAAAAAAAGACATAAATCAATAAGCAATTCAAAACTATTCAGGCTGTGTTCTTACCATCCAGAAAGGAGAAGACAGAGTACAGAGGGACAAATACTGCTGGTGTCTCGTAGGAAAGCCACGAAGCAAACACGAGGCTAATCCTGATGTAACCTGAAAGAGACAGGTGACGCATTTACGTGATGATAAAACGTTCATAAGCACTAAAATCTGTTTCCACAAGCTAGTTTGTAAAACAGCTATTATTAAAAAAAAATAGGGGGGAGATATTTAAGTTATGTGATTTATCCAGTGAGTTATATAGCTAATTATGTAGCCTAGTTATCGGTAACTGACCTGAGTGCGTAGTTTCCGACCTCCCATGAACTAACCAGTTCTACAAAATAATTTAAAAAATAAAAGTAATTTTCTCACCAACAATATTCGGCCAGAATAGGAGGACTTCCATCTTCAGTCATGCACAGGTGATGACACACGCGAGCCTCATCCCGCACGGAGAGTAGGCTACATAGAGGACGTTCCTGAACGCATCATCCCGGTGGAGCATTCAGGGGCCAGTGTTACACCGGAAACTTTCATCAAGCTACGTGTTGCCAAGTATTCCCGTTTGGGCAAATCTAGGTTTATTATTACCACCAGCTGAGGTTTGAACCAGCAACCCTTTTGCTGCCAGGCCACAGTACTAACCGCGTTTCCTTTCTACAGCCCGCAAACTACACACTACGAGATCAATAGGCTATTCATTTCCCTCTATTAATTAATTTATTAAAACTTTATTAAAGGACACATATGGTCCATAGTACAAAAATGGCTGAACAATAAAATAAAAAAACTGCGTTTAAAATTGTAAATTTACTCATAGACAAAAACAAACCCAACAAGGATTCCTGTCACTGCATGTAAAGCAGCAGCCTCATTACATTATCAAATCAAATCAAACTTTATTTGTATAGCACATTTCATACTCAATGTAACACAATGTGCTTTACACAAAAAAAAAACAATAAAAACAACCAAATTGATCAAGAGAAGAAAGAAAGAAAGAAAGAAAGAAAGAAAGAAAGAAAGAAAGAAAGAAAGAAAGAAAGAAAGAAAAAGAAATAGCC